>JACAZH010000037.1:600000-1042999 GCA_014462675.1 Mycena sanguinolenta | reverse complement strand
TCGTGGAATCAGCCGAGCCGTGCAGTCTGCGGCAAGATGGTGAACGAGTACGCTTATCTTGATATCGAGGGCAAACAGCGGCTCAACACCTTTGGTCTTTTCCAAATACAATTACCAGTAAAGAATTGCATACTACCGTACATCCTGTTCTGCTGCGGTCCCTTTCCGAGCCCCTACAGTATGTCCTCAACCCATGACTGCATCCAGCCATCAGTCCCGTTCTGGAATAAATTCACAGCCAGCATCTTCTCAATGATTCATCACGCGGTGGACACTCGTTTCGAATCCTGCTCAAGGCCTCAACAACAATCCCGGAGCTGATTTGCGATCTCATAAGTGTGAATCCTTCCCCGTGTTAGGATTCAATTACCAGTCGCGTCTGCTTCCTTTGCCTTGAAATGTTACCCAGGAAACAATGGAATTCGCGCGCGCCGTTCGCATTTCATTTTTCCCGGCATATGGTACCAAAGTATTGCAAGCAAAGATTTATTACAATAAAGCCATTTTTATTCATCGACATACTCAACGACCTGCCTCTCCAGCCCAAAAGCCAAATGGAACAAATTCGATGTACTCCCCGTCGTGGTTTATACCTCCAACTCTTTCCAATCCAACCCGACCCCCGTTCGTCTGCTACCCTACAGCAAGCCAATCCTACCCATGCGCGTTTGCACTCCTTCCCTGTGACAGCTGTCTATCCTGCGCGTGAGCCGATCCACCGCATCCGGTTCCCGTGGTTGACCCAATAGAATAACCTCGCTCTCGTCCACGTCTGAAACATGAGTGAGATACGATCATCATATATTCTACCGATGCCCTACCTTGCATCCCGCTCTCCAACCATCTCTCTCCTCTCTCACACTGCTCAAGGGTTTGTTTCTTCCCCAAGGTGTCGTTAGAACCTCTACCTGGTGGAGCGACCATCGGTGAACACCAAATAAAGGAACCGAACAATCCGCACCTACCACTATGCTTCCTCGCCAGCGCTCCCGCAACCAGGGAAAACACCGTCCACATCACCGAAAGCATGGCAAATGTTGAGACAAAGACACTGGTAATAGCGGAGCCCAGGGGCTTGAGACGTGGGGCGGATCGGAGGTACTCCAGTGGCGGAACCCGGGTATTATTCTGGAAGAGCTTCACTTCTTGCTGCCACTGTGCCATCAATGTCGCATTGGAAGTCAAATTCCTAGCCCTGTTTGTCAAAGTGGGAAAATTCGCTATTTCGACTGGCATGATCGTGCGGCGGAACATCTCCGGCGAATTGTATATTTGATTGGGCAGGATTACTCCGAGATCGAGGCGGACGAGATGGTAGAAGGTCTGAATCAGATTTCCATACGCAGTGCTGAGAGCAGAGATCGATACATTCCCCAATGGACCTCCCGTGAATAGGTCGGTAATCTTTGTGGGTAGAGAGACTGGTTCCCAAGCGGCAAGTGGCTCTTGCTTATCTCCAGCCCATATTAGGCTGTCAACCACTACGAACTGCGTGGGGTTCGAAGAACAAGGTGACTCGAGTATAGATGCGGCACTTTCGAGCGGGCCACGAGCCAGAACGGCTTCACATTTGCAGCATGGATGGACAGTGAAGTTGATATTAGCCCGCGTAAAGTTCACACCACTCCACCCTGGTGGGTCTGGTCCACGCCTAATAGAGTACTTGTCAGCAAAAAAATTCGAATGAAGTGGGATTTGCAAGGAATATCTGACCACGGATTGAAAATGGCCCCCTGTACAGGATGTGACGTACTCGGGGGTGAGAGGGTTGAATGGGCGATAAATAAATCATGTCTCACAAATTCCATGTCCATCACAGTCGGCATTTCACCGATGTATACGTTCTCAAACCACAGAAAGGACGAGTCAAACGCACGTGTTAGCAATTCTCCCGCGGATGAATGCCACGTCAAATGAAAGAGGTTTGGCATGGAGCACACAACGGTTCCCTGCAAGTGCAGCTCAGAAATTCATTATTTGGAATTATGATCGCTGGGCTCACACTGAACTCTATCTCGGAGTCCCACACTCCGGACGTCTTTTCCAACAGCGACTGAACTGTAATATTTGCCTGTATAGATAGTTCAGAGCTCCGCTGTCTAACGAAAGGAACGGACAGACTCACGACATCGCAGCTGTCAGAGAACGGGTTGTTGTAGTACGGGAACGCGGGGACTGGGTTGACCCCATCAAATGCTTGGGAAATCGTATACTTGAAGATATAATTATTCAGCGCGATCCTGTCCCCCACGTTTAAAATGTGTGGGGTGAAGCTGTCTGTTGGATTCTGGAGAACCGAGGGGATGATATTGGCCAGGAAGACGGCTGGGAGCGTGTCATTCGGGTGATATGTGAATTCCTGGATGATGTTATATGCGGAGAGTGGCACTATGAAATTTGCAATTAGAATGATCCTTGAAAGAATATATATATATGCGGAGCAAACAAACCATTCACAAGGGCAAGGAAGGGGGAGATGAGGAGAAATGCACACAGGACAACGGGCGTAGTCCATCTCCAAGGGTATGCTATTGACAGGATCGCAATGACAAAGTTGCGTACAAGGGGAAAGTGGGCGACGCACGCTGCTCTTCATTGTATCCAAGTCGAAAAGATTTGATTTCGTTGGAGATTGCCGAAATACGCATGGAAGCCTGGGAGCAGAGATGTGAAGAACTCTAGGAGTATCTGGGAACGGCTTATATTCAAGGGACACCGCCGACGGTGATTCAAGATCTGTTTGCACCACCAGCCGCGTGGAATGCATCGCGAAGAAACTATTATTTGACGCGAGGCATCATTCCTTCGTATGGAAGCCTGGGCTGCTATGCTTTCTTGATCGCCGGTGCTTGCCATATATGGCAGCGGACCCAGAACATTCCACTTCGGCTCTTGCTCGGCTCTGTAAATAATACTAATGTGTGAGCGACGTGTAACGGCAATACATTGAACAGGATGTGCCTTGCTCTGCGTCAACAGCAGGCATAGGAAGACGAAAAACGAATGTGTCATTCAATCACATAGCGGGGCATGGCTACATCTGTACGTTGAAGCCATCGGCCGCGACACTTGCCGAAATTAAATTCAAAGAATGAGACGAACGAAATGCGCTGATAGGGCGCCATGGTCAACGCAATAACGGAATCGACAGCATATTTTTTACCGGACGGCCCTGCCAGCAGCATGTCAAGTTACAGCTGTTGGCACTAGAGGCATAACTCGATAACCTATGTCCAAATATGCAAAGGATATGCTGAACATATTTACAATCTCTTCTGCATGTCTTTGGCTTCAAACATTGTTCAAACATGGAGAAGGTATTCAAAAGACATTCTGAACCTCGATCTTCTAGGCTTGATTATTCGGTTATACTCCCTGTGTGGCAAAATCCAAGCCAAAATTTTTGTGATATCTCGGCAAGGCTAACCGATATCATTCTACTCCACTCCACACAGCATTTAGCCCCACGACCCATCGTCGCTGGCTCTAGCAGCCCTCTCTCTCATGCTACGACTATGGCCTAAAACTACATACACCCATCCGAAACGCTGCGGTTACTGTTTAGAGGGTGTTGAGAGTGCAGTCGTGACCGTTTCGATGACGTATGTAAGTCTTGCCAGTTTTGCCGATGTCCATCATTGGTGGAGCTCAAACATCAAGAATTTTTTTGGCTGGCCTACGATTTTGCCAAAAGCTGTAAGGACATAGAAGCCTCCGCACAGCAAAAACTTCATGGACAAATGGAGGAAAGTGAATACGTCCGGAATGAGCTGATGGATAAGTCGCCCGACCAAAGCAAACTGCATGTTGTCCCTTCTTGCTTCTGCGTAGAATTATCCCACACGGCGTTGATAGCGGCAATTTTTTGGCTCGATACTGGTGGCAGTGGACAGATTCTGATACTGATACTGATCGGAGTTTGAATACGGTCCGGCTAGCCCGGTATCACGTGTCGCACGTGCAAAGCTTCGTGTATTGTTCGCGTCGCGTCTAAAACTTGGCAACTAATCTTATGCTTCCCTGAAGCCGCAGCTTCGTGCTTTGTGCACAACTAGTCCATCTGTCCTTGGCTTGAGATACTTATTCAAATATTGGTCAGAAAATTAATACTTTCACTCTTTTATCTTCATAGACAGCCATGGTATGGCCTTCATTGAGTGACAAGGAGACCAGGTAGCTTGCTGTAGTCAAAGATCTCAACTTTTGACTTGCAAGAATGCAAGGTGTTTTATTCTGAAAGTCAGCAATTGTGCATACAAGATCAGAATAACATTGCAAGATGGACCATCTATGTAGCTTCAGTCAGAACAATTGAGAACCACAAAAACACATCTAGTGCTCAGCATAGTCTTCACTAATTGTTGACAGTTCAGCGGCTTGTAGGGTTTGATTGCACAAGGCGCAACTCATCATTTAATTGTGTCAGTGTGGATTGCCAGGAACCAGTTGGTTCTCTTGATTTATGTCCCAGCACTTGTGCATTGGTCACCATTCAAGGGAGCTGGGCAAAGTTAAATTTATTCTCGCCTCAAGCAAGTGTGCGCTGAGGTGTGATCAAATGCACAGGTCACGGTTGATTAATCCGGCCGCCAGGCCGGGGGAAAAAAAAATTAATCTCGAGATTTGAGTGAAGTTTGAATGTAGGAGAGTATAACTTTTAAGTATTCCAGCTACTCGAAATCGTGTTTGAACGTGTTTAGGAGCACTGGACATTCAGTTGATGGTGCATGATAATTGCCTTACATGGTGCGTGAGAACTATACCTTCTTTTTGAATGCCGGATGCCCCTAGTCGCGTGAGCACTGACGCGAACATGAGCTGTCAAAGCAGTTTCAAACTCCGTTCAGTATCTGGCACGTATTGATGGCAATAAATTGGCTCCCAACACATGCACCTAAATTCCTCAAAATATTGATGTGATCAGGGTTACACTCCGGGAGCTCTCTAACTTTATCCTGAAGTTTAATGTGTATCCCATGATATAATCCTCACTTTATTTCAGTATCTGAACCAAGCTGTCAGCAGCTCGTATCATTCGGCAAAGTCCCAAGAAAGCAATGGCCGAAAAAGCCGAACCGAAAGGGCGAACGTCACCTGTCGCCGAGATACCCGAGACACCTGTCAATGGCTACAATATTTTCATTTCTTTATTTTCTTTATTTTTTTATTTTTGTCCACCACCATCAGTATCGAGCCGCAATTTTTGGGATACACACGGAGGGAAGCGGGCGTCTGAATGTCGAATTACATACATACAGCCGCTGCACAAAATAGGTCTCGCGGAGTCACCGAAGCGCCCACGCCGCCGCCGCTCCAGCCCTTGCCCTCGCTCCTCTTCCCTTGCCTCCCCAGGAACGTACCCAGCCGCGTGAGAGTGTCTACCTGTCCTGCGCGGTGAAGGGGGTGAATATAGTATACAATATCGAGATGAAATAAGAGGCAGAGATATTTAGAGGAGAGAGAGCATTGATGTCAGTATCGGGGATGCGAACGCATGAATCTCAATACTGCGAGAACGGAACACAAAAATTGGAAACACGCGCTAGAGAGAGTGCCGGAGAAAGTAGAGACAGCCGCACATGAGATTCCGAGAGAAGAATGAAAAGAACGGGGCTAGTCTCTTGAGATGAGCAAAAGCCCCAGCACAAGCACTTGTTCCGGACTCGGTACTCAGGACGCGAGAGGCGAGAGGTCGACTCGAAGGAAAAGAAGCGAGAGACCCGGTGCGCGTGCTCGAAAATTCAAAACAGACTGCGCATTCGCGAACGCAGAAATATGGGACAACGTCGACTCCGACGAACACGAACGCGAAAGCAAGGAAAAGCAATACGAAGCAGTGGGGAATCAACCCAAGAGCCCCTGCCCTTGCGTGCGGAGACGAAATGTCTGATCGGGAAGGAACAATGCCTCCCGAGACGAAACGAGACTAGACATCTGAAAGCAACGAAGCAAAAGCAACAGGACGCACGCACGTGGGCTTAGGCAGGTGTGGGATGTCGAGCCCTCCACATAAACGCTGGCTAACGCAACCAAAGCTCCCTCGCACGAAGAACAAAGCGCCAACGCCAAGCTTCAAACGTTTCGATGGCAAATGAGAACGACGCACGACACACTTGAATCGGCCTCCCTGCATTGAATTTTGTCTCCTGGAGGCCGGGCATAGGCCGCTGTCCTCGAAGCGGACGCCAGCAGCAGGTCTGTGTGATTCGGCTGAGGCGAGGGTTAGTTTTGATAGTATACGGGTGGCACCAGTGGACCGAAGTAGAACCTAAAAAGGAGGAGAGAGGGGCAGCAAGATAGAGGAGTGAGTGGCAAGCGAAAAGTCAAGACGAAAAGAGGGAAGGCGAAGAAGAAGGAGCGAGCGAAGGAGGCCAGGGACAGGGAGAGGTAAGAAGGAAGAGGAGAGGTAAGAAAGGGAAGAAGAAAGAGGAACGAAAAAGCAGGCGCGGAGGACACACGTACCCTCCCTCCACACGACCGACTCACGCATCCCATCCACGATCGCGCTCAGTCTCGCCAATGCCGCCTATGAATTGCTTAAACATTCCGAGCCCTCCCTGTTTTACAAGCACAAAGCAGCGCTGACGAAACGAAGAGGGAAAATGTCGACGGCCCACTCCGGGAGATTCCTTGACGGTCGTAAACAACGCTAGCGGGTGGCTGCACACGGAGTTGCGTGCGGCGTGGCACGGAGCAGACAATGACACAGCAGAGTCGAATGGCAAAGCCAGGCCCTAGCAGAGAAGCTGCGCGACTCGAAGACAGACAATATTCACTCGAATATCGACAAGGCGACGCGCTGCATGGCGGAAGAGGACAAAGTGCGTTTGATCCTCGTTCGGACCATTCCGTGTGCTGATCCGATCAATTCGCCTTTTGCCTCCCACCTTCATCTTCTCCTGCTCGAACGACCTCTGTCTCTCTGCAGCAACACCGAATCGCTTCGCTGTCTGGTCTATCAATTCTTGGCTGCAGCCCTCGTATTTCTGGTCTCGAATCTGGGCTGAGTCGGCGCGCGATGGCATAACAAATTGCACCCGCCCAATAACGGCTCGTCTGGCTTGAATCGAAGAGAGACCTCGAATAATCGGTGACAGCTCACTAGAGCCGTTCGGCCCCTCTAGATTTTCTTTAAACTGATGCATAACCGGCTTGACATCGCGCAAATTGTCCTGTATCGCCGTAGTTGTCCAGGTCGGGTCGGGTGGCTGCTTTCCTCCCCGGCCTCCAGTTCGCAACCGAATCACTCCCAATCTCCGGATTGTCGACGGATTTCTGAATTGGGGTACCGTAACCGTCCGCCAGACCCGATCCCTCATATCCGTCCGGGGACCGAGACCCGTGCTCCTCCTGATCCGGACAGTAGACGCGGCACAAGTCGAGCCCCGCACAAGTGCCGACTTTTTCGATGAACCAACACATCACGCCCACGATCTTCATTATATATTCATGTACGCATATGCATCCTTTTCTTCCTTCCTCGTCAACTCAGCCTTCCCGCAGGGCCGTGTACGTGCTTGTACTTTTTGCATTGGGATGATGTCCGGCAAATGCTGTAATTCGAGATCGACTTGCGGAGCAGATTCATTGTGATAGGTTTACACCCATCTCGTCGTGGAATGGCTGTGCTTCCCGGAAGAATTTTGGGTTTCTGGGTGCGTCCCTTCTTTCCTTCCTTCCTTCTTCCTTCCATTATTCAAAACGTCTCCTGAACCCGTCGCACAGAAGCCTACAGCGGTTCTCGTATCCAGTGTTCCGCACATCTAACCCACTTGCGGTATGCAGGGCGTTCACTTTTTCTTGCACGTCATGTAACATCACCATCAGTACCTCAAGCGATGTGAAGCCACCTTAGGCTCACGCGAAGAAAAGTTCTGACTTTTCTCAGCACGATCGTAGCGCCTCGGGCCCGAGATCATACCCTCTGACTGGCATTGTTTTATCTCATGAGTCGGTGAACGCAACGTCGTCGGGCATGTCGAGCGTCTCGATTTGTGGGTGGGTGCCTCTTCTCCACCTCCAATTCCCAAAACTCAACGAAACCTCTTTGTTCATTTACTTGCAGTTCGACCCGAACTGAACAGCCAAAATCTCGAGCCCCGTTCAAGGTATGATCATGTATTCGAAACTTGGCGGCTACTGATTTGGGGGCCTTGTCTCGCAGGTCATGCATATTACCCTTCGGAACTTGGCGGGTTTCCTCGGGCTCGATACCCTTCTTTGGTTTGTAGTGTACCTTGCCGATCGACGCCAGCTGCTCAAAAAATTCTACCTTCCCCCGCAACCTCCCCCCAGTCGGAAAGTTTGACCCGCGCACTGTTGGCCTCCGATCGTACAGATCGGCCCGAAAAGTAACGTGAGCTGGCCGATCCAACAAGTTTCTTCTCGATTCGCCAGCGGCTTATTGCACATGTACATTTCCAAGTTTCCAGTACAATCATTCCGCCGTCGTGTCGTCCTCCTGGACCCAATCCTTCACGAGACCACGCTTTTTCAACACCACAGCAAGACGTCCCAGGGCAGCCCGCATTGCTTCGAAATCGTTCCGCATGTGTGCCTCGTTCCGGTCGATCCTGTGCCTCAATCGCTCTACTGAATCAAGTTCCATTTGATCGCCAAGAAGAGTAACCTCGCTGACATCTAGCTCTGGGTCGTAAAATGAGACGGAATGAATTCAATCTCAATGCACGGTATCCGTACCTTCCATGCCGCTCTCCAACGACTTGTCCCACGTTCGAGACTGCTCGAGCATATGCTTCTTCCCCAGGGCATCGTTGGTGCCTCCGAACGATACAATGAGTGTTGGTGAAACAGGGACGAGGCATACCAGCTTACCACTATACTTCCTCGCAAGCGCTCCCGCCACAAGTGAAAATACTGTCCACATCACCGAAAGCATAGCAAAAGTCGAAACAAAGACGCTGGTCACAGCGGAGCCCAGGGGCTTAAGACGTGGAACGGATCGGAGGTATTCCAGAGGTGGAACTCGAGTGTTATTCTGAAAGAAGTCCACTTCCTGCTGCCATTGGGCCATAAACGTCGCATTCGATGTCAGAGTTCTGAGCTTGTTTTCATAAGATCTGGAATCCATTTCCATTATGGTGCGGTTGAACATCTCTGGGGAGTTGTATATTTGATTCTGCAGGATTACTCGACGAGATTGTATAGGCCTGGATCAGATTTCCATATGCAGTGCGGAGAGCAGAGATAGATACATTCCCCAATGAACTTCCCGTTAATACGTCGGCAATCTTTGTGGGTAGAGAGACTGGTGGAAAATACGGAGCTGGAATTGTCTCTTGCTCAACAACAACCGAGAGGTCAACCACTACGAACTGCGCGGGGTTCGAAGAACAAGGTGACTCTAGTAGAGATGCGGCGCTTTCGAGCGGGCCGCCAGCCAGAACGGCTTCACATTTGCAGCATGGATGGACAGTAATACTGATACCAACCTGCGTAAAGTTCACTTGACCCGTGCCTGGTGGTTCTGGTGGATCTGGTCCACTCCTAATACAGTGCTTGTCAGCGAGAAAATTGAATGCAGTGGGAAGTGTATGAAATAGCTGACCACGAAACGAAAATTTCTGGCTGTACGGGATGTGACGTACTCGGGGGTGAGGGGGTTGAATGCGCCAAAAATAAATCATGTCTCACAAGTTCGGCGATCATCTGGATTGGTATATTTCGAACGGTTTCCGCTTCCCTCTGAACGGGAAATCCATTCCATGTCAAGTAAAATAGAGCTGGCAAGTAGCACGCAACGGTTCCCTGTGAGTGCAGTTCCGAAATTTATCAATGGAAAGAATCATCGCTGTACTCACACTAAATTGGACTCCGGGGAACCATTCGATTGCGGAGTATTTAATCAACTGCAATTGAACCGTGATATTTTCCTGTCCGATGGTTTATAAGCGCGTATCTTCGACGACGGTAAATGACAGACTCACGACATCGCAGCTGTCAGAGAGCGGGTTGTTGTAGTACAAGAACGACGAGAGTGGCTTGCCAGTATCATCGAATGCTTGAGAAATGGTATAGTTGAAGATATGATTATCCAGCGCGATCGTATCTCCGACTATCAAAGCTGTGGAGTGAAACTGGTCGTCGGATTCTGGAGAACCGAAGGGACAAGATTGTCCAGGAATACAGGCGGAAGCGTGCCGTTCGGTTGATATGTGACTTCTTGAACGATGTTGTACGCGGACAGAGGAACTACATCATGTTTAAAGTAAAGACCAAGAATAGCTTCACAAAGAGCGAATGAACCATTCACGAGAGCGAGGAAGGGGGAAATGAGGAGAAATGCGCATAGCACGGTTGGGGTGGTCCATCTCCATGGATATGCTAACCGCAGAATGGCGTCGATAAAGTTGCCCCGAAAGAGGAGCTGAGGACGCACGACGCTCCTCGGTGTACCCGAATCGAAAGGATTTAATTCCCTTAAAAAATGAGGCCATTACTTACGGAGGATTGGGAAGAAGAAAAGCACTGGGAAGAACTCGAGGGAGCGGGAGATTATAATTACAGAACCTCATCATTGACGTGTCTCCAAGCTCGAAGCTCTGCAATGCCGATATCGTGAGAGCGAGAACGCGGAAAGTGAAGCGAACTGTTTCAGTCCATGGATGACATGGGAAAAATCAAGGGCTTTGCGCTTCGAGTGCCGAGATAGCACATGTACGTGCGAACTTACATCTACTCATCCCGAAAACGTAGCTCCCGCCGACGCCAGTAGAAGGAGGAGAATTGGAAGAATCAGAGCTCTGGCCAGCGCTGAAATCGAATGGTGAGGGCGTGCCATTGCCGTTCGTTGAGTGTCCCGGTGTTGTCATCCTGCTTCGGGATCAGGCTTGGAGGTCCAGAATGCCAACGACGTGAGCGTGCACAGCGAGCGAGAAAGAGGAAACCAACTGATTCGGGGGATGGAAGACGGCCGTGTAGTGAGACATCAAAAGATACGGAGACGCCATTCTTGATTTACGCACGGAATCGCATATACCCCAGCCTTCGCCCAGAAATACCGCGTCAGGTGAAGCAACGACATGAAATCGGAAGGATCAGATGAAGAAAATACGGGAAGCAATGCTGATTGGCGAAGAATCATGAGCAACCAACAACAAAATCAACAACAACAGTCAGCGCTCCGGATCATTTGGTTGTGATGTGCCGTCCGCCGATCAGGGCTATCAGCTTCGGGGATCCACATCTGGAAAACACCCCATGACTACAGAGGTGTACAGAGGGGATGGGAGGGCAGTAGGCTTGTAGACCTATGATAGAGCACCCTTGCCTATCAGAGATCGCTGTAGGCTGATAGATCCGTAGGGCGGTAGGGTTGTATGGCGGTTATTCCAGTCGGAATAAATGAATAAAAACAAAATAAAAAATCATTTTTGGGTGGAAAATTTCCTATATAAAGTACAACGTTATATTAGTTCGAATCTTTGACTCTTCCACCTCCTGCACCATTGCCACACGGAATTTGTGCAAATAGCTGCCCAGTGGCAAAGCCACCTCCAAATCAGGTCAATGTTGGACGATTTTTGAAAATCAACTGCCGCCATTGTGTCTTTCTTGTTGAAGCTGAATTCAGGCTCTGGTGGCTCTTCTTCGTCCTCTTCATCTTCATTGGCCTCCTGTCGAAGATATTCTAGAATCTGGCGTTCACCAGCTTCTCCATCAGCGAAATGGAGGAATTCGGAGTCGAAATCTTCCTGTTCAATCAATGGATTGAGGACCTTGTCGATTGATGCTTCCTTGCCATGAATGCAATGTTCATCACGGAGTTTCTGGACAATATCTGCGAATGCTTTCTCAGCTTCCTTGAGGTGATGGTCGCATGCAATTGGTAAGGGTAAGGAAGCATCCGAGATCGGGAGAGCTGAGAAGTCCGGGATCAAGGCCCGAATAGCTGCTTCAGCAACAACAGTGTCTTCCTCTGCATCCATCACGGCGTCAAGAGCAGCTTTCCACTCTCCTGGGATGTAATTCTCTCCAAGAACCGCTCTAAGGCCCCTCTCAGCAGCGGGATATGCCATGGACGTGGTCGCGGACCGTAGAACAATATCCCAAGCTGCACGGAGATCCGTGGCAGTCTGCGGCTCAGAGGTCGGTGTGGACAGCGCATCTGGTTCTATGACAACATCTCCATCGGCATCAAGACCTACATCAGACTCTTCATCAGTGTCGGTGGCATCAGGATCCACAAATAGATCCTCCTACTCATCTGTCTCTGTCGGACAGATCTTCTTATGGTTCTAGCAATTGGCGATTGTAGACTGCGAGACTTGGTCCCACAATTTGGACAAAATTCTCATTGCACTGAGAATGTCGATTTTGAATGGGGATGGGTCATTTCGCTCATAGAGATCGAGCGCACGGATAGCAAGGGACCGGCAGTAATGAGCTTTGAGGCATCAAATGATGCCTGCGTCGCATGGTTGAACGAAGGAGATGGGATTGGGTTTGAAGAACACCACAAATATATTCGTGGGTTTGTAGGAGATCACGTGTCCCGGGAAATTTTCAATGAAGAGGATGAATTGCTTCTGATACCGCATCTTCTTGTCAAATTTACGAAGCCATCTGTGAAGGTCACAGTGAGTTAGCAATCTCAGGGTTTTGAACAAAAATTCACGCACTCTTCCCAAAGCAAACCCATCATCCAGGCTTTCTTGTTCGCTCAATAATAAAGGGATGGTTGCATTCAGGCAGGATTTTTGCCTTTGAATACCTGTGGTTTTTGATAGCGACCAATAAACATCAGTTCTTCCTGCTTGGTGCCAGTTGAATTGCATGCAACCAACACGGAACACGGAGATGCGGAACTTGTCCTGTTTCTCGCCGCTCATGGGTGCAGTGCAGGGAGTGCGATCTGGAGGTGCAGATGGGAAAAAACTAGTCTCGTCTGCGTTCCAACGATCCTCCGGTGCGTATCTTGATGACATTAGCTTCTTCATTCGAGCCCGCTCTTCATCAACAGCTTTCAAATCAATGGATCCAACTTCCTGCAATGCAGAATGGATGCGTCAAACGCATTCCGTTGCTGAGGTGTGTAACAGAACACGCATAAAAACACCCAGTTTTTATTCATTTTTTATGACTTATCAGTACAGTGAAGTGAAGATTAGTTTGGGGGTGTGTCTCCACCCCCAGGACAGCATGCTGCACCATTGATGGCTGAAAGCCAGTACACCTACCATTAACCCGCTGAACGACTTAGTGATCTGGCTGGTAAAGCCAGAGAGCTCTGCGGGGAGGATGTCTTAGTACGGGGCTAGGAGTTGTCGCATTTGGCCTTGAGTGCACCTCTCGCATAAGAGCCGCCGCTCGAGACCATCCGTTCATAGTTGAGAGTACTCCTTGTGGGGAGAGTTGAGTCGCCACCAGTGAAATAAAGCCCACTTCTTGAGAAAACCTCCAGCCATTTGAGTAAGAGCTGCCACGCCTTGCCTACACCACTGCTCGAGTAAGATCTGCCGAGTCTTGGATATGCCGCCACCAGTCATCGTGGACAGGCTGAGTAGAATCTTTGTCAATTGACGGTCTGCCCAGTTTCTTCCGACTTCCTTGGCTAGCTGTCAAAGTACTGGTTCTCAACAATCATGGACAGTGTCTTGGATAGGATAAGAGTGTCCTATTGAACCCGAGATCCTCCCACAGTTAGTAGTCCCTGCTACCCCAGACAAAGCATCCTACTGCTGCTGTTACAAGACAGAAATCTACCACCTTGCACACCCTTCTAGAAGGGTGATACATACCCTACCTCCTTGAACAAACATACCATGAGTATTGGAGTTGGAGTTGTGATTTTATAGTACCAGAAGTGTTTGATTTTAGCGTTTGGTGTAGGTGTTGGTTGGTGTGTCCCCCCGCTAGTCCTGTGTCCGCTTGACCTCTTCGCATTCAATACTTTTTGATATCCTGGCTGCACCCCCAGTGCAGCTTCATTACCGTGTTGGATGTGCAATTCTTTGCCCCTGGTGCAACTTCTCTTGTATCCAAATCCAATTCATGTGCTCCAAAACCATATTTGTTTTAACTTGTTCACATGTAAAAGAGATCTGATCACAATCCAACAATGTATTGCAAGAAAAACAGAAACTTTTATAGCTTCTTGAGGTTTCTCTGAATGGACTGACACAATCAGATTACCACAGAAGTTTCCAGTGAAATTTAACTGTAGCAACAAGAGGGGTCCGATCCACCAGCGTCTCTAGAGCTAATACAGGCTTTATATATGTTACGACAATTTCTATATACAGAATATTGTACAAATAGATGACAGAAGATAAATAACTTTCTGACTGTAAACACTGCTTAATAAATAGAACAAACAATGAGTAAGAAAGAGAGGATCTATCATCAGCACACCTGCCTGCTGTGCTGCACAAGCCTATTTGGACTTGCAAAATAAGTTAATAACTAGACACCATGTGGGGTTTAGTAGGATTGCCAGCACCTAGGCAGCTGATCGTTGACTTAGAAGGGATCCATTCGGCTGAGGAAATGGCCAAGGCCTTGATTCGAAGACTTTGGCATAAGAAAGACATATGATGGTCAAGGGTGAGTGCGACCTGACAAACTTAGACAAATATTGGAGAATGAGTTCTCATTGGAACCAAGTATCGGTAGTCTTGGTGGTTGGGATCTGCAAGTCCAGAACATCACCAGACTGCATGAATCAGCAACCAAAACCATTATTAGACAGGATTCAACTCCTACCATACAAATGCGTACTTGTAGGTGCAGATGGTGGCACTTGCAATCATGCATGTACCATTTATAGACCTAGGCAGTCATTCAACATGACCTATCCTACCTTGGACGCTTTTGAATGGCCTTGCCATATTTATTTTGACTCATTTCCTTTTATCTCATCCATCATTGCTCATATGTATAAAAACCCAGGAGAATAGCCATGACACCAGATTGATCCCACCTAAGTACTGGTGCAGGTTTCTCAGGCTATATGTGGAGATTTTGGTACTTTGTCAAGTGCACTGTTTCAATGGCATACCCCAATCCATCCAGATGGTTGAATACACCTTTTGCAACAAGTCTCTTTTGCGTTTCTTGAAGGACTCTGACTCTTTACCAGAGCCATTGTGCCTAGAATATACTGATAGAGTTCCACACTATGTTATCTCCCTTATAGCTAACTACCCAGGCCGGTAATAGCTCCTGTATTGAAACAATACACTATTTATGCACAACTTCATTATTAAATGGTTGTTCTTAGCTAGCAAAATGAAAAATTGCTAGGGTGGCTTGGTGCCAGGCTCATCAATGGTGAAGTGAAGATTAGGATTAGTTTGGGGGTGTGTGTCCTCCCCAGGACAGCATGCTGCACCATTGACAGCCAAAAGCCAGTATGCCTACCATTAACTGCTGACACTGGGGGCAAGGCCTGTGGGCCTGGGTTCATGGCCTTTGATGGGCAGTGCTTCAACACTTGCCATGGCACTTGTCAAGCACTTGCCACGGCCCACGATTTCCCCTTGTTCCAACTTTGTTCTATTTACACAAGACATTCAGATATTCTGTGCTGTTACCCGATGTCTTTGGTTGCTACTCTTTCAGAAGTCACACGTGACTAGACCCTCGGGAATCATCAACATGCAGGTGGCCTTCTGCTATGGTGCGAATCACCTAAACACCACCAAACTGGAACAAGGTTTATGACACATCATCGGTAGCTCTATTTCCCCAATCCTCTAGTAAAAACACTCCGATTAGAGAATAGATTAATCCCTCAAGAGGGATTTTTGATAGGCACAAAAAAACATTTTTTATGCCAAGGCAAATTGAGACATCAGTGATGCGATCAATTCATCAATCACATGGATCACGTTGAATGACGCAAGACCCCTTCTCCTGCTTATGCACCTCCTACCATTGCTGGTCCCATACATTCTCTGACCCTCCTGTGTAACTTGTATTGACAAAAATCACCTCCGACTGACCTTCATTGAGCACAGAGAGGCAGTAAATAAATTTTTTTTTCACGACCTCAAATTGAGACATCAATGATGCCATCATTGATTGTTTGAGTTTGGTGGTGTTTAGGTGATTCGCACCATATGACACAAATACTATTGCAGGACACACCGAGAAAGCCAAAGTACTATGGAATTGATTGTGCCAAGCAGATTCAGTGCACATAATTTTAGCAGTCAAAGCCACATAACTTTTGAGTACAAGTAGTTATGCCAATTTGCAGGGCATTCTCGTGAGCAGAAGTTTGAATTCAAATAACTATATTTGGACCCATGTACCTTGGATTGAAAGCAAACCACAAGTCATGTGTAGCAGTACTAGTTTGAATCCATACAGTATATTCAATGTTCATGCCTTGGGTAAGGCTCACTCAATATATGTTGGATGGATAGAATAAAATGTTTGCAATTGTGCAATAAATTTGAAAGAAATGAAGAAAGTACCTGGCAATGTCCGTGAACCAGTCAATGAAATCAATCAGCGAGGAAGGAATGCGAGTGGAGAAGGTACATTTCTTGGCAGGTTAGACATGTTCAGAATACACATGTGAATTGTTATAGTTTCATGACAGGCCTAGGACAAGTAATCAAGTCTATTTTGCAATTTTTACGCAGAAAATCATCTTGTAGTGTTTTAGGATCAGCTTAGGGTAATGCACATTATTAATGCACATATGGTGTTGCATTCTCATTATGTCCTTCTCATTCTTGGTGAATTGCCTGCAATCACAACTGGATTACAATGTGTCTATTTTACTTTGGAAATGGTGTGAATTCTACTCCCGAGTTTGCCGCACCGTGTTCATAAATTTTAAATACTGTTCTCCTGGTCATTCAGCCATTGTTTATTCATGAATAGCAGTTGAAGTCACCCTACACCAACCTCCAGCAAATTTCAAAACTGCAGAGTCATCCCCGAGTCCAGAGCCATACAGATCTTGTGTCCTTCAGTTGTACCCATCGCAGGAGTAGCCAAGCCCCACCCACAGCAATAAGAGTCAGATTTCAGCGAATTGTTGATGTCCTAGTGTTGGTCTGCATTGTGGTCATAGCTGCAGCCTAACAGCTCCGCAGCAGACATTTCCGGTCTCTCTTGCACATGATACAGCGTTGTTCCCTACATCCCCGTCACAAATTTGAGTAGCCAAAGTATCTCAGTTGACTTGATTTCATTAACTGTGAACCTTAGTGCTGCCTGAACCCACCTTTGCACCATTTGCAGCTGTGCTCGCATCAATGACACCAGATTCCAATTCCTTTGAATTTACTCCAAGTCATACCTGTCCTCCAACTTAGTTCCCAATTTTGCCTGGCTCTCTCTCATCCCTTCAATGATCTCCTGTGTCATGGCCAGTTGTAGCAGATTCCCAGGGTCTACCCACGTGTGATTGAATACCCACCGAAGACATCAGATAACGGCACTGGACATCTGAACACCTCATGTAAGTAAAACAAAGTTGGAACAAAGGGAAATCATGGGTCATGGGCCCTAAAGGTGTTGGCAGAAGTCTGCCATTCTGCCCTGCAGAATGGCAAAATGGCAGGCAGAATGGCAGAATCGGCCAAGGCTTGGCAGAATCTGGCAGAACCTTGCCAGTGTTGGGGGATACACAGTCAGGTGTCAGGTGGCAAAACATGTATTTTTATCTTCCTATTGTTCATACATCCTACTGTAAGTACTTGTATGTAGGCAACGAAGCTCCTGACCGTGACATCCCAAACAGGTTTGGGCAACGCAACAGGACTGTTTGTTACCATGACCATCATTAATTTGGGCAACAATGTGCCAGAATTTTCAGGTGACTTTCGCTTGCAGGCCACAAAGTGAGCTTCAGAATCAAGGAAAGACAATTTGTGGCTCAAGGCACCATTGTCTAGGCACTTTAGGCACAATTAGATGACAAATATATGTTTTTTATTTTTTTGTCACGGTATTTTTCAAGGCAACCAACCCTCCCGTTACCGTGACAGAGTTGGGTTTGGGCAATGCAACAGACCCCTCCGTGACCGTGACCATTGCCTACATACAAGTATTTACAGTATTGTGGTATTTCATTCAATTCATAGGGCGGTTTGGGCTGTGACACCATCATACGAATTGACCCTTTTGTGGCCAGTCCCCTTTACGCAATTTGATCTGTCGGCAATACTCAGCTAAACCCAAAATTGCCTCTGTGAACGAGTGATTTACAAAAATTTACAAAGATTTTCGTAGGATTTTGACCATGTGACACGTGACCATACGAATTGAACGAAATAGGACAGTATACAAATCTAAGGATATTGTGGACAAGGCATATCAAGACCTTCAAAAGATGCCAGAGGATGAAGAGCCACTGGCACATGTCAATCCTGGATCTGTCATTGACGGTGAGCTCATTGATTGAGATGAATTAGAGTGTTTCGAATGTGGGAGTCAATGGTTGTAGATGGGGATGACATGGACTCCATGGGAAAGGGTCCAGCTGCCTGGAGTCTCAAGGACTTGATGCTGAGGTAGAGAAATATGAGTTTATACTTAAATTAATGTATAACAAATAAAATGATCGCAATATTCTGCCGAATTCTGCCGATATTCTGCCATGCCATTCTGCCATTGTGCCTGGCAGAATCGGGTCAAAACAATTCTGCCCACAGCACTAGTCATGGCAAGTGCTTGACAAGTGCCGTGGCAAGTGCCATGGCAAGTGTCGAAGCACTGCCCATCAAAGGCCACAAACCCAGGCCCACGAGGCTTGCCCCTAGTATGAATGACTTAGTGATCTGGCTGGTAAAGCCAGAGAGCTTTGCTGGGAGGACATCTTAGTACTGGGCTAGGAGTCGCGGCGGCAAGCGGGGGCTACATGTGCCAGAGGTGAATCACAAGGGAGTGAAATACCATCTGGCGGGAACACCTTCTGGTGGAGACAGGAACCATCTCGAGAAATAGAATTATAAGGCTAGACTGAGGATAGGTCTACCTCCCGCTAGTCGAATTTACCTTCAACTCACAGCAGCATGATGTCCCGGCACTCACCGTGAGAGCCGGGTCACATTTATTCAGTTGTTGCATCACACGATAATGAAGCTACACTGGGGGTGCAGCCGGGATATCAAAAAGTATTGAAAGCGAAGACGTCAAGTGAACGCAGGACTAGCAGTGGGACACACTGACACCTACACCAAACTCTAAAATCAAACACTTCTGGTACGTATCACCCTTCTGGAAGGGTGTGAAAGATGATAGATTTCTGTTCTGTAACAGCAGCGGTAGGATGCTCTGTCTTTGGTAGCAGGGACTACTAACCGTGGGAGGATCTCGGGTTCAATGGGACACTCTTGTCCTATCCAAGACACTGTCTGTGATCGTTGTCGACAGCTAGCCAAGGAAGTCAGAAGAAACTGGGCAGACCGTCAATTGGCAAAGATTCTACTTGGCTCGTCTGGGACAACTGGCAGTGGTGTATCCAAGACTCGGCAGATCTTACTCAAGCGGCGGCATAGGCAAGGTGCAGTGGCTCTTACTCGAACAGCCGGAGGTCTTTTCTTGAGAAGTGGGCTTTATTTCACTGGTGGCAACTTGACTCTCCCCGCAAGGAGTACTCTCAACTATGAATGGATGGTCTCGAGCGGTGGCTCTTATGCGAGAAGTGCACTCAAGGGCAGATGCGGTGGCTCTTATGTCGTGGTGGGAGGCCCCTTTCAAAGATATCGAATCACTTGGTCTATTTCTTAGAGTGCTGTGGACGTGTGCTTTTCAATTCAAAAGAGTACCACTATATTCCCCTGATTTCCAGGCAGATAGTTTACTGACTACCACAGGAATTACTGCTAGCTTTTATACAATTGTTCGAGTCAAAAGGAGTAAAAAGGAATATCTGGGATTATTAGCACTTGATACCTCTAGCGGTGAGTGTTCAATGATGATTCGAGCATTGCAGAGTTATCTGCCCACTGGAGATATCTTGTCTGGGTTCCTCCAATAGCAGAAAGGACTTTCACTGTCCCCGCTAGTGCTGATGGAGCTGTTCCAGCAGGAGATCCTGCTGTGGCAGGAAGTCCCTTGTGCTGAGGATTTCTGATGCTGGCAGGTCTCGCTGCGAGTCGTCCTGACTCGCGGTTGGAGCAGGTATGTCTCGTTCAAGGGTTTCTGAAGTACTCTCCTTCACCCAGAGGTCATGGAAGATGAACCGAGTGCAGCCGCTGGTCACAACTTAACCGTTGTACCAGCAACCGCCAGTTGACCACCTGCCGCAAGTGACACAACAGCTGAATAATGTGACCCGGCTCTCATGGCGAGTGCCGGGATGTCATGCCGCCGTGAGTCGGAGGTAAATTTGACTAGCGGGAGGTGGACTTATCATTAGTCCAGCCTTATCATCCTATTTCTTGAGACGGTTCCTGTCTCCGCTAGAAGGTGTCCCCACCAGATGCTATTTTCTCTCCCCTAGTGTTTCATCACCGTCGATGCCGCCGCTTGCTAGGGGACAGCTGGAAGGTAAGGTATTTGGGCAGCATTTAAATTGTATTTAAACTGTACAGTGTTTTATGGAAATCCATGCCCAATTAGCCGGGTCATCGTGATGGTGTGACACGGCTAATTGGGCCGGTCAGGTGGGCATAACAGGTGCTCCATCGACCCTCATCCACCTTGCTGGTATCAGTTGCTCATCTTCGTGTTTCGTCGACCACATGTGCAGTAGCAGCGCGTATAAATACGATCTTGCGCCGCAATGCACTTTGTCACATCTTTCCTCTCACCACCATCTTCCCCGCCCCAGTTTGCACACTCAAGTATTCAAATTAAATTTCTCTTTGCAAGGCCTCAAGGACCAAAGCTCAAGTCTGTTTTCACTCAAGCTACCTAAGAATGTACTGCTGTCGGCTCGTGTCGACTTTCAAGTCCCCATTGTCATTGCATGCCTTAGTGACCATCCAGGAACAAGACCGCTGGCAAGAACCTCTGGGGAATTCAAGATGTAATTGGCATCCTACGCATACCATACATAGTAGTCGTACTAATCCAAGGTTTTTATCCCTCTTGTGTCTTTGTTCAGAGCTTCGACTTGGCAGCAGGCTGCTCGAAAACACCCCAAATGCTCAGAAAAAGTGTAAAAAGTTTCTATATGAAAGTGGAGTAACTTTTGATTCTGAGTAAAATGAGCCTAGGAAGTTTTGGGACAATACAGTGACCCCGAGCTCATCGTCTGCGCACGGACCAGTTGACAACGTCAACAACATCAAAAATCCCATCAAAAAACATGTATGGCTCATTCGATAGAGAATTCAAAATTATTCATCTTTCATATAGGAAGTTTTTGCACTTTTTTTTCAAAGGTTTTGAGCCTTTTTCCTCAAAGTCAAGCCTCTGAAATGGCGGGATGAAAATCCATTGCTGAAACACACGACATGGGGGCCCAGTCCATTGATGAGGTTACCCTGTGTTTGTTATTTGCGCTGATGTTGTATCTGTTTGTCCTCCTTCTCCATTTGTCACTCACCTGCCCGGCCACCTCCGCTGTCTTGTAACCGAGTCAACATCGACCGGCTTGCGAGTCTACTTATTTTGGCACATCTTTTTTTGTTTCAAAACTGCGTGATAAACATACCCGATCATCTCCAAGTCCAAGCAGCAGATGATGTGCAAGTGTGCTGGTGCTTTATAGCCAAAAGGGTGCATCTCTGTAGGCTTACAAGGCCCTACAGCAGCCTATGGAATAGCCCTGGGGCCTGTCCCAACGGTATTCCAGACGAGTGACTCCACTGTAGTTGAATCAAACAGTCACACGCTATACGACTTAAAGGGGTTCCAAATAAGTCGCTTAATCACCCGTGTCCTGGGTCCTGTTACCTAAAAGGGTATATATAACCCGGTGATCGAACAAGCATGCCAGTTCGGGCTTCCATAGCTGACACTTGCAGAAATCTGGCACGCACATCAGAAAGCCCTTGCCAATGGCTTGAGTCATCAAGCCGCATCTGTGCAAGAAAGACTAAATTCAGGAAGACAGTTTGGTGAATGAACTTGCAAAACAACTTGAAGTCAGTGATCTCAAAAGCTTGCGCATGAATGAACTGAGCATATCTATCCAGTTTTCATGTGAATCGGTGAAAAACTGACTGAGATACTGGAAATTCTTTGAAAACATTGCAAAACAGGTGTTTCTTGAATCACAATGGAGCTTTGTGGATAGTCTTGGGAATGACTCCAACACAAATTTTCCATGTTGCACATGGCATTGAGTACCGCTGATTGATGTGCTCTGAACCTACACCAAAACAACACAAAACCCATGAAACAACAGTCAAAGGTGGTCCGATATAAGCCTAAGCATAGGATATAAGCCAAAGACAGTGAGATGAGAGCCTTAGTGAAGCAGAGATGCAAAAGGAATAGTCGACACGAGTGTCGGTCCCTTGATCAGGGCCTAGACATAGGTTGACGGGAAGGATTTAGTTATCTCTCAGGTGAGAAATCAACCACTTCGTCGTGTGAGGAATAACAATGTTATATCCACCAACAGAAAGAGCAAGATATAAGGCTTCTCAGCACAAGTGAAAGCAGAGTGGTGTTGGTGTTGGTGTATCCGAAGACAAAAGGCAGCCCAGAGACAAGTACAAGACTATATCCAAGGCCAAGACAGTGCAGACGATTCAACTCTTCAACAAAACAGACTCCCCAAGACTTATTTCCATGCAATAGGTGCGATGCGTGCAAATGTGCAATTCTGTGTGATATAACGTGCAATAGGTGCAAAACGGGCAATATATTCTTCAATCACGCTCGAAGGTGTTACCATACAACTGTTCCTTCTACGAAGATTTCACAAAGTCAAAGTCCAATAACTGACAGTGCACTCGTGTCAATCCCAGATCAATCCCAAATGCAGATGTTAAGCCTACTAACACACAGGTGATTCTGTAAACTACCCAGAATGCCCAAAAATAACTTATATACAATGTCCATAATCATATGCCATCATAACTGGAACTCTTGGAATAAGAAATAAGCCCTCAACCCAGTTCAACTATCTGTGTATCCATCGAACGTGATCTTGAGCAGGTATCGCTATTGGTCAGTGCCCAAAATAGCCCTCTTGGCACCATGTGCAAAGGCTGAGCAATCTGCTGATTCAGAGGATCAGTCAATACTCCTGGCTGAAACACCTCAACTCCTCTATACCCTCTGTCTAAGATGAAGTCTCCCTTCAATTCTGACCGTCGGAATAGGTTGTCCTGAACCGTAGGTCCTGAATGATACCCATATTGTGACCTTTTCCACATAAGGGTTCTTATATCTATCGTGCGACACTTCTCCAAGCGAGATCAATCCCATCAGGTCTCACGCAACTTGGATGACCTATTTTGGTACACATCCGAAATAAGGTCCCAGGTCTCTCCGCACATCATGTGAGCTAACGCATACGCGTCTATACTCCAAATAAGCCCTAATATCCTCGTATGTTCGTGCCAGTGCTCCTGGCCCTATATCTCATCATAAGATATAAGTCGGAATAATCTCTTAACTTGTTTATAAGCTACACAAACCCCTACGTGTTTCGGAGCGAGTGCTTGCCAACACTTGGGAGAGTTTCCCCCATCCTTACATCCGCTACTCCGTGATGATAGCTTACCCAGAGATGAAGTATCAGCAATATATGTAAGGTAAGATATAAGCTTTTCTGAGATATCACTACACCGAAACGCGCGAAATCTTGCATGTTTAGGTATAGTCATTTCTCAGGCTCATCACCGCGACATCTATGACTCTTGATTCTTGAATGTAACTCTGACCGCAGGCCAGTAACTCGAGCATTTGTTGTGATAAAGTGTTTGGAGATATGGCATTACGGTAATAACTCCAGGCTACTAATATAAGCGAATTTGCAGAAGCGGGTTCATCAGGTGAATATAACCGCGGTGACGGCGCAAACCACTATTGACCACGTAAATCCCCCAATCCAGGTACCCAAAGCCTGACTCCGTAGGTCGGCCGGTTTTTTGAACAGTGGGATCCACCCACGTGTATGATAACTCAGTGCGGTCGATTGGCACCAACACGTCTGGAATGCTCCAACGTCTTCGAGGACGCTGGAAGCAATCAGCCACCCGGCATTCGCGACTGCGATTGTCTTGCCTGAAACCTGAGTAATGACTGCCAACCTGGCGAGAATACAATTCCCTGTGCTCCGCAGATGCGGATCTTGCTCGAGTCGGTGCATCAACGCATGTGAGACGAACTGGGAGAAAACGAGCAGAAGCCACGAGAATGTGGCAGAGATGCCATAGAGGAGGTAGCTGCCAGAACGACAGCCAAGTCCCGCAGCGGGTGTAGAATACGCCACGTAAATGGCAGCTCCAGTGGTACCCCATTGGAGAAAGAGGGCAACAAGGGCGGCAAAAAGTACATGTCTAATTGCAGAGGGAGGGATATTCTCCAGAGACATGAAGGCTGTGAGGTCCTGAGACAGCCTAAGTCGACAGCAGTCGGCGGCGTCCTGAGCTGTCAACAGTGGATTTATCGTGTCATCCACTGCTGGTGTGCCTTCGGAAGTGATTGGTAGAGGCGTTGCACGGGCGCCGACAAGCGGAATCCTCCCCCTGGTTTTCAACCGATTAATGGAGGTCTCGAATCCTCTGGAGACGTGTTCGACAAATGCAAACCAGGTCAGGCTTCGGGCGTAATTGAATATTGGCCCCTCCCGCCTTTCGTCGCCGCGCACGTCAATTCCCAGCCAAGTTGGAGGAGGCACAGGACCTTCGAGCCCGCCTGCATCGGACCACGCTACCGGCGGGTACAAGTCTGCATCAGGACGCAGACCTTTCTGATATCGTACTTCAGTAACGTTCTCTTCGTTGTCCGATAATATCGCACGCTGCGGGAGTAGCGTGTTATCAACCAGAGCCTCGGTGATGGCGCCGGCCTTGCACTGGGATCCCACACGAATATACCTGATGCCCAAATAAGGGAGGTCATGAGCAGGGCAGGACATCGGTAGCCTACCCATAAACGACGGGGAACCTGAATGTAAATCAGCAAGCGCACAAATCAGTATCGGAATCCGGACTGGACTCACATCCAACTCCAGACAGAGCTGGAAGCGAATTGGAGACCAACGTCAGGGCTGCCCAGCGAATCGTGGATGGCTGCTAAAAATGATATTAGATAGGACAAGAACGCGAAGATCACTGTGTGCGGCAGTGTTAGAATCATGAAGATAACCATGAGCACTGACGGACCTTGTGCGAGGAATGAGTAGGTAAAACCGCGACGTGTATTGTTGAGATCCTTCGCAGCAATGATCCAGAAGTTTTGACGATCGGGAAGCACGATCAGACTGGCAAATTCCCCACTTCGTTGGTCCGCGCGCATGGGGCATTGCTGTGTTTCTTGGAGAACGAAAGCGGCAGCATCGACTCTCTGGGCCATGTAGTGATACCGCCGTTGGGTGTCCTTCTGCACTTGCTCTTTCAGTCGTTTGAATTTAGCCATGATATGTCGCCGGTTGAACGCCGTGAGTGCAAGGGAGTAGGTAGCCAAGGCCGGGCTTCCGAGACACAAACAAGCGCTCAGGAGGTCCATCCAGCCGTCGGTTTCGAACGGGAGCTGTGCGATCAAGGCTATCCACGGCAGTAACCAAGTCGTAAGTGGGACCACAGCTGACGAAAAATTTATGCTCTGCGAAGCAGAATCAGACGGCGACATTCAATCCAAGGACTGGGTACCCTCACCTGGACAATCTTATTCTGACCACACTCTGCCTGACACGCCCCATATGTTATCCCCCAGATCTGGGACGCGTTTCGAATCGCGGTGATATTAGCGGGACATGAAATCGCGTCGCCGGAGGCGTTGACGAGGCCGTTGGAAGTGCAATTAAAGAAGCTGGCACAACTGTGCTGCCAGTTTGATACATATTTTGTGGTGAGAGAAACACCCATGGCCGCGGGCTCAGAGGTGTGGAGGGAGCAGGGAAAGAGCAAAATGCGAAGCAATAGAAGAGCGCGGCGCGGCCGACGCCTTCAGTTGACCATCAAGTGTATGATTAAGATTCTCTGCCCAGCTCGTTGGGTTTTATAAGTCGACTGTATCTCCTTCTAGTTGTAGCATCGAAAGCTGTTCAACTTCCCAATTTGGTTGGTCTGAAATGACGAGTACGTGCTGAGGTATTGGCCGGTGAAGAATCCTTCGAGTATTCGAGAATGCGCGCACTTCGGAATCGTTGGTGCATGGGTCAATCAGCGAGCAAAAGTGAAGTCGGAACGAATCGATTACCTCGAGAATTCAAGTGCATACGTGAACGTTAATGCATCCAGCACCGAACGAGCGACGGTTTACCCGGGAGCAATGAATATCACGTCGGGACGCCACATTGGAGCCGGACGCCAGATCACACACGTGTGAGTACATGCATGGGATCAACGCCGTTGCTATTCGTTCAAGAATACCTCTCGACGCCCGCCTTGGATCTCCGCTTGGCTCGACTTTGTGTGACCTGACCTTTCACACGAGTCATCGACTCATCGAACCCCTGAGCAATCGGGAAACAAGATAAAGGGAGCGGCGGGCGGGCGAAGAACGGGAAGGAAGGAAGGAGAAGAACGCAAATGCATCGACAGCCCCGCGCCTCCACTCTGAATTGGAATGCTGAAGTCGGATCTGGACTAGGCGATTGGACAACGCCACAACAATGCGATTATGAAGCGCTGTAAAATCGGGTTGTGCGAATTGTCACCGAGGCGATAGAAAATGCAGTGTCGTCGTCCAACTTTAGATCGAGGCCGGAGGTTGATCAGACGGGCAGGATAAAGCAGAAACAGAGGATCACACGCGGGGTCTGGATTGATGTTTCGAGCTGCCTGTGCTGGCAGGAAGAATCAGATACCTGCAGTGCACTAAGCAATGGATGAATATTTGATGCTTTCTTGATTGGATTGGCATGGAACGAGCTCTCTGAGACCGCCGAGAACGAATATCTTGAATTTGGATGAAAATTCCAGGACGTTTCAGGAAGTCCATAGTAGCATTCCATAATCAGGACAATGATGAGAATTTTCCTGGTACTAGAAGGGTATTAAGTAAATAAATGCAATACGGAGTGGAAAATCCTCTCCATCCGATTGCTTTCATGTGTATACGGCGGAGGCTGTCGATGAATCACCATCAACTTCAACTGCTGTAGAGAAACTTACCTGATGTAGACAGTTTCTCCCACCCTTGGAGTTGCGTGCGGTACCGGTTTCTGCCATGGTTATAGCCTCGGAATGTCAGTTCCGTACTCTGCGACCGCCGTATCGGGGGTGAACGACTTTAAGTTTGGTTTCGGGATTCCAAACATTGAACTGACTGTTTGATTCCAACATGTAGATTTTGGTCCGTGCGCTGGGCAATTAATCAATGATTGGCTAGTGATGGATTCATCTGTGTCCGCCGTTTATCGGTTTTCCGGCCTTTGCCGCCGAAACCGAAATGTTGGTAACGGGCATCCTGCGCAATCTTCCGAGCTCTCTTTGTGAATCTCTTTCCGCCCGAAAAACCTGTTTGTTCGGTTCTCAGAAACTCCAAACTCTGTCCAGATAAGCGCATTTTGAGACCTTACAAGAGCGCGGTACCACTTCGACTAAAGAAGTCGAATTCAAAATTTCCAAAGTTTCCCTTTCGAAAGCACTTATGTCACTCTGTGCGCATTTCATCCGATCTTGGCGCCGAGGCGGTGTCTGTCAGACTCCGAGGTAGTGATCGGCACGGGTCACCTGCGGGTGAGGTGAGAGCGACCCGTAACCGTACCCGTTCTTTGACCCGACCCGTGGCACGGGTACGGGTTACCCGCCAAATCACCCGCGGGAGCACGGGTACCCGCCACCCGTTATAAGTACCTGCCCCTTAATTTTGCGAGTAGGAGATATCAAGAACATTTTGAACGTCTTAAACCCATGCAACAGGAAACTAACTCTGTCCTGGCAGGTTAGAAGAGATCCGAAGCCATCCGAGCAAGATGTTGATGTCAAGGCGGTGAGTTCAATCTGATGGAAAATCGCTGAAACCGAACAAATGTGCCTGAAATGACACTGCTGTTGAAGGAACAAACCAATCTTATTCAACAAGCATGTCTGTAATTTGGAAACTTGGCCATATGAGATCAAAGATGAATGTACGGGTTCTTCCACGGGTCGCGCGGGTCGCCTCGGTTGCTCGAAAGTTCACCCGTACCCGTGCCCGTGCCCACCTGTACCCGCGACCCGCCAAGGGTGAGCCCACCCGTACCAATCACATCTCACAGGTTGTTAGAAAGGTGATAAAAGCAGCCGCTATACTCGGATTCGTACACGACATCCACAACACCGGTCAGCAGCTGAATTACCTGAACATCTTCAATTGACGTGTAGGTATCTCTAGACATCCTCAAGTTTCCGAACACTGGCCATTTACTGTAAAGGTCTGTAAGAATGATTGTCTGCCTGGATTTTGCGATTTCTCACCAATTCCCATCCAGACACTGATATTGATTCTATCTGACCCCTGACTCCTAACTGGGTTCGTTCCCGGAAGCACTCACCCTTTTATGACAATTAACTGTTCAGTTCTGCAATATCTTACATTGGAGGATGTATTTCATATTCAATACTGGCAGCAACCGATGCCGCGACGCACAATGAATCTTGATTCGATGGCGCGCGCTTAGCACATCGGCGGCATCGCGTCACCATGCCCGCCACCCCGCCTCACACCATGTGTCCCCCTCCTCTGCGCTGTCCTCGGCTTCCGCAGCCTCCCAGTGCCACCAAGCCAATTGACCAGAAGGACCCGCCGATCATGTGGCAATGACACACTTGGTCTCATTGTCTTCAGACCAGTATTGCAGTTAAGACCTTAAGGCCTTAGTCTTAATAAGGGCTTAACTTTTATTACATAAGCTAAGGCCTTAATGAGCAGCTGAATTCATGTGAAGCCCTTATTAACCCTTAACATCCCTATCTAACCGAGTGCCGAGCGATAACGATATGTGCTGTGATTAGATCTGATACATCCGACGTTTCAACTTTGAAAAAATAAATCGGCTCCGTTGGAAAAATCGGCTCCATTGAAAAAACGGTGCTTGTAACATCTATTCTTTCATTGATTTTGCAGCGGCTGTGAGCCTTACCTTTTTGAGAAATAACCCTTAATAATGACCCTTAATATGCTCACCCTTAATAAGTCTTAATTGAAATTGAGGCCTTAATCTTGAGAGGAACCCGTATTGAGACCCTTAACTCCAACACTGCTTCAGACTTTGATGCGTCGTACTTAGTCCTATACACCATTGAATACCTTTTATTTCTGCACCCTGCCTTGGACGGCGTGTACGCCGTAAAGGAGCTTGATGGATGGAGTGCGCGACATTGGCGGGTGACTCCATGCGCCCGTTTCAAAATGCTCTCGGGGCCAATGGCATGATAGAAAGAATAATATCACCTCTTGGATACAGTTGCTGCACCAGTGTCTACTGCCGATACTTTTCAAGGGCCTAAGATTGAGTGGCACAGGATGTCGGCTCAGATTCTGAAGCCAAATCAGGAGCAAGTGCACATCATTGACGCTTGTGAGCACCGCAGAGTCCAAGTAGTGTTACCGCTGTTCGGTTCTAAACCGACGCCGAACCCGAACCGGACCTGAACCGGACCCCAATTCAGGTTCGGTGACGGGTAGCGTACCGGACCGGACCGCAGGGTCCGGTTCGGGGTTCGAAAAATTTTGGAATCTGCCGAAAAATTACGGTCGAACCGGGTTCGAACAGGTTTGAACCCCTAATTTTTTTCTTCTCACAGATTGTGTTTTCACCAACAATTTTGGCATTTCGCGCTCCTGCTTGCTCGTGACCGTGTCATCAAGATCAATCCGGGCAAAGCCGAGTTACTGTCGATCCATCATCATCTGATCACTCTGT
This sequence comes from Mycena sanguinolenta, assembly GCA_014462675.1. Classification (NCBI taxonomy): domain Eukaryota; kingdom Fungi; phylum Basidiomycota; class Agaricomycetes; order Agaricales; family Mycenaceae; genus Mycena; species Mycena sanguinolenta. The sequence continues at coordinate 1,013,094 of JACAZH010000037.1, read as the reverse complement.
TCTCCGCTTCGACCACCGAGTCACACCATTAACCTGGAGGTTTCCTCCGTGTTCGCTTCGCTGGTAATATTCCCTGGGTCTTGGGTTCGCTGTTATGTTCTCAAATCTGCGAGGCCCTCTGCTGCAAGTTTGCTCTGGATTTCTGCAGGCGAATATAACCCAGAAGCCGAACGATGCCGATCAGCCGTCTGACAGCTGCATTTATGCGGCACATTCGGCATGCTGCTGAGTCTCAAAAACTTGGTGATTTTGGCGCAAGGATCGATCCCAACTCGAAGATAGTGAAAGCTTTTTCGAGTCATCATTAAACTTGGACATTGTTGACATACATCAAATATTCAAATCAGGACTCATTTCTGCCGCACGCCATTGCGACGGCCCGCTCCCCCCAAGTAACGATCAGTGCATGGGAGAGAGAGTGGAAATCAAGATCAACGGGTTGCGAAAATCGCATAGATAAATGCACAAACTTAAATATATCTTCTAGAGCCCTTGTCAGCGATGAATTCAATTGCCTATCTACAGACGCGGCTTTCGAAACAGCGTACAACAAGACATAGGGCAACAGGCTATGTTCAGGGCAACCATGGGGGACCTACATCGAAGGGAGTGAAATTCGGCTGCCGTGAGTTGAGAGTCAGAGAACATCGAAAAAGTCGACAAGTATATGTTGTTCGCAAAATACTTTTTTGTGCCCATGTTCCTGTGTTGAGTTCGACTCGAACGAAAGATCTCGAGCATCCCGGTGCGCGCGCTCGGAAATCCACACCGCACTATTGCGGACGTGAAAGAAAGAGAGACGGGCAGAGACGGCCGGGGCGCTCCACTCCTCGAGCATCACCGAAGAAAAGAGGAACATGAAAGAAAGGGAACGCAAAATAAAGTCGGGGGAATCGACTTGTGACAGCGCCTGAGACGTATGAGAGAAACGACGCAACAGATGGCCTGCATCGGAAAGAGGCGCCCACGCCAAAGATGCACGAGCATTCGTACACAAGCTCCAAACATTCTCATGGCAAAAAAGAACGACGTGTAACACACCCCTCACATTCGCATTAGTTTTTTTGGATGCATGACGGTGCGCGTGGCTCGCGGCCCACGAAGCGGACGCGATGCGTGTGATTTGGGTGAAGTCGGCTGCGGCGACGGTGCTAGTTTAGATATTACACAGAGAGTCAAGCACTAATGTGCGAAAGTGGAACGAACGAGCCAGAGGATGGGGGAGGGGTGGGAGGCTAAAATAAAGACGGGAGAGGGGAGAGCGAAAGGGCAAGGAGGAAGGAGCAGCGAACGAGTAAGCGAAGGCGGACGGGGGAAGTGAGAGGGAGGAAGTAGGAGGGAAAGAAAAGACAGAGAAAGCTAAGAGGGGTAGGAAGGGCGAGAAGAAAAAGGGACGAGAAAGATGACGAGAACGCCACACGTACTTGGATCCGCACATCCCATCCACCACCGCAGTCAGCGAGCCCTTTCACGAAGCAGACGTGGCAAACTTTGCGCGACCTACAGCGGCAAAACGGTGCACCAGATACAGAGATCGACACTGGGAGACGCTTGACGATGCTGGCTCGCACCTGCGAACGGTGTCGCGTGGCACACCACGGAGTCGAATGGCAAAGCCAGGCCTTGTGGTTTAGTAGATCGGCCGCGCGATGCGAAAACGGAAGTCGAACGTCGACGAGACCCACATCGTCAAAGGAAGAGGACAGGATGGCGCGCTACATGGTGAAAAAGTGCGTTTGATCCCCGGTCGGAATGTTCCGTGGTCTGATCCGTCTTGACAGCTCTGCTCCAATCAACTCTTCCTTGCCTCCGACCTTCATCTTCTCCTGCTCGAACGACCTTATGCCTGCTTGCAGCGGCGTCAAATTCCTTCTCTGTATTGGCCGAATTCCCGTAATTCTGATCTCGGATCTGGGCTAACTCGCCGCGCGTTTCCAGTGAACGAATCGCACGGTATCCAAAAACAACTTCAAGACCGCTAATAACGTGAAACAGTTCATCTGACTTGGAATCATTCTCAATTAGGAATAATTCATGTTATGCAGCGTAACATAATTATACACAAATATTCGGTCTGGACCACCTAGACCCACCGTTGGAAACAACCTGTGCAATTTTACAGATCTACCCATTCATCTGAACTGCCCTGGGCCGCGAATCGTAGGATCAGCCAAGCTTTGCAGCCTGCGGCAAGATTGACCTTGCAAGGAGTGTGCGATGCCAGATCAACTCGAAATGGCTGAAGCTATGTGCTGAACAGATACACATAGTCCGATGCTGTCGGGCGTTGGGACTTGGTGAAACTGTGGACGTCGGCTTGACAAGAGTCAGAATGAATGTACAAGGCATTCGAACTCCGCTCGGGGATCATCTCCGATCCTTTGATTTGCGTTGCCATCGGAATGGCGTGACTCGGCTATCCATGTCGGTTTGCCCTCTTCCTTCATCTTCGCGCCTCGCCCTTCCTCGCCATCGCCCCTTCCCGTGGCACATCTCTGGCGCGAGCGGTAGCTCGACTTCTGATGGCTTCTTCCGACAGCTCTCACCGAACTTCGAGGCCCCACAGCCCCAGACAAGCAGCTTCCGAAGTGTGCCCACTCCCGTCTTGTGGCATTGCTGCACAACCAGTCAAGACTGCTCTTTCCCCAAACCTCAAAGCCTGTTGGCCTCTTATTTTTCCTCAAGCTAGCCTCAACCTCAAATTCAAGCTCCATGACTGTATTCCTCAAGGACCTCAACGTCGAATGTCTGCTCCTTCAAGTTTACTTGAGACGTGCTCGTACTCATGGTCCCGTTGCCCTTGATCCTCCTCAAGATACTCGTCATCACGCAAGATGGCAAACACGATGCCAACAATCTCTTTGAACACAAGTCCGCCCTGGTTTCTGAACCAGAACTTGAAGTTCAAGTTACAAAACTTTCTCGGACCGTCAGCAGAAATTCAAAAAAGTATGTCAGCATCTATCCTCTTTTCCTGCTTGTTACTGACTTTAGCTCAGGCACTCGGAGAACATCCTTCCAATCCACGGCCATGAAAATTGCAGAATCAAGCTGCTATTTGTACCACTACAATCTTTGTCACCACCGCCTCTGCCAACAGGCCTGCAGCTGATCAGCCTGCGGGGTGAGCCGCGATTTGTATGTCATCATTAGAATCAATATATGTGATTTGTTGTACTGTTAATTGCTTGAGTGACTACATGGACGAACGAGTAATCTCAGCTATCCTGGTAGCTCAGAGCCAGGCCAGTTACCCAGCCGGTCTCCAGCATGGATCCATTTGCTCCGTTGGCCGATATCCGGCTGGTGGGAGACCTGATACCAGCTGGGCACCGCACATGGTACACATGACGGTTCCAGCTTGCGGCTATGTGGGTGACCGTTGGCGGTGTAGATGCCGATTGCATCCGTTACTGCTGCGGTGCCGAATGCTGGCTGCGGCTTGGCTGCGCCCTGCGCCGCAGGTTGACATTTGACTCGTAGTGTACTTTTACTGACATGAAGAACAAGGGATAGCTTGTTTGGGTATAATGGAAATTTACTGTAGAAACACTATATAAGTAGCTAGGTAGTGAGTAGTTAAGTAGTCTTTTTGAATTCCACACTTCATCCACTCAGCTCGGCGTGAGGTAAGCGAATCAAAGAGATTCTTGGGGGTCTGTTTGCCTTCGGCATTACCAGACGTTACACCCACAACAAACCAGTCCTACCAGCCGGTGAACGAAACGCCGGCCGGGATGCTGATGTTGAGCGTACTGTGACCGCATGCTGGACATTCTTGCATTTTACCGGCATGCAATTACTGATCCGTCGAAGTGTTCCGGACAAAAACTCCTTTGTTGTATCGCACCGAACAACCAAATTCCGAGGCGCGCATAAGGTACGAATACTTATTCTGTACTCGCGAATTCATCTGTGTTTACAAGTTTCGCGACTTACTGCACATTACAACTGCCTCCTGACCGGTGGTCTGAAACCCCATATCAATCATAAAGTCCGAACGTCAGTACAGTCAATCCACTGCTACGTCGTTGTCCTGGATCCAATCGTCCTCCTCTATGAGGCCATGTTTTCTCAACACAGCGCTGATGCGTGCTAGAGCGATGCGTCTGCACTCCTTCCCTGTGACAGCTGTCTATCCTGCGCGTGACATTCGGTTCCCGGGGTTGACCCAACAGAATGCCATCGCTCTCAGCTGCCTCTGCAACCTTAATAAGACAAAATTATTCCACCCATAATGCGATGTATTCTGTACCTTTCATGCCGTTCTCTAACGACGTTCGAGACTGCTCGGCTGTATCTTTTTTCCCGAGGGTGTCGTTGGGAACTCCACGTGATGGAATGAGCATTGGTGAAGATGAACACGAGGCCTGGCAACTTACCACTATGCTTCCTCGCAAGCGCTCCCGCAACAAGGGAGAACACTGTCCACATCACCGAAAGCATGGCAAAAGTGGAAACAAAGACACTCGTCACAGCGGAGCCCAGGGGCTTGAGACGTGAAACGGATCGGAGGTATTCCAGAGGTGGAACTCGAGTGTTATTCTGGAAGAATTTCATATCCTGTTGCCACTGTGCCATCAATGTCGCGTTGGACGTCGAGCCCCTGGCCTGGTTTGTTCTGTCGCCAGACCACTTGTTAGGTGGCTTGATCGTGCAGTTGAACATCTGTGGGGAATTATACATTTGATTGTCCAGGATTACTCCAAGATCGAGGCGGACGAGATGGTAGAGGGTCTGGATCAGATTTCCATACGCAGTGCTGAGAGCAGAGATAGATACATTCTCAAATGAAATCCTCCTTAATGGGTCGGCAATATTTGTGGGTAGAGAGGCTGGTGACACATAGGGAGAATATTCCACATCCCCAGCAACAAACCAGGGTTGTTGGCTGTCAACCGCTAAGAACTGCGCGGGGTTCGAAGAACAAGGTGACTTGAGTAGAGATGCGCCACGTTCGAGCGGGCCGCCAGCCAGAACCGCTTCACAGTTGCAGCATAGATGGACAGTGATGCTGATACCACCCTGTGTAAAGTTCATATCATCTATGTCTGGTCCCCTCCTAATACTGTACTTTTCGTTCAAATCGACATGGGGTGTGACGTGTGACACATTTTAGCAATTCGACATTTCGGTAGCCGCCAAATTTCTGCGTGACATCGGAAAATTTTCGAGATCTGAACCGAAAATTTTCGCTTTTGATTGCACCTGTTTGAGAGTTTTACGCGATTTTAGGCCCTGCGTGACCGCCGAATGGTTCGACAAAGGCCTGCGTGACGCGTGACTCCGACCAACATTCGTAATTGACACAGGGGTGCATGACGTGTGACTGTTGAGTTGAATGAAAAAGTACAGTCCAGTGCTTGTCAGCAAAAAAAAATTGAATGCAGTGGGATTTGCAAGGAATATCTGACCATGGAAGGAAAATGTCCACCTGTATGGCATGTGAGCTACTCAGTGGTGAGATGGTTGAATGCGTGATAAATAGGGGAGGTCAAAGTTGAGAATCGCAGACGATTCTGACGTGATTCAGAAGGTGATTCTGATCTGATTCATGGAACAGAATCACACCAGAATCATGGTTAACTGTGACCGCCTCTGATTCTCACTCTTGATTTCTGCATGGATTCTGCGCTATTCACTTCCTTCGTTGACAACTAATAGTTATTTATTTTCTGTCTTCCGTAATGTGGAATATCGAAATTGGTTCTTGACGTGTCTCCTCCCCTTTGCAATCTCGGCGCTGGTACTCTGGGCTTGAACACGACCATCGCCTGAATATTTGGGAAACATTTAGGACAAGGTAAGTCTATCTAAGTTAACTTCAATTATGCTCCAGCTGTCTCCCATTTTACCGTACCTTTTCTTGCCATATTCTCGTCCGCTGATGAATGCCAGTCACAGTCTCGATGCCTCGGCTCTCTTCGCGTCAGGCCCGCACCCGCGACGTGCTGAAAACGTTCATAGAGCACCATAGGGAACGGGTCAAAAGGCTGTTACGCCGCAAATACAAAACACAGCATGCTTTGGCTCAGGCTGGATTAACATTGGACAAAGAGAACTCTGAGCAGTTCATGGATCCTCCTGTCGACACGTCACCCGTCACAATGGCATCAATATCTACGGGTTCCTCTCTCTCATTACTCGACTCCAGCTCTTCCCTCACCTCCGAGACGACCAGCGACAACTGGTCTGACTTACTTGGCTCGGACTGGCGTAGCTCCTCAAGCTCATCCACTTCTTCTACCTCCTCTGATTCCGAGGTCCACACAGACAGCATGCCTGATCTCTACCCGGCAGGATACCCTGATTCGGATGATCATTGATGACCATGATAGCTCTTCTGACAACACACCTGATTCGGGCGACGACGCGGATGATGAAGACGATCAGAATATGGATGTCTCAGAGACTGACTTCGCCAGGGTGTGCCCCAACTATCCCCTAAACTGGGTGTGGCACAATTTGGACAAAATGTACGATCAGCGCTACGAGCAGCCCCGTACCACCTTTCCTCGTGGCCCTGCTTTTTTGCGGCACGTCCTCGGCACGATGAAGGACACCTGTCCTGATTTGTTTCGCCAAGAGCTCCGAGTGTCCCCTCGCACATTTGACTGGCTCGTTGCCAAGCTCTCGGAGGACCCAATCTTCGCTAACAATTCTAATAATGCGCAAATGCCTGTCGAGGACCCGCTCGCCATCGCCCTTTCCGTTTCGGGCACTCTGGAATGCTGCAGGTCTCCAAAAGATCGCAAATTAGGCCGGTGTGGGAAAGGGGACAATCACTTTGGTGACGCGGCGCGTCATGACAGCAGTTCTGCGTCCCACCTTCATGTCCGAGTTTGTCCGCATGCCAACGGCTACGGAGAAGGAGAAAGCGAAGGCTTGGGTCGAGGCCCACTCATGCAAAGCATGAAGAAATGGTTGGTGCATGGTCGATGGTACACTGGTGGCTTTATTCAACTGACCATTCTGGTTTGGTGAAAGCTACTTTGGCTGCAAATGTAACTATTCGCTCAATATTCAAGTATGTGTTGATATTTATATCACGATGATCTCCAATTGACACATATGGAGGTCGTTTCCCTCCCTAATCTACGTATCATCAACTTCGGTTATGGGTACACTGGCAGCACGCACGATTCGACAGCATGGCAGAGCACACGTATGGCGCAGGAGCACAGGACACTGCTTGAACATGGAGAATTCATTTGGGCTGATTCTGCATATACTGTATGGACTTATCTTGTCGTCGTTTTGATCAATATATGCTCAGTCAATTTGTTAGCTTGAAAAATGGATGATTTCACCACATAAAAAACCGTACAGTCTTGAAACTGGCAACAAAGAATTCAATAATCATGTTTCCATGGTCCGTATCCGTTCGGAGCATGCAATTGGGTTCTTGAAAGGTCGCTTTCAATCCTTGAAAGGCCTATGCATCAGCATCAAGGACAACAAGACACATCAGTTCGCAACTTATTGGGTCGCCGCATGCATTGGTGTGCATTCATTTGCTATGCATTGCGAACAGGAGGAGCGTGGGCCCGAGGAAGACGAAGATGCTGTCATGGCGGACCCCTTCATCGGTGAAGGACTTTCATCTGACTCGGATGCTGATGGTAATCAGGCTGGGGTGGCTGGCAGAGTAGCGGGTCACGCTGGAAAGGCCAAATGTGAATACCTCAAACGAGTTCTATTCAAATCAAAAGAGCAGCACAGGCGACACCGAGCACAGAGACAACACAAAGAGCTGGGTTTAGGTATGGAAAGTAGTAGTGTGTAGCTGAGTAATGACAGTGGTGACAAGTAATGACTGTGCTTGGAAAGATAATTAGAATATGAGATGGAGTAAAGAGTTGTATAGCTAAAGCAGAGTACGAATCTGAGTATTAGGCTCAGCAAGATCCGCCGCATCGAGAGATTGGGAAAAGTTGTGGAAGTCAGCCAAGTCCATGGCTGTCGATGGAGAGGATGAAGCATTCCCAGTGAAGCTGTCAAGATTGCTGAAGTCGCTGAAGTCAGTGTAGTCGGTTGCAGGCTCCGAGGTCCCATAACGGGATCCTGAGGAAGAAGGACGACCATCAAACATCTTGGCGGCCTGGGAACCGGCGGAGAAGGCAGTGGCGTGATTGCGGGCCATACGAAGCTCGTGCTTGTGACGGTCTTTCTGCTCCTTCATCCGCAGCTTCATCATCCTCTCCTCTCGCTTTCTCTCCTCTCTCTTCTCTGCCAGTCATCCCTTGACTTCGGTGGTCTTCATCGCGTGGTGTGTCCGGAGTGCAGCCAGCTCGAGCTCCTTCTGGCGACTCTTCTCCTCGCTCTTGGCAACCTCCTGAACTCGACAATCCTCGACTTTTTGCTAGGCTTGGGATCGATGGCTAGGGTAGGAGCAGTTGGCATGGAGGTACCAGTCTTGGCGGGACAGGACTTCTTCTCAGGCTTTGCGGGCACGTCCTTAGCGTCATTTTCCCCCTTGTCCTTTCCGTCGTCCTTTTCCTCGTCCTTTTCCTCGTCTACCACGCCAGGAGATGATGGCTCGTATTCATCGCCGCTGCCTGCACCATCATCGACCTGTTCAATAGTTCTCTTCTGACCCGCAGCCTTGTCCTCGGGACTCGGCGACTGGTGGGGGCTGGGAGTGGTGTTCCAGCCGGTAAGGGGAACACTGGCATCCGACATGCCATCCTCCTCGTTGTCGACACCGTCGGGAGCAGCTGGCTGCGCTGGCGGGGGGAGGATCAGGTCTGCATTCATGGCTGTGGCACCATTACTGACTCCAGTCGGAATGAGGTTGGGTCGCTGTGCGATGAGGTTGTGCATGTCGAAAAACCATGGACAAGACTTCGAGAACTCCGCTGGGGCACGGATCGGGTCAACCCAAGCAGCCGGCTGCTCAAATAAAGATACGTACCCCATTTATTAGTGAATGAGTTTGACACATTCATGTCAATCTCCGCAGCACTCTGGATTCCTGCACCAGTCTCACCCATCTCAAGCATGAAGTCTTGGGTCATCTTGGACATCCTGTGGGCAAAACTCAGTACAAAGTTGGTGTCCTCATGTCAAGGTATGTACGTGCGCAGATGGTTCTTTATTTTCACACCCCAATCACGTCGCTCCTTAGCAATCCCTTCAGCGTAAATAAGGGCATCCTTGTACCGGTCGTCCTTGCCAAGCAGGAGCTTTGCAAGTTCAAAGTGTGTGACAGTCTTTGGTGTTCCACCTCCCTTTGCTGTGGACGGATTGGGGCCAGGTGAAGGGAACAAAGACCTCTTGATGTCTCCATTCTCCATGATGAGTGCAATCAACTTCTGACTCAGCGCAACAGCCTTCCAGCGATGTACAAAAAGTGAGTGAGAACCAGAGCTCCAGATGGTAGGATGGGAAGCTTACTTGATTTCCAGCTGCGATGCTGTGGTTGCTGCGACTGGCTCTGTTGCCTCAATTTCGTTGTCTTCACCAGACTCGTCATCAGCTTCCTCTAGAGCTTTTGCCTTTGCTGTAAGTTTTCGGGTGCGTGCAGGAGGCTTAGAAGGGAGTATAGCAGCCTTAGCAGCCTTGAGGGTGCGAGCTTTAGCAGGTTGTTTGGGGGTAGCAGAACTTCCACCGCCGCGCACCATGCTCGATAGATGTGTAGGAATGAAAAATTTTAATGGGATTATTTAAAAATTTTGATTAACACAAAGGAGGATAAGAGTTAGCGTTTAGGAGATGTGGATTCAGAAAGTGATTCAGAATCGCGATTCTGCTGTGTTTCTCCTCCGGAGGCGAAACAAGAATCCGCAGTGATTCTCGAAAACGGTGATTTTGATGCAGATTCTTGATCAAGAATCATCCTCAAAATCACCTCTTGAATCACGTCAGAATCATACGTGATTCTCAGCTTTGACTTCCCCTAATAAATCATGTCTCACAAATTTGATGCCCATCACAGTCAGCATTTCACGGATGGATACGTGCTCACCAAACCACAGATAGTTCAAGTAATACAAACTTGCACTTTCTTGCATTTCGTTGATGGATGAATGCCATGTCAAATGAAACAGGTTTGGAATGAAGCACACAATCGTTCCCTGTAGGTGCAGTTCAGACATTCATTATTTGCAACGATAACCGCTGGGCTCACACTAAACTCTATGTCGACGATCTCCCACCCGAACATACTGTCAAACAGCAACTGAACTGTAATATTTGCCTGTATCGATAGTTCAGATGCTCGGGAGTCTAACAAAAGGAAGGCGGAGCGAACAGTCGGCCTCAGCTAACCGAAATTGAATCCGAAGAATGAGATGAACGAGAGGCCCTGATAGAGCATCATGGTCAACGCATTAACGAACTTCTGTATGGGAAAATTGGAGCAAGGACATGGAAGCTTCCGCACAGCAAAAAATTTCTCTATGGACAAACACTTAGTGAATACGTCCTGAACAGAGTTAGCCGAGTGGCATGCCAAAGTGGCTTGCACTGCTTAGCGGAGTTTAAATTGGCTGGGACAGGCGTGGGTGGTGTGGCTTGTGGCGTGGGCTTCCTTGTGCTCGGCTACGCTACAAGTCACCACTGTAATTGTTTCTATTATTCCTCAAGAATGAAGCTTGTCTTGCCCCTCCCGTCTTCATGTTTATCTCCCCACCATCTGGATCAACGTCGTCGCCGTTATTGATCGCATCAATGACGGTTGAATCAACGCCGACACATCTCGAGCAATACCAGGCCAATCTTCCTGCAAAAGCCATACAATAGTGTGACAGGGATCTATCATTGCTCCCCAGAGCATCAATATGAACCAAGCAGATGTGGAGCGACACAAACTGACTTGATTCAACATGAGCAAGGTCGAATATGTTCGGACGCGTACCAGGATGCTTGCTCTAAGTACCTCCATGCAAATTTAACATCAGTCTGTCACTATGTCTCACTTCTACTGCCCTTAGTCCAACCTAAATTTCCTAGGGCCTTGTTCTCACTTAAATACACCCACTTTTCGACACAAGCCAGCCCGAGCCTGAATTGATGGCATCAGCCAAAATGGCTTGCGCAAGCCATTTTGTCTGATGCCATCAAAATAGGCGTGCAGACGAACACTGTCGAACCCTTGCTTTGTCTTAGGCCTAACTAGCTATTTTACATTCAACCAAACCCATGTAAACCACCTATGTGGAAAATTTGGAGTAATTTGATAATTTCTTTGAATTGCTCAGTTGAACGTGAATCCTAACAGCAGCAAAAGCCAGAACCCACTCTGAACTGTTGATACACTGTTGGAGGAAGGATATATAAGTTCCATAATATGAAAGGTACAGTTATTTTGTGCTAAATTTGCACATACTATTGTCTTGGTGTATGGTAACGGAATGAGAACACGGACAAGTCTACCCTTGACGATGTGGAAATTAGAATCTTCATAACGGTTGCCGAAGGTCTGGCTCTGGGCCAACGAGAACCAGAGACATGGACGTGGTAAATATGTTTATTCAGCATCATCCGGTCCCTGTCGGCTACCATCATCGGCTTGAAGGCGCCGTACTGACTCAATATGAATTACAAGTTTTCAACATGGTTTTTTCTCCTACAGATCCTCAACGTGTTTTTTCCTGCTTTATCACATCATGTTTTTTTGGTGGTGGATATGCATTGTGTTTTTCTTGATTCAAATTATACAATGTGTTTTTAGTATTTATTGGACAGTATACCGCCCATATTGGTGTAAAAGCATGTGAGTTCCGTCAAGGTTTGCTAATTCCTGGATTATTTTGGGCAGCTTTGACTCTGACTTTTCCATAGATAAGTGCATTGAGGTGCAAGACATGTGTTGAACTTCACAAGCCAGCCAGCTTGCGGCTCAAACGAGAATTTTGCTAATGATTGATGGCGTCGATGACCGATTGTGCCGAAATAATTGAACCACAAAGGAACTGCTTAGCCACGAACCTTCATCAAGACAAAAAGGATGTATCTACGATGCAACAATTGTATTTGGAGGCCTAGGGGATGTGTTAGAAACACAAGCCACATTTTTATTTTTGGCTGTTACCTAGGCGACAAAATGGCTTGCACAAGCTGACAAAATGGCTTGCAAGCCAATTTGTCGGGCGTGGGCGTGTGATCACAGCCAAATCAACGCCCACGCCCAAAAAAAAGCCATTTTGGCGTGGGCGCAAGCCACTTTGGCACGCCAAAAACGTCACTCTCACGTCCTGAATGAGCTGATGGATAAGTTGCCTGACCAAAGAAAACTGCATGTTGTCCCTTCTTGCTTCTGCGCAAAATTATCCCAGACGGCATTAGGAGCGGGAATTTGGGGGATACAGGTAGAGGGAAGCGGGCGTCTGAATGTCGAGTTACGGATAGCCGTTGCAGAAAGAGGTGAAGGTTGGTCTCGCGGAATCGCCGAAGCGTCCACGCCACCGCTGCCCTAGCCCTTGCCCTCGCTCGTCTTCCCTCGTCTCCCCAGGAACGTACCCAGCCACGTTAGAGTGTCTACCTCTCCTGCGCGGGGAAGGGAGTTAGTATACGATATCGAGATGGAACCAGAGACAGAGATATTCAGAGGAGAGAAAGCATTGATGTCAATATCGGGGATGCAAAGGCATGAATCTCAATACTGCGAGGACGGAACGCAAAAGTTGGAGACACGCGCCAGAGAGAGAGTAGAGACGGCCGCGTATGAAATCCCAAGGGAAAAAAGGAAGAATGGGCGAGTCATCCCAAGATAAGCAAAAGCCCCAACGCAAGCAGTCGACTCGGACTCAGTACTCGGGACGCGAGATGGGAGATGCGAGAGGTCGACTCGAAAGAAAAGAAGCGAGGGACCCGGTGCGCGAAATGCGAGAGGTCGACTCGAAAGAAAAGAAGCGAGGGGCCCGGTGCGCGCGCTCGAAAGTTCAAAACAGATTGCGCATTCGCGAACGCAGAAAGATGGGCCGACGTCGACTCCGACGAACACGAACACAAAAGCAAGGAAGACCAATACGAAGCAGTGGGGAATCAACCCAAGAGCCCTGCCCCTGCGTGCGGAGACGAAATGTCTGATCGGGAAGGAACAATAGAGAGGTTGCGCCACAGCCGCATGCGGCTTTTGGAGATTGCGTAAAGCCGTCCGAGAAAAAAATTGGGTTGGGGCTCAAACCAATACATTTCAATGAAACCCATGCTATTCGAAAATTTAACAGCCCTTGAGTTGGTCCTGCTTGCCCAGGTCGCCCAACTTCAACGAAACGAGCATCAAATCGCTGATATCAAAGCTGATATCATTGCACTTTGTGTCAACATTATCGGTTCTCACGCTTGTCTGGGGAAGAATTCAACCTAACTTCGCTACAGGCCATTGAATACAGCCTTCAGATGTACCAAGACCATTCAAATAATTGGAAACAGAAAAAAAAACCACGCGGCTTTGCGCAAGGCCTAAAATCCGCATGCGGCTCATGCGGCCGTGGCACAAACTGTCTAATGCCTCCCGAGACGAAACGAGACTAGACGTCTGAAAGCAACGAAGCAAAAGCAAAAGGACGCACGCACGTGGGCTTAGGCGGGTGTGGGATGTCGAACCCTCCACATAAACGCTGGCTGACGCAACCAAAGCTCCCTCGTGTAATTCTCGCGCGAAGAACAGAGCGCCAATGCCAAACTTCAAACGTTCCAATGGCAAACGAGAACGACGCGCGACACACTCGAATCGGCCTCCTTGCATTGAATTTCGTCTCCTGGAGGCCGCGCATACGCCGGTGTACTCGAAGCGGACGCCGAATGGCAAAGCCAGGCCCTAGCAGATAAGCTGCGCGACTCGAAGACAGACAATATTCACTCGAACGTCGACAAGGTGACACGCTGCATGGCGGAAGAGAACAAAGTGCGTTCGGACCATGCCATGCGCTGATCCGCCTTGGCAGCTCCGCTCCGATCAATTCGCCTCTTGCCACCGACCTTCATCTTCTCCTGCTCGAACGAGCTCTGTCTGCTTGTAGCAACATCGAATCGCTTCTGCCCGATCTATCAATTCTTGGCTGCAGCCCTCGTAATTCTGGTCTCGATTATGGGCTGACTCGGCGCGCGCTGGCATAACAAATCGCACCCACCCAATAACGGCTCATCTGGCTTGGATCGAAGAGAGACCTCGAATGATCGGGGACGGGCCCCTTGAGCGGTTTGGCTCCTGTAGATTTTCTGAAAACTCATGCGTAACCGGCTTGGCATCGCGCAAATTGTACTGTATCGCAGTAGTTTTCCAGGTCCGGTCACTGCTTTCCCAGCAACAGGCTGGTTTGAGTTTAAACCACATCGTTGCCAACGATAGGTGTGGTTTGAACCAGTGGTTTAAACCAGTGGTTCGAACCTGGTTTAAACCAGTGGTTCGAACCTGGTTTAAACCAGGTTTAGTGCCAGTATGAAGGGGCTTTAGCAGAAGCTTGAGCCAGTTTAAACCATGGTTCAAACCATGGTTTAAACCGTGGTTTGAACCAGTGGTTTGAACCGTGGTTTAAGCCGTGGTTCAAGCCGTGGTTCAAGCCGTGGTTCAAACCGTGGTTCAAGCCGTGGTTCAAGCCGTGGTTCAAACCGTGGTTCAAGCCGTGGTTCAAACCGTGGTTTAAGCCGTGGCTCAAACCATGGTTTAAACTGTGGTTCAAACCAAAAAGTGCATCCCATAGGTGTTGTCTTTGAATGTGTCTTGGATGGATTTCACAGCCATCAAGGCCCCCAAACAGAAACATTTGCAGTCTGATATTCAGGCTTAAAAGCATGATAGGACATATTATCATATTTGGGTACTGCTATACACAAGTATATGATAGATAACGCAGTGAGATAAGAGAATAAAGTAGACAGATATGACTTGCGGACTAGTCCTCGTCCCCGTTGAGGATGACATTGTGAGTGTAAGAAACATATTACATGATAGATAATGCAGTACAGTAACAATGGAGCAAGACAAGAGAACAAAATAGACATACATCTCGCAGAATACAAGTCCTCATGGAGGACAATGCTGTGAGTGTAAGGAACATATAAGCCGTGGTGCACAGAATGATTCTCAGAACTGACACAAGACAATGGAGTTGAACGGAACCATCTAGGCACAGATATCAAGAAATGGCATCAGCAACAACAACACATTTGTCCTCAGGTCATCCCATTTGTGGTAGCAGAACCCCACAAATCACCTGAATGGGAAAGGTTATTCATGCCCTCAGACTTCACTAGCTCTGAATGAACCAAACTCGGCCTAGACACACTGGAAAAGGAAAAATTATATAATGCACCGAAAGTCTACCTGAAAATGCGAATTTTATTTTATATTTCAGATCTACAGAAATTAGGAATATCTTTGTGTCTGAAAGGTAAAATGAAAATACCTATTTCATATTCTATTTCAGACTCACTGAAAAAAGGACTTTCAATGCTTATGAAATGTGCTCTGAAAAGACTACTTTCAGCATGCCTTTCAGAAGCACTGAAAGACCTATTTTCAGAAACAAAGAAAGTCATGCTGAAAGTCCAAATTTCAGTGCACCTTTCATAAGCACTGAAAGATCTATTTTCAGATAAAACAAAGCTATTTTCAGATAAAACAAAGACAATTATCTGAAAATAGAACTTTCAATACTCCTGAAAGGTGTGCTGAAATTTGAACTTTCAGTGCAACTTTCTTTGTTTCTGAAAATAGGCTTTTCAGCACTTCTGAAAGGTGTGCCCAAAGTGGTCCTTTCAGAACACATTTCATAAGCATTGAAAGTCCTTTTTTCAGTGAGTCTGAAATGGAATATGAAATACGTATTTTCATTTCACCTTTCAGACACAAAGATATTCCTAATTTCTGTAGATCTGAAATATAAAAATGAAATTCGCATTTTCAGGTAGACTTTCAGTGCATTATATAATTTTTCCTTTGCCAGTGTGAGAGTCTTTAGGAGCAGAAGAACTCAAACTATAGCAAGGTGAAGCCAATGATGCTTTACGTAGCTTGTGTGAGCACATCCAACACAGTCAGGCACTCAAACAACACAAGAATGCTTGTAATGATGCTGTTCATGGCCAGGCAAAGAACACATGGGCTGTGCAAAAGATTAGGGATGTCCAAACCAAGATCCAGAATTATGTTAAAAAAATATTGCCATGCTCGTACATCAATGATTGCTCTTGAATGCAACCCAGAAGATCCCAACTTTGGATTTCCAGAACTCAAAGATGAGGACCTTTACACAAAGAATGTGAATGAACCCCACAATCTAGGTGATGGGAGGAGGGTTGAAGGGTGGATCTGGCGAAAGGGCTATTATGGCAACATGACTGCTGAAGAAGAGGCAGACTATGTTTTGGATTGTGAGCAAATTTATCTTATAGATTGTTTCAAATCTGATTACTTTGTAGCAGCATGAGTTCAATGGCACTGAGCCTGTGCAGATATGGAGCAATGGCAAGAACAAGTTGAAATTATGGGACAAGAGTTCCGTCGTGCCATTCAAGGATTCAACAAAATGGAGGTTGTCTGGACCTCTCTGGCCAATGACCATGAAAAAGAGCCAGGAAAAAGGGCTTATGCATTAAAAGTGGCAAGCATGTATTGCCAGATGGAGAACAATGCACAGCAACAATTTGCCAGGGTGGGGGGCACCTGGCCCAAGGATGGAGTCAGTCTTGCCCAATATATCAAATTGGAATGCCCAGACCCGAAAATTGATTGGGCAGCTGTTGTAGTAGAGGACAACTACATATGATAAACTTCTCTGATTTGAAGCATTATTGAAAGAAACTTGATACTGCTCATGGAGATCAGTGATTTGGCTCAACCAAGGTCAGTTGAATAACTTTGGTTCAAACTTGATATGCACTGGTTCTAACCTTCAAACTGGGTTAAACAACCCTTACCTCTACTTACAATGGTTTGAGCTGGCTTAAACCGATGGTTTGAACCAGTTCAAACCATCTTTACCTCTACTCACAATGATTGTGGTTTGAGCCGGTTTAAACCATCAATGGTTTGAACCACTGGCTTGAACCGATGGTTTGAACCGATGGTTTGAACCGCTGGTTTAAACCATCAATGGTTTGAACCGGTGGTTTGAACCGATGGTTTGAACCGGTGGTTTAAACCATCAATGGTTTGAACCGATGGTTTGAACCACTGGTTTAAACCGCTGGTTTGAACCATCCCTATCTCTACTGTATACTATGGTTCAAACTGGTTTAAACCATCGGTTTAAACCACCAGTTTAAACCAATGGTTTGAACCATCCCTATATCTACTGTATACTATGGTTCAAACCGGTTTAAACCACTGGTTTAAACCATCTCTATATCCACTGTATACTATGGCTCAAACTGGTTTAAACCATGCCTATCGTTGGCAACGATGGGGTTTAAACCAAAACCAGCCTACGGTACGCTTTCCTCCCCGGCTTTCAGATCGCAACCGAGTCACTCCCAATCTCCGGACTGTCGACGGGTTTCTGAAATGGGGTACCGTACCCGTACCCCCCAGATCCCACCCCTCATCGCCGTCCACGGACCGCGACCCGTGTTCTTCCTGATCCGGACAGCAGACGCGGCACAAGTCGAGCCCCGCACAAGCGCCGACCTTTTCGATAAACCAACACATCACGCCCGTGATCTTCACTATATATTCGTGTACGCATATGCATCCTTTTCTTCCTTCCTCATCAACTCAACCGTCCCGCAGGGCCATGTACGTGCTTATCATTTTTGCGTTGGGGTGATGTCCGGCAATTGCTGTAATTCGAGATCGGCTTGCGGAGCGGATTCGTTGTGATGGGTTTACGCCCATTTCGTCGTGGAATGGCTGTGCTTCCCCGAATAATTTTGGGTTTCTGGGTGCGTTCCTTCTTTCCTTCCTCCTTCCGTTATTCAAAACGTCTCTTTACCCCGTCGCACAGAAGCCTACAGCAGTTCTCGTATCCAGTGTTCCGCACATCTAACCCACTTGCGGTATGCAGGGCGTTCACTCTTTCTTGCACGGCATGTTACATCAACGTCCGTACCTCAAGCGATGCGAAGCCACCTCAGGCTCACACGAAGAAAAGATCTGACTTTTCTCAGCATGATCGTAGCGCCTCGGGGCCAAGATCATACCCTCTGACTGGCATTTGTTTTATCTCACGAGTCGGTGAACGCAACGTCGTCGGGCATGTCGAGCGTCTCGATTTGTGGGTGGGTGCCTCTCCTCCACCTCCAACTCCCAAAACGGAACGAAAACTCATTTGTTCATTTACTCGCGGTTCGACCCGAACCAAACAGCCAAAATCTCGAGTCATGTTCAAGGTATGATCATGTATTCGAAACTTGGCGGGTGCTGATTTAGGGGGCTTGTTTCGCAGGTTATGCATATTAACCCGCGGAACTTAGCGGGTTTCCTACCGTGTTTTGGTTTGTAGAGTGTACCTTGCAGATCGATGCCAGCTGCTCAAAAAATTCTACCTCCCCCGCAACCTCCCCCCAGTCAGGAAGTTTGACCCGCGCACTGTTAGCCTCCGATCGTACAGATCTGCCCGAGAAGGAAAGTGAATTGGCCGATCCAACAAGTCTCTTCTCCATTCGCCAGCGGCTTATTGCACATGTACATTCCCAAGTTTCCAGTACAATCATTCCACCGTCGTGTCGTCATCCTGTAACCAATCCTCATCCTCCATGATACCATGCTTTATCAACGCGGCTCTCATGCGTGCCATGGAAACCCGCATCTGCATTCCTTCTTGTTTCAATCGCTCTACCGCATCCGGTTCCTTTCGAGGAACAAGTAAGATAACCTCGCTCTCATCTACCTCTGAAACACAAGTAAGATTCAATGCGAAATCGAACGAAATGTATACCGTACCTTCGACGCCGCTCTCTAGCCGTTTGTCCCACGTTCGAGTCTGCTCGACTGTATCCTTCTTCCCCAGGGTGTCGTCGCGATCTTTACCTTGTGGAATGAGCATTGGCGAAGACAGAGACGAGGCATGCCAACTTACCACGATTCTTCCTCGCAAGGGCTCCCGCAACTAGCGAGAACACAGTCCACATCACCGAAAGCATGGCAAAAGTGGAAACAAAGACACTGGTCACAGCGGATCCCAGGGGCTTGAGACGTGGGACGGATCGGAGGTACTCCAGTGGCGGAACCCGGGTATTATTCTGGAAAAACTCCACGTCCTTCTGCCATTGTGCCATCACGGTCGCGTTGGAAGTCCAATTCCTAGCCATGTTTGCGGAAGTGAAATAATTCCCCATATTGAGTGGCATGATTGTGCGGTTGAACGTCTCCGGGGAGGTGTATATTTGATTGTCCAGGAACACTCCGAGATCGACGCGGACTAGGTGGTACACTGTCTGGAGTAGGTTTTGGTATATGGTGTCGAGATCAGAGATGGATATATTCCCCAGGTGGCTTTTAGCTAGCAGGTCAGCAATCTGCATGGGATAAGAGCCTAGTTCGTCTCCCCCCCAAAAATACACCCGTTCGTCGTACTGTGCAAAATAGGATATTGCGGGGGGTGGGGTCAGCGACCACCACGAAATGTGGCGGGTTTGAAGAACAGGGTGTCTGGAGTAAACGTGTGCCATTTTCAAGCAGTCCGTCTGCGAGCACGGCATCACAGTCACAGCACGGATGAACGGTGAAGGTGATATCAACCTGTGTCCCATTAAACGGCACGTCTGGTCCACTCCTAATATAGTGCTTTTCAGCAAATATTGAATGAGGTCGAGATTGAGGAGGATATGTTACCACACCATATCAGCGAACAGATCTCCCTAGACGGGATACACTGGTGAGAGTGCTGAATGCGCTACGAATAGATCATCTCACAAAATCGACGTTCATCCAAGACGGAATATTCCGGAAGGATTCCCCTTCAGCTGGCTCGGGCATTCCACCCAATGTCAAGTAAAATGGAGTTGGCAAGTAGCATGCAACGGTTCCCTATGGGTACATTTCAGAGATTTATTGTTGCAGGATCATCGCGCTATTGACGCTGACTTGTGTAATCCACACAGTCTCAAAAGTCGTGGTCTGGTTCAGTGACAATTGAACTGTGATATTTGCCTATATCGATAGTTCAGACCCTCGTTTGTCCGACCAAAGGAACGGACAGACGCACGACATCGCAGCTGTCAGAGAGCGGGTTATTGTAGTACGGGAACGCGGGGACTGGGTTGGTTGTGTCGACCCCATCAAATGCTTCGGAAATTGTATAATTGAAGATATAATTATCCAGCGTGATCGTGTCCCCCACGTTTAAAAGTTGTCGGGTGAAGCTGTCCGTTGGATTCTGGAGAACCGAAGGGACGAATCTGGCCAGGAAGACGGCTGGAAGCGTGTCATTCGGGCGATATGTAAATTCTTGAACGATGTTATACGCGGAGAGTGGGACTGCAGAGTGATTCTGATTAGAACATGGGAATGGGATTACGCCGAGCAAACGAACTATTCACGAGGGCGAGGAAGGGGCAAATGAGGAGGAATGCGCATAGCACGATTGGGGTGGTCCATCTCCACGGATATGCTATTTAACCTTGTTGACAAAGTGGCATATAAAGACGCTAGGCGACGCACGACGCTCCTCACTGTATCCCAGTCGAAAGAATTTAATTTCCTTGAAAAGTGAGGCCATGCTCACGGGAGATTGAGAGAAGAAGAAAGGCCGGCGGAAGAGCTCGAGAGGGCGGGAGATTATCAGAGTGTCTTACTTATATTAGGGAAACCTCAGGATTCGGATATCTGCAATGCCGAGATCGTGAGAGCGGACGGCAAACGAGAACGAGGTAACAATCAGTGAATGGGAGACATTCGCGAGAGTGGAAATCAAGATCAACGGGTTGCGAAGATCGTATAGATTAATGCACAAACTCAAATATATCTTCTACAGCCCTTGTCAGCGATGAATTGAATTGCCTATTTACGAACGCGGCATTCCAAACAGCCTACAACAAGACATAGGGCAATAGGCCATGTTCAGGGCAACCATCTGACAACAGGGGAGACCGGCAGCAAAGGGAGTGGAATTCGGCTACAGTGAGTTGGGTGTCAGGGAACATCGAAGAAGTCGACAAGTATATTGGTTGTTCGCTAAATACTGTTTGTGCCCATGTTCTTGTGTCGGACTCGCGACGCGAGGCTGGAGAGACGCACCTGAGTTCGACTCGAAAAGAAGCTCCTCGAGCCCCGTGCGCGGGCTCGGAGATCAACACTGCACTTTTGCGGAGGCAGCAAGAAAGACGAGCAGAGTCAGCGCTCCACTCCCCGAGTATCACCCAAGAGAAGAGGAGCACGAAGGAAAACAAAAGGGAAACGCAAGCAAAAAGTGAGAATTCCACTCGTGTGAGAGCGCCTGGCCCCGCATCCCGGGACGACACGTCTGATCGGGAAGAAACAACGCCTCCCGAGACGAAACGAGACTAGGCTCTCTGAAAGCAACGAAGAACACAAGGACGCGCGCACGTGGGCTGCTCGAGCTGCATCTAGTAACTGCGCGCGACATCACCGTTGCCTGGCGGGTCGGGCTGCGCGAGGGGTGCGAGAAGTGGGAGGGGAAAGACGTTGACAAGGGCCTGGGAAGGGTGTTGGGAGCGAGTGTTATTTAAAATCCATTACCAAGAAGCGGGAGAAGAGGAAGCGCGAACGGGTTCAATTTGGGGAGGGGGAGGAAGAGCGGGCCGGGCCGGGGGTTAAATTATGATAGTCAATTGCAAGGAAGAGGGGCAGGGCAGGAGGAGGGACGAAACGGTGAGGGGAAGGGGAAGGGGAGGGAGAAGGGGAGGGAGAAGGGGAGAGCGGGAGAGCGGGGACGGGGGAGGTGCCGAGGGTGGACTGCGCAGTCGGGCAGGCAGGGCGTGGGATGTCGAGCCCTCCACATAAACGCTGGCTAACGCAACCAAAGCCCCATCGTGAAATTCTCGCACGAAGAAAAAAGCGCCAACGCCAAACTTCAAACGTTCCAATGGCAAACGAGAATGACGCGCGACACATCAGATTCAGCCTCCCCGCATTGATTTCGTCTCCTGGAGGCCGCGCATAGGCCGGTGTCCTCGAAGCGGACGCCAGCGGCAGGTCTGTGTGATTCGACTGATGCGAGGGCGTTAGTTTTGATAGTATACAGGTGGCACTGTCGCGCACGCTTGCGCGCCAAGCCCGAATCACCGTCTACCGGATCAACGAATACCTTGTCAAAATTCGGTATTTCCCGTTACTTACGACGCCCGCTCTCACCCACTCCGTACCCACCGACGCATGGTCCTCCCGGACGTCTGACACCTAACACTCAGTGCGCAACATGTTTCTCTTGATTACTACTTCATTACTTGATTCATTTCTCTTTTGTTTCACTCCAATATCACCATATTCCTCATTACTTTGGTTAAATTTCGATCCTTTTCTATTGTTCCTCTATTGTCTCACTGAACTCTTGGCCCCAGCGTCTCTAGTTTCCGATATCTGTCTTTGTGATTTCTACTGTACCTTTCTCTATTTATATACCGCTCAACCATGTATAAAAGACTTATAATTATTGCAATGCAAACTGGTTATTCCCCACAGTTCAGTGCTACATTTTAGCTACAGTCCTCGCCTTCGTCGTCGCTCTCGCACTCGCATCGCTTAGTTCTCGCCACCCGCTCGTCGCTCACGTCTACGCCTATCGCCCTCCGCTCCCATTATACTCTCGAACCCGACAGCTGCACGGTTATCAGTCACGGAACCATTGCTGTTGAAAACCTCGCACTTTTATCTCCTCCACCTTTCTGGCGTCGCTCACCTCTTGTAGGTAGTTTGCTCGCGCTTGAACGGTCGGCAGGCGTGTCAGCACCAGTGGACCGAAGTAGAACCGAAAAAGGAGGAGAGAGGGGCAGAAAGAAATGGGAGGGCGTGGCAAGCGAAAAGTCAAGACGCAAAGATGGAAGGCGAGGAAGGAGCAAGCGAAGGAGGACAGGGACAGAAAAAGGGAGGCAAGAAGGGGAGAGGTATCAAAGGCAAGAAGAAAGAGGAACGAGAAAGAAGACAAGGAGGGCACACGTACCTTCCGCACGACATTGACCCACGCATCCCATCCACTATCGCTCTCTGCCTCGCCAACGCCAGCCACAGAATCGCCTACAGATCTCGAGCCCTTCTTGTGATATAAGCACAAAGCACAGCTGAAGAAATTAACGTGCCAAATTTCGACGGCCCAGCCACTCCGGGAGATTCCTTGACGGTCGTAAACAACGCTAGCACAGGAGCAGACAATGACACAGAAGAATAGAATGGCAAAGCCAAGCCATAGTAGATGAGCTGTCCGGCTCGAAGACAGACAATATTCACTCGAGTATCAACAAGGCGACGCGCTGGATGGAGGAAGAGGACAAAGTGCGTTTGATCCTCGTTCGGACCATTCCGTGCGCTGATCCGCCTTGACAGCTCCGCTCCGATCGCTTCTTCCTTGCTTCCGACGTTCGTCTTCTCCTGCTCGAACGAGCTCTGAATGCTTGTAGTAACATCGAATCGCTTCTCTGCCTGCTCTATCAATTTTTGGCTGCAGTCCTCGTAATTCTGGCCTCGATTCCGGGCTGACTCGGCGTGCACTGGCATAACAAATCGCACCCACCCAATAACGGCTCATCTGGCTTGAAGCAAAGAGAGACCTCGAATAATCGGCGACGGCCCACTCGAACCGTTCAGCTCCTCTAGATTTTCCTCAAACTCATGCGTAACCGGCTTGGCATCGCGCAAATTGTACTGTATCGCAGTAGTTTTCCAGGTCCGGTCGCTTGCTTTCCTCCCCGGCTTTCAGATCGCAACCGAGTCACTCCCAATCTCCGGACTGTCGACGGGTTTCTGAAATGGGGTACCATACCCGTACCCCCCAGATCCCACCCCTCATCGCCGTCCACGGACCGCGACCCGTGTTCTTCCTGATCCGGATAGCAGACGCGGCACAACTCGAGCCCCGCACAAGCGCAGACCTTTTCGATAAACCAACACATCACGCCCGTGATCTTTGCTATATATTCCTGTATGCGTCTGCATCATTTTGTTCCTTCCTCGTCAACTCAGCCGTCCCGCAGGGCCGTGTACATGCTTATCATTTTTGCGTTGGGATGATGTCCGGCAATTGCTGTAATTCGAAATCGACTTGTGGAGCAGATTCATTGTGATGCGTTTACGCCCATCTCATCGTGGAATGGCTGTGCTTCCCCGAATAATTTTGGGTTTCTGGGTGTGTTCCTTCCTTCTTTCCTTCTTCCTTCCGTTATTCAAAACGTCTCTTTACCCCGCCGCACAGACCCTTACAGCGGTTCTCGTATCCAGTGTTCCGCACAACCCACTTGCGGTATGCAGGGCGTTCGCTCTTTCTTGCACGTCATCTTACATCAACATCAGTACCTCAAGCGATGTGAAGCCACCTCAGGCTGGCGCGAAGAAAAGAGCTGACACAGGGGGCAAAGACTTGCGCATCCAACTGAGGATGCGTTCGACGCATCCATGTGGCATCCTGTGTGACATTTTACAATCAGCCTTTGTCAAGTGTGAGATTTTTGTCAACAAAGCACTGAACAAGTTGTCGTTACATAACAATGCTGCACAACATTAGTTAAAAGTAATTATTAGAGAGTTAAAAACAAATTCTGGGGTATCCCAGAGTTTGTTTCCGACAAGCCTCAAGCAAGCCGTGATTGATGCCGTTCCACGGCATCGTATTGCCACAGATCTTTGATGGATCTCCAATTCGGCAAGCATGCCCTTGTGACAAAACAACTGACACGCACACCTGATCTTGGTATCAAGCATCTGCCATCCTGGCACCTGACTGATGTGCCCTTTGGCACAGCTTCCCAGCACACCTATTCACATGATGCCAACGACTTCTACCAGTGGACGCCACTTGCCTTGTTGGGCTGGAACTATGCCTGCACGCTGCCATTGTCAACATACAACACCATTTCCACACTGCCTTTGTCGATCAACTGCTTCCCTTTCATGTTGTCCTTGTCAACACAGAATCCCCTTGCCTCATCGTCTTAGCCTGCATGCCACCCTACCTGCACACTGCCTGCATCGGGACACTGCCACACTATTACCTCAACACCGACCTGCCGGTGTCTCTATTTAGATCATTCATGCATGTACCTCCACTTTGTTATTACATCAATCAAACCACAACCATGTCTAATGTTGTCTTTGTTAGAATTCAACAACATTTCAATGTTGCCCATGTCAGCATGTAACCATGCTCACACATTGTCCTTGTCAGTGTGCAACCCCACCTGCACGTTGGCTTGGGCCGTACTTCACGCCGGTTTGGTTCCATCAGATCAGCGGCCCGGGTCCTTCTTCGTGTTTCCCGAACAGCCGCCGAGTCCCGCACCTTCCTTTGCGAATCCCGCCCACACAGGGGGCCTTCTGCCAAGTCAAAATCACGGTGCAGCGTGACGCTGCCATCAGAGGGGCAGTGCCTCGTTCTAGGGAGCCTTGGAGATCAGTTGATTTAGATTGATAAGAATACACCTCAAATCAAGCTATCAAAGGACTGCAGTAGTAGTAGTTAATGGTCAGTAAGTGAAAGTGAGGAGAAAGTTGACACATGTAGGCGCAGATAGTTTTGGAGCTAGAATAATTAACACAGATCTCAGTGGGCGTAGAACCAACTATATTGAATATATGTACCTAGAATAATTAACACAGCTAGGTATGATAAGTATAGGTGGACAGAAACAATGTAACGAGCGTACTCACATCTCAGTGGGCGTAGAACCAACTGAGATGTGCACGTGAGGCAAGAGAATTTAGGGACCGAATGGGAACTGAATTAAAGTAAGTAAGTCCATAAGGAAAGTAAGTAAGGAGAGACGCCGTTAGGATGATACCTCCAACACTCCCCCTCAAGCCGTAGGCGGCTCCTCGACTCCCAGAAGATCACAAAATTTCTCGATTTTCGCGCACGTAAGGGATTTGGTGAATATGTCGGCGATCATGTCGTGTGTTCGAGCAGTACATGACAGACGCATGGCCATGCCGAATGGTCTGCCGAATGAAGTGGAAGCGAATGTCGATGTGCTTCGTGCGTGCGTGGTAAGTTGAGTCTCGGGAGAGAATGATGGCGCCCTGGTTGTCACAGAAGAGAGTGGTTGGACCGGTGGGAAGTAGCCGTAGCTCGGAGAGAAGCTTCCGAAGCCAGATGAGCTCTTTCGAGGTGTGTGTGAGAGCGACATATTCCGACTCGGTGCTCGAGAGAGTGACGATAGGTTGCTTTTTCGAGCTCCAGGAGATCGCGCCGTTGCCGAGAAAGAAGGCGTATCCCGAAATAGAATGGCGATGGGCTTGAGAAGCCCAGTCCGAGTCCGAGTAGCCGAAAAGGCCACGGTGCGCTCCGCTGAGAACAAGGCAAAGGTCGCATGTACCCTTGAGGTACTTGAAGATGCGCTGGACTGCCTTTAGATGGGTGGTGCGCGCAGCCTCGCCGAATTGGGCGACATGGGATAAGGCAAAGGCGATGTCGGGACGGGTGCCACGCGACACGTACAAGAGCCTGCCTATCGCCTTGCGGTAGTGCCTATTCTGTGCAGGTAAGAGGAGTTGGTCCGAGACGCCAGGTGCGTCGTAGCTGAGGTCGACGCCAGGCTCCATGGGAGTCATGACTGGCGCGGCATTCTCGAGCCCCATCTCTGCGATGATCTCGTCAATATAGGACTGTTGTCCCATTGACAATGTCTTCGCATCGAGATCTCGGGTGATATGGAAGCCGAGAAGCCATTTGACCTCGCCAAGGTCAACCAGCTCGAAGCGCTCGTTGAGCTGCTTCTTGATGAGTTCCACGGCGGCGAGGGTGTCGGCGATGATGGTGAAGTCGTCTGTGGCCACTGCAACGATGGTGTAATGGTCCTCTTCAAATTTGTAGAAGACGGCCTCGTCCGCAGCACAAATAGTGTAACCAAGCGATATAAACTCACTTAAGAGTGTGTCGTACCACTCGTATGCACCCTGCATCGTACCGTAGAGGCCCTTGTTGAGTTTAGCGACGATTTCGCGTCCAGCATCGCGTAGCGCCTGCAATTCCGGGGGCAAAGTCCGAAATTTGTCGTAATGTGGAGGTAACTCCATGTAAAGATCATGCTTGAGTTTGGCGTTCAGGTACGCGTTTTTGACGTCGGCCTGATGGATGAAATCGCCTCTGGAGGCGGCGGTAGAGAGGATGGCGCGGAGGGTCTCGAGGCGGACCACGGGCGCGAAGGTCGCGTCATAATCCACACCGTGGATCTGGCTGTAACCCTTGGCAACGAGTCGGGCTTTGTACTTCGCAATGGCTCCGGTGGCGTCCCGTTTTATCTTGAAGACGTAGCGGCACTTGATGACATTGGCGCCAGGCAGGGCTTCGACGAATTCCCAGGTATTGTGTTCTTCAATTCCTGTGAGTTCTGCATCGATCGCAGCTGACCAAGCAGGTGCCGTTTTCGAATCTCTCAGTGCTTCCTCTACCGTCTTTGGCGTAAACGCCTCATCCACCGTCATACCGAACTCTTCGACATCGTCGAAATCGTCCAGCTCGACTCCCCCTGGTTCCTCAAAGTCTCCGGCATCCATGAAGAATGCGAAATCCTCTGTAGCGACCGAGCTATTCAAGCTCTTATAATAACCCGATTTGGGTCGCTGTCGCATCCCTCGACCTGTACCAGGTTCTGGCTCGATGAGCCCGTCAAATCTGGTTCGTTTCTGGTGTGGTGGAGGTGCTGGAGGATCGGATGGAGTAGGAATTGGTGATTGAGGTGGAGATGTGGGATTTTGGAGGTAAGTCGTCGACTTTTCAGGTGTTTTGGGAGTCTTGTCTTGCTGTCTTGCTGCAGGGGGTGCTGCGTCGGTCGTTTCGACCTTCTGTAGCTCGGGGGAGCGTCGCGCTTGGCGGCGTCGAAGGCGGTGCGAGCGGCGGCGGCGTTGCAGCGGAGACAGGTGGAGTGACGGAATTTCCATCTCCCCCTTCAATCTGCATGTCTTCTGGCTGCAATTTCTTGTCTTTATTGAACGAGACGTCGCGCTCAACGGTTACCCTGCGCTTTTCTGGCCAATAAATGCGCAGGCCGTCCTTCGTTTCCTCTTCATACCCCACGAAGCGCCCTTCGACGGCGGGATTGGTGAGTTTCTTTGATTTTGTTTGCTTCACCCACACCCTAGAGCCCCATTCAATGAGATTTGCCAGATTTGGCTTCTTCCCCGTCGCCATTTCATGTGGCGTTTTGTCTTCGGGGAGCACACGCGTCGGTGCTCGATTCCGTAGCCACGTTGAGTGCTGCCAAGCCTCAGCCCATAGGTACTTCAGCAGGCCGCTGGTGTCGAGCATCGCCCGACTGCACTCTACGTGCACACGATGGCTGCGCTCCGATGCGCCGTTTTGCGAGGGTGAGTCGTGCACTGTAAGGTGCCGAACTGTTCCCTGTTTACGCAGATGCTTATCGAATTCGTCAGATTTGAATTTGCCGCCACCATCGCTGCCAAAAATCTCTATATCGCGCTTGCGCTGGACCTTCACCCACGCCTCATAGTCTTTGTACTTTTCGAAGGCTTCAGACTTCTTTTTCATAAAGTACAGTGGTGCTCATTAAATGTGCACCATAGTGTTGAACAGTGTTGAGCACATTGAGGCTACCTGATGACCCCAGACAACTTGTAGACATGAAATATGGCTAAATGTAGGACTTCTTGACAGTTGTCCAATTTTCTTTTCTTCATGGGAGTAATGGTCCTGAAATGTCAGGCTATAGTCTTTTCCTCCGAGAGAGGTGACCTCGGCTGGCCCCCAGGTGTCGCCGACGACTTTGCCACCGTACACGGTGCGGCGCGGACTTTCGCTCTTTTTGGGAAACAACTTGCACTGAGCTTTCGCACGGGTACACGGCTCACAGAACTCGGGTTCCGAGTCCATGTCGAGCTCGATGCCCTCGACCATCCCCTTCCGCACCATGTCGCGCAGGGTGTCATGATTTATATGGCCCATTTTGCGATGCAGTTCCGAGATCAACATCAATTTGGAGGTGCTCGTGGCTGCGGTAGGTGTTTGTTTATTGGTGGGAGGTGTTATGGCTGACGTGTCGATGCGATACAGTCCGCGGACTAGTGGGATACAGCCGACAATTTGGGAATTAGGACGTGGTGTGCCCAATACACACGTCCCTTCCTTGATATGGGTGATCCAGCCCTTATGGTCGAGGCTGCTGACCGAGAGGAGGGTGAACGCGAAACTAGGTGAGTAATATGCGTTCTTGAATAGCACTCGAGTCGGCTTTTCGCCGTCTCCCATCGGGAGCAGTATCTTGAGGTCCCCACGACCTGTCGCGCTTAGTGTGCGGCCATCGGCGGCGTGTATGGGGAGTGGTGGAATCTCCACAAAGTTGATGAATTTTTCGCAGTCTGGGGAGAAGTGGTGCGTTGCGCCAGTGTCAATAATGACATCTCGTTTCGAGGAAGGTGTAGCGGCCGCTAAGGCCTCGTCGCTGTCCTGGAGGGTGACGGAGAAGGCGAGGTCCCCGGGCTCATCATCGATGGTGCCCAGGATTGCTGACGCAGCTACATCATAGCTGCTGTCGCTATTGCTGTCCTTCCTAGCGCTATTCGCACTTTCGGAATTTTTCTTCTTCCCTTTCTTACTCCACGGTGACTGACCCTCTTTTCCTCCCCCTTTCGACCAGCAATCTGCCTTTGTATGACCAGTGCGCTTGCAGTTCTCGCACTTGGTCGAGTTGCCGCCCTTGTTACTGCCTCACCTATAAAGCCCAGAAAACCCCACTAATTAGTGTGGAGCCCGTGGTGCGATCCTCCCAATAGTTATTGGCAGTTTTGGTCCGCCACAGCTCACTGCAATAATTATATAGATATCTTTCAGATAACTTTCAAGATCCAAGACGTAGGGCCAAGTCCCGCTACTAGGTTGGATAACTTTCAATAATTATGGCATTTGGCAGTGTCTAGCATATCTTGGTGACCTAAAAAAGGAAATGTGCTCAAAATAGATCAAACAACCAAAGTGATAATATATATTAAGACTATTCTCAGTATAGAGATATCTTATATCATGTATCATCACGCTACTGACTTTGTTTAGCTTTCCAAAAAAGGAAATTGTCTAAAAATAGACCAGAACCAAAGCTGCAGCTTTTTGCAATACAAATACAACTCTATAAGATTTTTTCTTATCAGAAACCTGTAATTTTCTCTTATCAGAGGCTCTTTATTACCAAAAAAGGCAAGTGTTCTAAAAATAGACCAAAATCAAAGTTGTAGCCCTCTTCAATGTGAATCTAACTGTATAAGAAATTTCCTTATCAGATGCTTGGTTGCTTCACAAAACACAAAATACTCGAGCGAACGCAAGTCTTTGCAGTTATCAAAGTGTAGTATAAGGCTATTATAAGCCAATATCAAGAAAGCTACTGACTCTAGGCTGATCTAATGTAGTGTCTTTACTAACAGCCTTTGATATCAGTAACAAACCTTACTTTTCTGGCTACAAGTCAGTAATATATTGACTCGAGTTAGTAATTTGCTGAGTTAAACTCTGTAACCTACTGATTTCAAGTTAGTAATCTGTTGACTTCAATTCAGTAGCCTATTGACTTCAAGTCAGCAGCATATTGACTTCAATTCAATAGCATATTGACTTCATTTTGCTAGTATATTGACTTCAATTCAACTCAGTGAGCTATTGATTTCAATTTGGTAGCCTATTGACTTTTAGTAATCTATTGACTTCAACTCAGTAGTATATTGAACCCAAATCAGTAATCTATTGACTTGAATACAGTAGTATATTGACTTGAATTCAGTAGCGTATTGACTTCAAGTCAGTAGCCTATTGTAAGTCAGTAACCTATTGACTCCAATTCAGTAGCCTATTGACTTTCAGTAATTTATTGAATTCAACTCAGTAGCATATTGAACTCAAATCAGCAATATATTGACTTGAATTCAGTAGCCTATTTACTTCAAGTCAGTGCTCTATTAACTTCAAGTCAGTAAACCTAATGACCAGCCTATCCAAAGGATCTGAGAACAAAAAGCCACCCAATATACCACTTTAAACATAAGTTTTGTTGAGTGACATTTTTCGCTTGTTTGATGAATAGGAGGTCAACCAGGCCAGTGAGGGTGAAATAGAGGTCAAAAATGAAAAGAGGCAAGAAAATAGTACAAGATACATCTTTGGTTGATGTGATTTGGTCAAGATTTGGTCAGTTGGTGTTTTTGAGTATGACCATACTATATGCCTTTAGAGTGTGGTTGAACCCAGCTGCTCAGAAACACCAACTGACCAAATCTTTAGAGTGTGGTTGAACCCAGCTGCTCAGAAACACCAACTGAAATTTCCTTTTTGGGAAGAGAAGCGTTAGTGTCCCAAAAGGGAAGGTCACCCGAAATACATCTGATGGCTAACCTCATGTTGTAGAGCTCATCAAGGGCTACAAGATTCATATACAGCATTTTTTGATCCAATGGCTGGTTGGCTTGCAAAATGCAAAATAAATTTTCAAAGCCGGTGCTTTTGAACTTGAAAGTGAATATATCAGTAGTCTATTGACTCCAATACTGATTCTTGAGGTTGTTACTGACTTGAAGTCAATAGATTAGTGACTGAGAAAATAGTTACTGATTTGTTAGCTTGAAGTCAATTGATTAATGGCCTATTAACTTGAAGTCAATTGATTACTGACTTGACTCGAAGTCAACATTCTACTGACTTGACTTGAAGTTAACATTCTACTGACTTGAGTCAATAGAATACTGACTTGTTCATTAGATTCACTCAATATTCTACTGACTTGAGGTCAATGTCAATAAGCTACTGACTTGGAGTGAGTGAATTACTGACTTGGTCATTAGGTTTACTGACTTGAAGTTAATAGAGCACTGACTTGAAGTAAATAGGCTACTGAATTCAAGTCAATATATTGCTGATTTGAGTTCAATATGCTACTGAGTTGAATTCAATAAATTACTGAAAGTCAATAGGCTACTGAATTGGAGTCAATAGGTTACTGACTTACAATAGGCTACTGACTTGAAGTCAATACGCTACTGAATTCAAGTCAATATACTACTGTATTCAAGTCAATAGATTACTGATTTGGGTTCAATATACTACTGAGTTGAAGTCAATAGATTACTAAAAGTCAATAGGCTACCAAATTGAAATCAATAGCTCACTGAGTTGAATTGAAGTCAATATACTAGCAAAATGAAGTCAATATGCTATTGAATTGAAGTCAATATGCTGCTGACTTGAAGTCAATAGGCTACTGAATTGAAGTCAACAGATTACTAACTTGAAATCAGTAGGTTACAGAGTTTAACTCAGCAAATTACTA
Source organism: Mycena sanguinolenta (assembly GCA_014462675.1). Lineage (NCBI taxonomy): Eukaryota > Fungi > Basidiomycota > Agaricomycetes > Agaricales > Mycenaceae > Mycena > Mycena sanguinolenta. The sequence goes on along the minus strand of JACAZH010000037.1, from coordinate 980,778 downwards.
ACTCGAGTCAATATATTACTGACTTGTAGCCAGAAAAGTAAGGTTTGTTACTGATATCAAAGGCTGTTAGTAAAGACACTACATTAGATCAGCCTAGAGTCAGTAGCTTTCTTGATATTGGCTTATAATAGCCTTATACTACACTTTGATAACTGCAAAGACTCACGTTCGCTCGAGTATTTTGCGTTTTGTGAAGCAACCAAGCATCTGATAAGGAAATTTCTTATACAGTTAGATTCACATTGAAGAGGGCTACAACTTTGATTTTGGTCTATTTTTAGAACACTTGCCTTTTTTGGTAATAAAGAGCCTCTGATAAGAGAAAATTACAGGTTTCTGATAAGAAAAAATCTTATAGAGTTGTATTTGTATTGCAAAAAGCTGCAGCTTTGGTTCTGGTCTATTTTTAGACAATTTCCTTTTTTGGAAAGCTAAACAAAGTCAGTAGCGTGATGATACATGATATAAAATATCTCTCTATACTGAGAATAGTCTTAATATATATTATCACTTTGGTTGTTTGATCTATTTTGAGCACATTTCCTTTTTTTAGGTCACCAAGATATGCTAGACACTGCCAAATGCCATAATTATTGAAAGTTATCCAACCTAGTAGCGGGACTTGGCCCTACGTCTTGGATCTTGAAAGTTATCTGAAAGATATCTATATAATTATTGCAGTGAGCTGTGGCGGACCAAAACTGCCAATAACTATTGGGAGGATCGCACCACAGGCTCCACACTAATTAGTGGGGTTCTCTGGGCTTTATAGGTGCACTGCCTCCACGTCCACCTCCGCCTCGGCCCTTTCCTTTCCCTGCTGATGCAGCCATGGCCATTTCGGCAATGGCATCGGACTTCGCATGGATGACGCTCTCGTCAGCAGTCTCGAAGATTTCCTGGACCAGCGCGGCGCTCATGATGGGACGTCCGGCAAGTCGGGATGCAGTGGCGATGGTTGTAAGGAGTGGACGGAATTTGGGAGGGAGCGAGGCCTTGATGTATGCGGCAAATTGGGCGTCCTCGAGCGGCGCGCCCATGGTGTCGAGTGCTTCCTTGAGCCTCTGCATCTCGGCAATGTGCTTGACCACGTCATCATCGTCGAGACAGCGCATGGTCTGCAACCGGGTGAGCGTGTCCATTTGGACCATCTCCCCCTTGTTTTCAAAGATGCTAATGAGTTGGCCTAGCATCAGTGCGGCCATAGGCTGCGATTTGATTCGCATGAACGTAGCCTCGGAGACTGTCTCGTAGATGATTTGACGGACTTGCGCTTCCTTCTGTAAGTATTCATCGACCTTGGTCTCGTGCTCTTCTAACTTGTCATCGGACAGGGCTGCCAACCGATTCGGGAGGAAGTATTCCCCATCGCGGACGGTGAGCTCGGCGGGTTTTTTCATGGTGCCAAGCACTGTTCTTCGTAGTCCTTTAGCCGTAATGGTGTTGAAGGCCATCTCCTTGTAATTCCCCCAATTTGAGCCATCGTCTTTCAACTTGGCAAGTTTTGTGAGCTTCAGGAGAGAGGATGAAGATGCGTCGGTGCCCATCACCTGTAGGTGCAGATAGTTTTGGAGCTAGAATAATTAACACAGATCTCAGTGGGCGTAGAACCAACTATATCTATATTAGAAAGGACGTGGGTGTCTTGCACAAATGTCAAAGTGGAGCCAGTGGAGCACACAATCGGGTGAACCGGAACGCTCGGGTTTACCCGGAAATATTGAATTCCCGCTCCACTCAAGCTCCACAACAATGCCGAGATGTTGGTTTCTGATTGTGATACTGTACATCTCGAGAAAAGCAAGCATCTGGGCTGGAACAATCTGGGTATCCCGTATGTGTGTCCCAGACAACTGTATTGTTGGGCAACATCACCAGGTTGAATTTGACTATTTATAAACACCCAAGATATAGAGTATTTTATTCCAGAATTGTTCAGCAGAAAAAAACTGAACAAAGCTACTGGCCAGCAACCAGAGCAATCAGCATGTTCTGAAGTAATCAGCCGCCATCGGCATTCACATCCCGGTCAGCCCGCATTCCGTCTGTTGGTGGTAAATGAGTAATGTTACCTGAGTTGGATGATGATTTGCAGGGATACCAGTACACCAGCCTCAGTCCAGATCTATCCAGGGTCAAATAATAGATAGATGTTGGTATTCCTGTAACCGACCTAGGTTACAAGTCTGAAAAACGAAATGTAAAACGGCTGATCCCATAAAGAAACCATGACCTATGTTATGATTTTCCCACCATGCGGCTCCTAATGGCTCAATGTGAGCTGGTCGACGTGCAAGCACGTCGACCGAGCGAATCTTTGAGCCATGCTATTCTATAATCTATTACTCGCTAACACAGCACTTCTATTCCTATGCCGAGCACTAATCATCGGAAATTGCCTGTCAGGGGCTTGCCGAACATCCGACACATCCCTGCAATATCGGCTCCACCGGCATTGGTGTACTAGGGCTTCCTGGCCGTTGCGAATCAGTACCATCCAGCAAACAGAAACTTGATTTTCTGTGCCGGAAGAACTTCATGTGAGTTCTTGAACAAGCATTCAAAGGTCAAGTTGGTAGTCAACCAAATCAAGTTTTCAGACACAACGTCTACAAATGAGTATGAAAACCAGGTATCAGGCCACGAGGAGCCAACCGAAGGTTGGTGACAAGCAGCATCAGATGAATTATGATTTTCCCCCCACAAGTCAGAATGAAGGATGCTCATACAGTACAGTTCAAGCTTACACTGTCGTGGCGAAGCACGGGCTAACTGCTAGTTGAATATATGTACCTAGAATAATTAACACAGCTAGGTATGATAAGTATAGGTGGACAGAAACAATGTAACAAGCGTACTCACATCTCAGTGGGCGTAGAACCAACTGAGATGTGCACGTGAGGCAAGAGAATTTAGGGACCAAATGGGAACCGAATTAAAGTAAGTAAGTCCATAAGGAAAGTAAGTAAGGAGAGACGCCGTTAGGATGATACCTCCAACAACACATACAGCTGACAGCAACCCTGTGGTGGCGCACTGTCCAGATCAGGGTGACGTGCGGGTGGGGAGAAGGCAATGTGCAGGACATGTTGGGTGCCGACAAAGGCGATTGACAGGTGGGGCACTGTCCAGATCAGGACGACGTGCGAGTGGGGAGAAGGCAACGTGCGGGACATGTTGGGTGCCGACAAAAGTGATTGACAGGTGTGTTGATGCGCCGATAAAGGTGCGCCAACTCTGAGACAATGGTAGAGCACTGTCCGGATCAGGACGACGTGCGGGTGGGGAGAAGGCGACGTGCGGGATGACTTGCATGTTGACAAAGGCGACATGCGAGATGACTTGCGTGTCGACAAAGACAACATGCAAGAGAAGTTGCATGCCGACAAAGGCAACATGCAGGACAAGTTGCTTGTCTATAAAGGTGTGCTGACAAAGATACAGCAGGTGATGCACGAGTGGAGTGCTATAGCAGCGGAGAGGACAAGCCTTTCCGGAAAGCTGCCGACAGAGGTGCAACAACATCCCGACAAGTGTGACGTGTGGGTACCGACAAAATGGAGTGTAGGTACGGTGCAAGCCGCACCAAAGGATCCGGGATGCAGCCTGACTTGGCTGTCACAGGCCGTATCAAACGGTGCATAAATCAGGCGGGTCAGCGACACATGCACCATCCCAAAAGCAGATGTGCATAACAGGCCCCCTTGCCTTATCTTGTCACAGGGTCCCGATTGCCCAAATTGGGCTCCACAACTCCATCATGCCGAGCCTTGGCATATGTGCACTGGCATCGACGGCTGACTGGTGGTTCCCGGCCAAAAAACCCTTAGCTACTTAAATTAAAACAGGAAACCACATCGAAATAATGTAAAACAACAATAATAAATAGCTATTGTCTTGGCAGCACTGACGTCAAGGTCTTTGTCAATTGTCACAGCACATGCCACATGGATGCGTCGAACGCATCCGCGATTGGATGCGCAAGTCTTTGCCCCCTGTGTGACTTTTCTCAGTAGGATCGTAGCGCCTCAGGCCCGAGATCATACCCTCTGACTGGTATTTGTTTTATCTCACGAGTCGGTGAACGCAACGTCGTCGGGCATGTCGAGCGTCTCGATTTGTGGGTGGGTGCCTCTCCTCCACCTCCAACTCCCAAAACGAAAGGAAACCTCATTTGTTCATTTACTCGCGGTTCAACCCGAACCGAACAGCCAAAATCTCGATGCGATGTATTCGAAACTTGGCGGGTGCTGACTTGGAGGCCTTGTCTCGCAGGTCATGCATATTACCCTTCGGAACTTGGCGGGTTTCCTCAGACTTGGTACCCTTTTTTGGTTTGTAGAGTGTACCTTGCGGATCGACGCCAGCTGCTCAAAACATTCCACCCTCCCCGCAACCTCCCCCCCGGTCGGGAAGTTTGACCCGCGCACTGTTGGCGTCCGATCGTACAGATCGGCCCGAAAAGAAAAGTGAACCGGCCGATCCCACGAGTCCTTCTTTGATCCGCCAGCGGCTTATTGCACATGTACATTTACGAGTTTCCGGTGCATTCATTCCACGGTCGTGTCGTCGTCCTGGACCCAATCCTCGACCTCCATGATACCATGTTTTATCAACGCAGCTCTCATGCGTGCTAGGGAAACCTGCATCTGCATTCCTTCGCTGTGACAGCTGTCTATCCTGCGCGTGAGTCGATCCACCGCATCGGGTTGCTGTTGATAACCAAGTGTTAGCGAAACCGAGATCCGGAGTGCGGAGCGCGAGCTTGAGGTGAGGTAAGCACGCGTTTGCGAGTTGTTTGAGCAGTGTTCGAAATTCCTATATATAACTACAGCGAGTTCTTCAGGTTTATCTTGAGCAACCGATCAACGAGAGTGAATCTTCGTTGAACGCAAATACGGGAAACGTCTCCGTAGTCTTAGGATTGCTGTACTCCACTTGAGGCAAGCTCGAGGCGTTGCGTTAGGAAGAGCCGGTGGTAATACCTCAATGAGCTCACGGCGTCACTTAGGGTTCACACGAGAAGTCAGATCGACTGAGTTATGGTTAACGGTAAAGATAGATTGTCCATAAAATTACATGTACAGTGTTTATATACTAACTAGGAGGTGGCAGTGCCGGTAACCGGACCGCCGTTCACATGTTCTTCCTCGAGGTTCTCTCGAGTTCGAAACCTTCTTCGAGGTTCGTTGGGCTTCGGTCTGAGTACTGGAGGCTTACTAACATGAAATGCACAAGTTCCCATGACACCAAGTAGAATAACCTCACTCCCATCTACCTCTGTAGCTTGAGTAAGACGTGATTATCCCATCCACAATGCATTCCGTACCTTCCATGCCGTTCTCTAACACCTTGTTCCACGTTCGGGACTGCTCGGGCGAATGCTTCTTGCCCAGGGTATCGTTAGGGGCTCCATACAATGATTGAGCGTCGGCGAAGACAGAGACGAGGCATGCCAACTTACCACTATACTTCCTCGCAAGCGCTCCCGCAACAAGGGAAAACACCGTCCACATCACCGAAATCATAGCAAAAGTCGAAACAAAGACGCTGGTCACAGCGGAGCCCAAGGGCTTGAGACGTGGGACGGATCGGAGGTACTCCAGGGGCGGAACCCGGGTATTATTCTGGAAGAACTCCGCGTCTCGCTGCCATTGCGCCATTAATGTCGTATTGGATGTCAAATTCCTGGCCACATTTGCCTCGCTGGGCCCATAAACACCCAAGTCCAGAGGGCTGATCGAGCGGTTGAACATTTCAGGGGAGTTGTATATTTGATTTTCCAGGATCACTCCGAGATCGACGCGGACGAGATGGTAGACTGTCTGGAGTAGGTTTTCGGTGTTAAGATCAGAGATGGATATATTCCCCAGGTGGCCTTTAGCTAGCAGGTCAGCAATCTGCATGGGATAAGAGCCTAGTTCGTCTCCCCACAAATGATACGGCGGTTCTTCGTTCTGTGCAACATAGAATAGTATTGTGGGGGTGGGGTCAGCGACCACCACGAAATGTGGGGGGTTTGAAGAACAGGGTGTCTGGAGTAAACGTGTGCCATTTTCAAGTAGGCCATCTGCGAGCACGGCATCGCAGTCACAGCACGGATGAACGGTGAAGGTGATATCAACCTGTGTCACATTAAGCGTCACGTCCAGGTCTGGTCCGCTCCTAATATAGTGCTTTTCAGCAAATATTGAATGAGGTCGAGATTGAGGAGGATATGTTACCACATCATATCAAAGAATAAATCTCCCTAGACGGGGTACACTGGTGAGAGTGCTGAATGCGCTACGAATAAATCATCTCACAACATCCTCACTCAGGTAAAACGGAAGATTTCGAAAGGATTCAAATTCAACTGGCTCGGGCAATCCACTCCATGTTAAATAAAATGGAATTGGCAAGTAGCATGCAACGGTTCCCTATGGGTGCATTTCAGAGAGTTATTGTTGCAAGATCATCGCCTTACTGACACTGACTTGTACGTCGGGAATCCAACCTATCTCAGGATGCCGGTTCAGTAGTAATTGAACTGTGATATTTGCCTGTATCGATAGTTCAGACGCTCGGTTGTCTGACCAAAAGAACGCACAGACTCACAACATCGCAGCTGTCAGAGAACGGGATATTGTAGTACGGGAATGCGGGGACTGGGTTGGTTGTGTCGACCCCATCAAATGCTTGGGAAATGGTATAATTGAAGATATAATTATCTAGCGCGATCGTCTCTCCCACGTTTAAAAGTTGTGGGGTGAAGCTGTCTGTTGGATTCTGGAAAACTGAAGGCACGATATTGCCCAGGAAGATGGCTGGAAGCGCGTCATTTGGGCTATACGTGAGTTGTTGAACGATGTTGTATGCGGAGAGTGGGACTGCGAAGTGTTTCTGATTAGAACATGGGAATGAAATTACGCAGAGGAAACGAACTATTTACGAGGGCGAGGAAGGGGCAAATGAGGAAAAATGCGCCGAGCACGATTGGGGTAGTCCATCTCCAGGGATATGCTACTCGGATCATGCGTGAATGAGATTGCCCAGAAACAAGAACTGGGGACGCACGACGCTCCTCGGTGTACCCGAGTCGAAAGGATTTAATTCTTTTAGAAAGTGAGGCCATTGCTCATGGGTGATTGGGGAGAAGAAAAGCGCTGGGAAGAGCTTGAGGGAGCGGGAGATTATCAGCGAAGGCTTGCGTATAATTACAGAACCTCATCATTGACGTGTCTCCAAGCTCGGAGATCTGCAATGCCGATATCGTGAGAGCGAGAACGCGGCAAGTGAAACGAATTGTTTCAGTCCATGGGTGACATCGGAACAATCGAGGGAGAATCAGACCTTTGGCCAGCAGTGAAATCGAATGGTGAAGGCATGCCACTGCCGCTCGTTGAGTGTCGACAGAAAACCGGAGAAATGGGCAAGAATATTCATTGGTCACTAAATACTCGTTCATGTGCTGCTGTGTGTTCCGGTATTGGGATCCTGCTTCGGGATCAGGCTTGAAAGTCCCGACGTGAGTGTGCACAGGCCACAGGGAACGAGAGAGAGGAAACCGACTGATTCGGTGATAGAAGACAGCCGTGCAGTGAGACATCAAAAGATACGGAGATGCCATTCTTGATTTACGCACACCCTGCCCTTCGCCCAGAAATACTGCCTCAAGTGACGCGATGACATCGAATCGGAAGCATCAAATGAAGAAAAGGCGGGGAGCAATGCTGATTGGCTAAGCGTCATGAGCAACTAACAGACGACAACAGTCAGTCTCCAAATCATTTGGTTGTGCTGTACCGTCCGCCGATTAGGGCTATCAGCTTCGAGCTCGGGGATCCAGTGGACAATCTTTGGATAGTCCGTCGAATCGCGAGCTTACCGGCGTCAGAAATCCGGGCATCATCCTACAAGATTCGAAGCGGCGACATCAAATAGTTTCTCCCGGCATAAATTTAGCCATGCGCGGATCTACGAAGGGTAAATCTGCCAAAATAAGCTGATTGATTAGTTGCTCGAACCAAGGGAAAGAAATGCCCGGCATGTTCGGCGCAGACTGGAAAAAAATCCTGTGTTGATGGAGGAATACAGTGATAGCGGAAAGCAGTGCTCCAGCATGCACCGGGTACGGTGAAAGAAATTCCGAATTCCATTGTGTGATGCCGGAATACATCTAGATCGCAAACTAGGCAGCAGGCAAGCACCGCGTGGCTTGCATCAGATGACCGCGTCTCGCGCAGAGATTCAAACGACCATTCGGACCGGGAGTGAAGAAACGGAGAAAAGCTCAGATGACGAGGGAAGGGATCTGATTGAGCAAACACGGAGCAGAGACGGTGCTTCACTCCGTCGAGCATCAACGAACATGAAGACAGACACCCACACGGACACGAGCGCGGAAGAAAGGATAAGCGACTGATGTAACAGCACCTGCGGCCCGAGACGAAATGTCTGATCTGGAAGAAACAACGCCTCCCAAGACGAGACGTTTGAGAAATACGAAGCGAAATCGCGCGCGCCGGCTGCCCGGGGTACAGCCCATCCCGATTTGGGTCGTCTGGCTCGGCAGTAGCTACACTGAGAACCACGGCGGGTCGGGGTGTGGGAGGAGGATGTCGACAAATCGGAGGGCCTGGGGAGTGGGGATTTGATGGCAGCGAGTAATATTTGAAAGGGAGCGCGGGTAGGAAGCGGAAGAGAGCGAGCCGGATTTGAATTGCTTGTTAAATAATAATAATCAATCGCAAGGAAGAGGGGCAGGAGAAGAGTGGGATACAAGGGCAGAGGGGGCAGAGACAGTGCGGATGCAAGAGAAGGCAAGGGCAGGAGTGGGAGGTGGCGAGAATGGACCGGACAGTCGGGCAGTCAGGGTAATTGCCCCGTCGACCCATCGACACAGACGATGCAACACCAAGAGCAAATGCCAATGGAACCGACGCCGCCTCATGCGAGCCCGCGGCACACAAAGAAAAGAACGAGCGCCAATGCCACACTCGTAGACAACCTAAACCTGAGTGTCAAAAGAGAACGACACGCAACACACCTCGGACGCTGTCCCCGCCCTGAATTTCGTCCCCTAGAGGGCGCACACGACGGCTCCTTCCCCGTTACGCCCCACACTCCATACGAGACGTGTTTACCGTCGTCGAAGCGGACGCCGGCAGTGTGTGTGATGCAGCTGTGGCGAGGACGCTAGTTTTGACTCCGTCATGAGTGCACGGAAACAGAAAGAGAGGGAATGGTGAAAAGCTAGCGAGCGAGAGGAGGACAAGGGAAGGGAGGTTACAGGGAAGAGAGGGACAGGGAAAGCGAGAGGGGAGAACAAGGAGAAGAGGTAGGAAGAACGAGAAGAAAGAGGGAATAGGAACGCAGAAGGCAACATGCACCCTCCGCACCACACATCCCAACCCTCCGACGCGCCAAGCAAGCGCTACCTGTAGGCGGCCCACCCCAGCCAGGGGGTGCACTAGATCCTGAGAACAGATACGTCGACAGGAGAGACTCCTTTCTCGCGTGAGGTACGAGCGAGAATCGAGAAAGAGTCTGTCAAGAGAGACTAGGAGACTCGGCGGAGTCCAATGGCCCAACGATGGCTGCGGCGCGCAAAGAGAGAAAATACTCGGTCGAACGTCGACAGATACGCCACACTTCTAGACCCGAGTACTCAGTCGAACGTCGACTCGGCGACGCGCTGGATGGTGTAGGAAGACAAAGCGCATTTAATCCTTGTTCGGAACATTCCGAGTTCTGATCCGTCCGGACAGCTCCGCTCCGATCAATTCGCCCGTTGCCTTCCACCTCCATCTCGCTCTGGTCGAACGACCGCTGGGTGCTTGCAGCAACGTCAAACGTATGATCTATCAAGTTATTGGCTCGAATGGTCGTAATTCTGGCATCAAACCTGCGGCCCCTGAGGAGGTTTCCTCACGAGCTTGTACCACCCAGCTTCACTGCCATTGTGTAAATCTTATTTGGATTGAACCTGAATACTGAGTGAATCTAAGGATCAAACTCCTTGAATCAGAAATCCCAACAACTCGCCTTGGCCTTGCACTGCGCAAACAGGATGAGTCACTCCCAATCTCCGGACAGCACGAGTGCCGACCTCTCCGAAAAACCAACTCGTCGCGCGTGCGAGCTTCGTCAACCTCAATTATATATTCCGTTGATGAAGCTACTTATAGTCGTGCATCTTTTCCTTCCTTCCTCCTTTCTCCCCCAACCCAGCCGCTCCAGCGCTGTGCCCGTGTTCATCATTTTCACGTTTGCTTTGACAGGGGTTGCCTTCCTCAATTTCTGTGCTTCCTAGATCGACCTGCGGACTGGATTCATTCGGATATATTGGCTGACACCCAATCATTCCAGCATGGATTGACCTTGCTTCGCTGAATTTTCTTTCTTTCTTTTTTCTGGGCGCATTCTTCCTTTCACCCATCTAACCCGTCTCCTTCACCCGGCAGATGTCTCTTCAACGCTGGGCGGAGGCAAGTCCTGGGATGTCATCGCCGAAATGGTGAAAGCGCCTTGGAAATCAAAAACCACGTATTCCTCCGAGCCTCCGAGGGGGCGTTGACATGCGAGTCATGGATAGGGTGCAGGGAGCCTCCAATATTGACGGGCGGAGACCGAGGACAAACGGAGAGCGCCTATGGCAGGTACGGAGAGCAGGCGTAGGTGCGTGAAATGCAGCTGATAGACAATCACGAAATGAGAGGCGCACCTCGGAGACGAAGGCGCGCATGTCGCTGACAAAGAGCACGGAGCATAGAGACAACGGTCGGATGTTCATTCGACGTAGAGGTGACGGCGCGCGCCGTTCGTCTCGACCCTCCATCTACCACGAAACGCGCTGCACTCCTTTTAGTTACACGCTTGCGCCGAACGAACAACGTCGCAAAAAAAAAAAAAAAAACAAAAAGAAACGAAGAGGAAGGAAAATGCAAATTCACCATCCGCGTTACCGCGTTGCCGCCCTCGCGCTCGCTCGTCTTGCCTCGCCCGAGACCGCGCCTTTGAGCCACGTTAGAGTGTCCAGACTGCGCGGCACCAGACAGGGAAAAAACTGGGCGGGGCTTAGTATGGCATAGGATGTATGCGAGATCGAGATTTAAAGAGGTAGAGATAGCGAGAGCACGGATAATATCGGAGAACGGAACGTGAAACGCGGAATTCGGAAACGCGCGCTGCAGAGAGCACCCGAGGGAGCAGAGACGCCCGCGGTCGAGATCCCGATGGAAGAAAGAAAGAGATAGGCCAGCCATCTCGGGAACAGCGTAGCGCTTGGGACTCAGAGGTCGGCCCGAAAGAAAGATAGCGAAGGTCTCGAAAAAAAGACAGGAAGGAGGCGAAGGTCGCGAAAGGCTCGAAATTCCAAAGGCACTGCATTTGACTTTCGAGAAAGGGAAAAGAAAGAAAGAAAGACGGCAAGAGGCAGAGATGGTGCTGGTCTCCCGGGGGATCAACGATGACACGGACGAATACGCGGGGAAAAGGGGAGGAAGTTACTTTAGGAGCGCATTTGTCCCTCTGATCTGGAAGAAAGAACGCCTCCCGAGACGAGACGGCTGAAAGAAACGAAACGCAGAAAAGAAACGCACCACGGGTGAATGCGGTGCAGCGCCTCTGACGTGGCGAGCCGCTCGTCTGGACCACGAAATGCTCGCGCGGTGGCTCAGGCTGCTTCGGCGGGACGGGTCGAGGTGCAGCAGGAAGACGTTGACGCAGCCCTGCGTACGAACATGAACGAGTATGCAGACGAGCGGAGTGCAATCGCCACGCCCCCACAGGAGCAGGACGAAAAAGTGACGTCCACGTCAAACTGCAAACTCTTCCCAGACAACGACGCGCAACACACTTGATACACCCTCCCCCCGTTCTTCTACGCACGAAAGCGCGCATGGGTCATCGTCCTCGAAGCGGACCCGATGCCGGTGAAGTGCGTGACGGCTGGGGCGGGTATTATACAGCCAGGAAGGAGTGAACGGAATTGGACCAGAAAAAGAAAGCGGGGAGAGAGGGGAAACCGAAAAGGCGGAAGGCAAGGGCAGAGGTCGAAGGCAAGGAAAACAGAGGAGCGAGCGAGCGAAGGAAGGAGGACTAGGGACATGGAAAGGCTAGAAGAAACAGAAGAGGTAAGGAGGGCGATAAGAAAGAGGAACGACCCAAGAGGAAGAAGGAAATACACGTACAGCACATCCGCTCGACGCGACCTATGCATCCCATCCACATCGCGTTCCGCGAGTCCTTCAGAAAGCAGAGGTGACGAAACTGATGCGCCACGTGTCGACCGTCGTTCGTCGAGGGTTAGCTCCCGCGATGTGGTGCACCAGAATCACAGAATAGAATCACAGAACAGATACGTCGACATTCGGAGACCCGTTGACATCGTAGACGATGCTGGTGCTAGCTGGCTGCTGAGGGCGGGGCAGCAGGGCACGCCGCGGAGTCGAATGGAGAAGCTGGACCTTATGGTTTAGGAGATCTGCCGCGCGATGCGAAAACGGAAGTCGAACGTCGACGGGACCCACGTCGCCAAAAAATAAGCTGGATGGTGGAAGAGGACATGACAGGAAGATAAGAAGTGCGTTTGATCGCCAGTCGGAATGTTCCATGATCTGATCCGGCTTGACAGCTCCGCTCTGATCAATTCGCCTCTTGCTTCCCACCTTGATCTTCCTCGACTCGAGGTCATTCTAGTGCTCTGTATATATGGTCTGTCGCTTTATTCGCTGCAATTGTGGTCCCAAATCTGGCCTGGCTGGGCGCCAGGGCTGCGAATAGCCGCTCACCTGAGTTGGATTCGTTTTCGTTACGCAACGTACCGCATCACTGCACAAGTCTTCGGTGTGAGCTATCTGGACCTGCCGTTGCAAAATGCCTATGCAATCCAAGTCACCTAGACTGCTGAGCCGCGAATGGGTTCACCAACATCATCTCAAAACGAGCCCGCGCCTGCGGTCTATGCCTGGTCAATGCATCAGCTAAGCTCCTTTCCTTCCGCATTGAGCAAATATATGCATACTCATCGCGCTGCGCAAACGGTGTCCCCAAGTCGAGTCGCTGCTTTGCTCTCCTGCCTCTAGACTCCACCCCGATCACTCCCAATCTACGAGCGCCGACCTATCCGACAAACCAAGTCGTCGTGCGCGTGAGTTTCGTCAACAAAGTGTAGACGTCAAGCGCACAGTATAGCAAGCCACGAGAAGACGGCGGCACAGACAGCGAACGAATGCGTTTATCCGGCACACGGCAGAGGCTCACCCACAGTGATGTCAGATTAACCACGAATAGCCACAAATCCTATTCCGCTGAGCAATTCTTTCATCCCCTTAGCCCAACGCAGTACCCGCGTTCAAAACTCGGCGAGTCAACCGCGCGCTAACAGGTGGCGGAGGCGATGACGGAGGAGGTAGTGATTGTGGAGGTAGATATGCCGCCAGAGACCTTGCTTTCGAGAGGTATATCTTGAGGTATTTCTTGAATGCGCTTGATTATTCTGGGCCTCGCATATCCAGTTCACAATTGCTGCAAGATAAACAACCGCTCAAGAAGGGTTGCAACTTGGACACCAGAAAGAAGGACGACCCCTGTCACGGTCCATCAGTAAAACGGCACAATCATCTTTGACGTCTTTGGCGTCTTCGCCAAGACATCCAAGACGCCAAAGACGTGTTTTCGAAGACGCGCGTCTTTTGCCAAGTAGGTTGCTGTGTCTTGGAATAAGACATTTGTCGTTGCAAAGACTCTACACGTGAATGGTCAAGGACCCGTATCCGTATCTCGACGAAAAAGATGGAGATAAAAACGATAAAAACTTATATATTTTGGCGGGGACAAGTACACCATGCCGAAGGCACGAATTTATGCAAGTCTCACTGACCCGGCCAACATTCACATATCATTCGCCGCGCGGTGCGTCTGGCACCACTTGACAAGTCAATTTGAGAGGCCGAGACGGGTGGGCATCCGTGAGACAAGCGAGACGAGCGAAGGCAGATGTTAGGAACGAGCAATGATTAAGGTACAGGACAATGGGACTGGAAATAGAGCGGGGCAGAAAAGGCCTCTAGATATGGCACATAACTCATGTTCTAAGAGCCTCAGGGTATCGTATGTACCCGCTGCTTGACGATAGGTGTTATGGACGACTTGACGGGTATTTAGAAGGCATTGGCATGGAAAAAAAACCTTGATGAATCCTGTGGATTTGAGAGGCCTGCAGGAATGCAGTTTGGAACCTTGAGAAAAGACTGGAGGGCTTGAAGACGTGTGGAAACGCGACCAGCAAAGAACCTTGACTTGCAACTTGAAGAAACCTTTCTTGACAGCTTGCAAGGCTGGAAGAAGAGCCAATCATGGCCAAGAACGTAGTCGTAAGGGAGACCCTAGCATACATGAAGTTTCATTTGCATGGAACATAATGAGTGGGCCAATGGCGTAAGCGGACCTGAAGCAACAGATTGAGATGTCAAGACTCCAGAGGATAGAACTCATTCAAGAGAAAGCAGAAAGCATCCAGAGCTAGGATCAACAGAAGACCGGGAGAGCAGTATATTGCAGGCAGTGTTGGCCACACTGCGCATTTACAGAAGAGGATGCAATTTCCTATCATGGTGGGATACAAAAATATTCAAACAACGAGCATGTATCACGAGTGTAAAATTATTTGTTGGCTGGTGTGGGAAATTTCAGCTCAAGGCCTTAAATCATCCCTTAATTTAAGGCCTTGGCCTTGTTAAGCCCTTGAATGCTCGGCCAACCTCATTTAAGGGCTTAAGGGAGTACACTGATTGCAGGAGGAAGCGGAGAGTGACATGGGAGTCAAGAGCAAGAGCGAGTGATGTGGCACCTGAAACGTTTGAGGCTCGAGGACGTGGCTGGCAGGAAGCAGGTTTGGGGATTATGCAAAAACAGCTGACGAAAATGGAGGAGCCCTGAAACCCGACACCGCGACACACTCCATGATTCCGACACACACCAGAAAATGGGACACAGTGTCAATATTTCATAAAGCCTGACACTCTCCTAAAATTGTTTACGAGTATTTTAGTAATCGTTCTTAATAATCAGACAGGGCCATTTTGCCGACCTCTCCTAGCATGGTCGCCACTTTTCCAATCTAATGGATTTCATTTTTCATTACATGACATGGGATTGGGCCTCTTCGAGGCAGACGGCTGAACCTTTGGCAGATGGGTAGTTTATAAATGATGACTTATTTTCACCCCGGTCGAGTTGAAAATCCATTGATTTAGGTTTCAAGTCAACCAGATTCAACCACTGATTGAGATATCGATTCTCCGCTTAAAAATGTCAGAAAATTCAGGTTGTTGTCCATTCATGAAGATTCTATCTGAGCTGGCAGAATATTTGGGTAAAAGAAACACTGGTACTTACAGTGACGTTGTATGCAATTCAATCTCGCATTCCAAGCTGTCTGATTCAGAGCTCAAATCTATCCTTAAAAGCATCCCGGTTGGTGATGACATTGAATGTTTGAAAGTTCAGTTGCCATGGATTTCTAGGAAACCCAAATTGGCACACAGTTTTGAATCTGCTGGAATGTAATGAAAGAATCCATGTCGAGACTCCATATACAATTCCTTTCTATGAATTCAGTTGACATCCCAACCGAATTGTGGAGCTGCAAGGAACTCATCCGAGGCAAAGAAAAGAGCGGCGAAAGAATACTTACTTACTGATTTATCCAAGCCCAAGTCCTGTGATTCGTAAACAGTTGCATGTTCAACCTCGCTGTCGTAAAATTCATCCAGATCTGCACTGAATGAAGCTCTGAAAATAGGCTAGAGCTCTGTGGTCTTGAATCTTACGCCATTTTTCTGTGGATCACGAATTTTGATTTGTTCGTTCGCCACAGGCTGATTTCGGCAGCAGTTGCCGCGGCCGGAGCGTTGTAGGAGACACGTGTTTGACCACTAAAGACGAATGACACATCAGGGGAACAGGATTCTGATGCTATAAATTGCGAACTTCATGCAAAACACCAAGAAATCGCTGAAAGAAAGAGAATTAAAGGCAAATGCTCTACAACTCGCCATTTGTCTTGAAACTGTACCCATTGCCCTGTTTCTGCAAAATGACAAATCTTGTATGACGAAAATCTTTGTTGGTCCTTGTAGCAAAACAGCTCACAATCAATCGAAGTGCTCCCTCTGGTAAGTAGCTAAACCTAAAGGTTCAGCCAATTATTGTGATTGAATTAAAGGTTTCATGACATGGGATTAGGCCTCTGCGAGGCGGGTGGCTGAACCTTCGGTTGTGATAGCACACTTCTCTCCCCTGTGAAAATTTGAGTTTGTGCCATGATTTATTTCAAAATTTTCTGGCCCCTTAAATTTGGTACCGGTCCAGAGGATCCCACACAGGCAATAAAACACTTGTTTTCCGATACCAGCGATGGCTTCATCAATTCACTTCATTCGACCTCTGGATAATCTCCAACAACAGGTGAATTTGAATATTTGCATTCCATAGTTCATTTCTGTCCACTCCGTGGCTGAAACGAGACCAACTTCGGCCTGCCCGCAGCAATTGATTTGACTACAGTCCATTGAGCTTATTTCAAACCAATTCCGATATTTGTGACCATGCAGGACCCAGCCACGTCTGACTTGTATCTTGACTGAACCATTCACCATTTCTTTTGCGAATCCTCAGCACACAGACACCAAAATAACTATCTGATGCATCAAAACTTCATTTAATCAGCAAACCGAATTTATTCTGTTGGTGGATGTGGCCAAGTCAAATGAGTATATTTCATTAAATTTTGATGTGCATGATGGTGCATTTGACACTTAAGTCTCACTGTTATATTTGTGAACT
The DNA here is from genome assembly GCA_014462675.1 of Mycena sanguinolenta. NCBI lineage: Eukaryota > Fungi > Basidiomycota > Agaricomycetes > Agaricales > Mycenaceae > Mycena > Mycena sanguinolenta. The sequence goes on along the minus strand of JACAZH010000037.1, from coordinate 963,948 downwards.
GTAGAGCGAGTAGAGACGCGTTGAAAACCTGCGCCAGGGGCTTCGGACACCACGGTCCGAGACCACGTGCATTTCAAACTCAGCTGCAACTCCGCTGGTAGCCGGATACTTGCGGATACTAATATCGGACACCGCCATCAGTCGAGCTGAAATGATACAATGAAAAAGAAGATACAAACCACAGCTAACTCCCTCACACAATGAACTCCACTCAGATGCAAGGAGACGGAAAATGAGCTGAAGCGTGATCGTGTAGACATGGTGATTGATATGCGAGACGCTGCTTGAACACTAAACAAAATTGACACATCAACTGAGCAAAAGTCTGAGGGCTAACAAATCGTACACTAGACCAAAAAGCTCAGAAAAATAAAAGAAAGGGAGCTATTGACGTTCTTTACCACATGAACTCAAGGAATGCTTTGGCCACATCACTGCTGCTCTTGTTTTCGATGATGACCAATTTCAGAAGACAAATATCTTGTTTGTACTTGTAGCAAAAGAGATCCAAAATGCAAGTGCTCTGCCGTGTAAGTAGCTAAACCTCCAGTTCAGCCAATTAGTCCGGGCCGTGATTTCCTGGCGGGTCAGTATAAAAATCTAATGGAAATAGTGGTTGTGAGCGCCAAGTGTGGGAATTGCTTATGTCACAGAATCCGATTTTCATTTCTTGGCTTCATTCGCTGCCCTTTTGGAATAATTTTGAGCGAGTTTCCCAACCAAAGCCTCTGTTTACCTAATCTACGATTTTTATCCCGTGATATGGTGTATGCATCCAGCTTTCCACTCAATTTTGACCCAGAACTGTCTTATTCAAACACAGCGGGGAGTTCTTCCCCGGGTTTTGAGATTTACAGCATTTTAATTGACCTTGAAATATCCTATCAGCATGATGCCTCTACCGGAGTACTGTGCGAGCAAGTGTACAACGTCCCAACGCGGGTCAAAGCGTGAGAAAGACGGAGTTTGAATTGATCGGCTGCGAGGCTCCCATCATACGCGTTACACCAAGCGTTACACATCTCTTTGTCTTCCACCACCATCGCCACTCTGAGTTGCTGCCCACCTTTGCATATTCCTTCACAAATCATGTACTTCCAGTCACTCAAGTAACTCTTATGTCAGAAAAAAGTCAAATCACTTGCAACGGCTTGAGTATGCTTATGACCTTGAGACGGCTTGGAAGACCTTGAAAGGCTTGGCGGGGAGACTTGAAACCGCCCTCAGACTGTCTCAAGACTGTTGCAAGGTCCGTGTGGGTCGGACAACCTTGAAAGGCCTTCGGACTAGTTGAGAGATGTGCTCCAGAAGAGTCGGATGGATCAAATTAATCAATGTTATTTACACATCCTCATCGATACAGACAATGATGCAGTACATTTCGTGTTTACCACCAAAAATTGAGCATAATATACTATACAACGCGGGAAAAACATAATTGAAATGAGATGAGGAAGTACACTGGTATGTATCATGAACTCCGATTCGTGTCTTGATGCCTTCCAATTTCGGAGTGTTGACATCAGTCTTTTGACACTTTGCTTGTGAGCTTGTAAAAGGCCAAAAAAGCCCGAAAAAGGCCCGAAAAAGCGAACAAGTGACAAGGTGACAAACCTATGTCCGAAAATCACAAGCTCCGATTTTGGCCAAAAAAAATTCATCTTTGAAATATTTGTCAGTTACTGAGCGAGTTAAGGATCATCACCAGAGCTTCAATGAGTGTATCTTCAAGTGTTTAAACTCATGCAGCTCATTCTAACCCTTGCAAAGGCACAAAAGAATGTTGCTTGACAGCTTGCAAGCTTGTCGCTTAGCATTGCCAAGCCGAAAAGGCCCGAAAAGGCGCAAGATTTTTGTCAAAACACTGATGGATTGCTGTTTTAAGTCACGCATAATATTCTTCTGTTCTGAGATGCTGACCATCAGCGAGTTGGGATAATGATACGGAGATGCTCTTGGCAGCTTGGTGAATTTCTGCTGACTCTTTCTCCCTGGTTGTGCACCATTCAGCGGTGTTTTGGGACTGTTGGAGGGGGGGAGAGAGACCAGAAAACGAAAGCCTGTTTCATTCTAACGCATTTATTAGCACGTGCACAGTGAAAAAAGGCAAGGGGACACACTTTAGCGGCTCTCCAGCCATCCTTGATTGCTGTCGAGTCTGTGTTCTGTATTCGGCACAGTGCTCAGAACGGTGTTCCAATCTCAGAGAGTGTTGTAGAAGTGTGCTCGGCTTTGAGGGAACATGAAAAGGAATCATTGTTGAGTTGCCAAGCTTCAGACTCGAGTCGGATGCATGCCGCGTATGTCGTGTAGAGGTAAATAGCGCCAGTGAGCTGCGCACGGTCGCGGTCAAGTCATCTTGAGCGTTTGGGGCAATGGGAGCCAAGGTGGAGCAAGTGATTTCATTGCTCCACATGGTCTGTATATTCACATCGGGATTACCGGCATTTCCCCCCACATTAAATTGACTCCAATATTTAAAGTTTCAAATTGAGTATCAATTGTCGGGAAATTGGACAAGAAATTACAAGTATATATTGTAAAAATGCCTCGGGCTTACTATATATGGGAAGCCCGAAGCATTTCGGCGCAGAGAAAATGCAAAATATCTGGTCAGTTGATACTTAATTCGAAAATTTAATTATTGTAGTTAATTTAATGTGGGGGGAAATGCCGGTAATCCCGATGTGATTAGGCGAACGCCTGTGACTCTGTGACTCCATCTCTCTTTCTTCTCCACCACCACCGTCTCATTATGCTGCGGCTTAGGTATGCGGTTATTCCGAGCTATGATCGTCAGTTACTAATTCGCCATATCACTTTTAGTGTATGGCCGCACTGAGCATCCCGTGAGTTGCCTGCTCCTAGTTGTAGTTGCTTCGCTGACTTGAATCATGACAGGTCTACATGTTTAACAGTTCGCTGATGGCAATTAGAACTCCGTTCAGACACCAAGATGCACATGTTGTTAGACATACCTTGTTGTAGAAGCTATTGAATAAATTGTTTCTGGCTTTTGTGGATGAATTGAAGTATTAGTAGTATCAATGAATGGAATGAGCAAGGTATTGTGGTGCAGAGCATAGTGGCTTGGCAATCTTGGAAGCCACAGTGGAGCCTTGGAGCCTTGGGAGTGTCTCGGAGTCTCGGCTTTCCTTGGAAGAGGTTACGAGATTCTGAGCTCTGTGCTGCAAGGCATTAGAGACCTTGCGGTGAGCCACCAGTAGCCACCCGGTGGCTCCCGAGGCATGCGGTGCTGGTGGCACCTTAAATGACGCACACACCACCCAAAATGAGCCACCAGACGCCACCGGGTCAGCCACCGGATGACGTCGCTCTGCGTAGTTGAGGTGGAGCCACCGGGTGGCTACCGGTGGCTCACCGCAAGGTCTCTATTAAAAGCCATATGACCTTGGGAGGCCTTGGGACGCATCCCAAGACGTTTAAAGCCAATTAAGATTTTTCCGACATAATCATGCTCACCCCAAGGCCAGCCCCTGGGGAAGGCCTGCCGATAGGGGTCAGTTCTGCCACCCGTGCTTGCGTCGCAATCTAGTTTCGGTCCTGTACACAATATTTATGGCAGGTTTGCTCGAGGATGCCAGTGTTTCTACAATGGGGTGACTTCAATTCCTGATAGGTTCCGGTGTTCCAAGAATAAATGCAGAGCAGGTTGCGTGCAAGTTGAATGGTTTACCAACGGGCCAAAGGTGCGTTCTAACCCCCTAATTCATTCACATTGGTATTAACTTCGAAGCCTGCATCTTTGCAGGTTGAAATTATTGACCTGGACACTGTAGCACCGTAGTGACTTCCTATTTTGCCCTGTGGTCCACCAGGGACGCCCGTGATCATCCTCGCCTTGTTCGCCACGTGCGTCGTCTTTTTCAATCCACTGTGGTGCTGACGCGGTGCAGAGACTCTCGCGGCTCACGGAATGCATGCGCATCCCGCGATCAGCATGCTGGCATCACAGTTGACGCCTTGACGAGTTCCGTGCTCTAGTGTGCCTGCGCACTTCTGACACAAGGGATTACAGGCGAGTTTTTCCGCGCAAACGTCACAAATGCAACAGGCTCACCAAGTAATTTTCAGATATTCGCCGTGACTGTGTATCCTGTTCTACCCTGCCTCACATCCAGCCGTGTTCCGTACGAGCGGCGCCTCGTTTGCTCTGCAGTGGTGGTGGTGGCGCTGCCTTTTATCTAGCACATCTCGCGATAGTTCGCTGCCGGCGAGGCATAATCGTAATCACGAAAGTGCGGGTAGGTTTCTGCACAATGCAACGGAAGGCTTTGATACTCAGTGGAATTTTGCTAGCACGCCTGTCTCTGACTATGATGGTGGTACACAACAGGCTCGTGCACGGTTTCGGACTAGGGAGAAGTGCAACGATCGAATGACTGTGGTACGTGCGTTCTTTATATCCATCGCAGCGCTGACGTTGATTAATCTTCAGGGTTCAGCGATTTTCGGTGGACTTGTGAACAGTGAGGAAGCAAATCCACATATACCTTCCTGTCCCGTCAGGTGGTGAGTACACGTTGAGCTTGCCGTCGATTCGTTGCCCAGTAAGGCGTGCATGCAAACAAAAATGCATTAAGAGTAAGTCTATCAGTATGACATCAATATGATTGCACTCACCTAGGTCACAGCCGGCGCTCTCGATGCAACCTTCGGCCGTCGCTTGCTAGATGGACGATGCACGGGAGACGATGCAGCTGAGGATCGAGTACGGGTTGCACAGTTGAGCAATTGCATATGATTGTAACAAGATGTGCCGTCGCTTCGCTCCGGCCGAGTCGAATACTGTAAATGCATCAAATTGCTCTGATTGTGCCGTTTCGAAGTCGCTCCTTAGGTCCCGAGGCAGCGTATCAACGACACTAAACTGTAAATTCTAAAGGGTATTCAAACACTAATGCAGCACATTCTAGTATGCCTGGCCCAAAGCCTCCAGAGAGAATAAAAATTCAGATAGATGGAGAATGACTGCACGCGGTCAGGGGGGGGCTGTCAATGCGAGATGGATTACGGTGACGGGAATCAACGTACCACGAAAGATTTACCAGTTTCTGGCATCCTTTCTTGTTGACCTCAAAGTTCGTGCCAATTCGGAACGAATGGTCAGCGCGATTGGAAGTAAGAGAAAAACAACGCACGTCTGGCGTAATACTGCAGCGAAAACAAATCAGTGGTCAGCACGACTTCATTACGGATAGATTGCTTCAAGAAACCCCGAACGGCAGGGTCCGTGAATTTGTGTCCATGCAGGGGGATTCCTGTATCTAGCATGAAAGGATCCGTTAAGCTAGCACTGGACCAAAATATGAGAACAGAAAACCAGCGCAACGAAACAAATGTAGCATGAAAATGCTGAACTGGGTGGATGTGGTTCATGAGGTTGCTTCTCATCTGGGCCAAATGGTCCAAGCGTACTGAAATGATTCCACTTGATTTATCTTATCAGGTGGGAGCACAAACGAACGGCAGCTTACCCCGGATCACAGGAGTTCGGAACGAAAAGCTTGGAGCTATAAATCCCTAGTGAGCCCACGAAATAGTAGCCGCATGAAGAGAATTCAAACCAAACCTTCCATGGAATTCTGCACCACGAAGACTCCAGTGATCGCGCGATGCATTTTGTCGAGGGCAGTTGATAAGTCGGGACCCCAGTGAAAGTGTGTTGCGCGAAGGAGGCAAATGAATGTTCCAAGTGTTCGAGATTTCTGCAACAGGTCGTGGTTCCTGATGTTTATCGTATCGCTGTGCGTCCTCAAGTCACACCCAGTAAGATGTTGCGGCGCTTGTGATATCTTGCATGGCTTGAACAGTGGGGCCGGCCATTGACACCTTGAAACATTCCGACGACGCATGCATTGCAATCTTGCGTACCCAGCCAACAATCTTGATCATCCGCAAAATTGCAGCCTTGAAACTTGGAACAGTGTATTGAAATCTTGAACGGGATCTGGAATCGAGTAAGCAGTACTAGTGTTCGAGTTGATACCAGACAGGCGGGGCCGCTTTGAAGAACCGTGCGGAAGCCAGACAGCGGATAGTATGATGGGGGAAGAGAAGAAGTGACACCGGACAGATTTAGATGGCTGTCTTTTGAACGGCTGTTGAGCGCTGGAGACGGTCGGAACCATGCCATAAAGAGGAAGTCCTCGAGGCCACGATTTGATGCCGAAAGTTAACAGCGAGCGCCAAGTGGGCGCTCCGTCGAAAACAAACAGCTGCATCTCGGAGATTGGCGCGACGTGGGAGAAAGAAGAATGTAAACAGTGTCCAAATAAAATCAGGACATCTGCTTAATATACGAGTAATTTTGTAGGTACATATGTAAGTTGTAGCTGCAGATTTTCTGTTTCGCACGACGCGAGACGATGACACAATGTCGGCGAATTGGGTAGCGCGTGTCGTGGAGTGCGGCGTACGAGCCGAGAAGCCTACACAGTACTCGCATCGTGCATGCGGTGTTCGTTCACGTGCGCGAGAAAGTATGGCATGCCTGAATGGGAGCGGAGGAAATGGTGTGAGCTCGTGGCTGCCGCGCGCGCGACTGAGACAGCGAAATCGGCCGAGGGAGGCAAGCCTCTGAGTTGGCCGCAGAGTGAGACAGAACAGACAGCGTAAGGGCGGAGTGCTAAGATAAGATGAATGAAACCGTCCCAAAAGGGAAACAATGCCTCCAACTCCCTCCAACTCCTCCGCTCAACTGTGGCATTCACCGAACCTGGCCGGAACGATTTACCCAATCGGGCCCCAGATACTGTAAAACGCTGCTATGGCTAATCAATCTTTGGTCATGTCTCCCCGTCCACCGCGCCCCGACTTCGACTTTACTCCCTCTGGGTTCCCCAATACCCTCCTCTCCCAGCCTCCGCATATCTCTTTTCTGCCGCAGAGACCACAGATCTGGATCTGCTCGGATTCCTCGATAATTTCAATGACTTTGTTTGGGAGAATGCCCAGCAATCTCGGTCGTACACTCCTGCCCTGGCAGCTCTGCATTATCCAGCGCGTTTGTTATTCAACTGGTGCATGTTCCGCTCTTCTTTCAGGCGCAACGGTTCATTTTGTCATTCTTTTCATAGGCACGACATGCTCCATCGCATAGTATCACCCCTCCAAAGCCATTTATTCCTCAGTATGTCCCGGCCTCCCGGTATCTGGAAGTTTTAATGCTTGTACCAGACTTAGCTGATGGGCTTGCCAAAACGGCTTGCCCCGCTTAGCGGAGTTTGAATTTGGCTCCGCGGGCTTGGACGGCTTGGCTTGTGGCTTGGATTAACTTGAGCTCACTTACACCAAGCCCCTACACTGTAAGTAATTCAAGTATATTTATTCCCAGTGTGCTCGGCACTGTTGCTGTCCACTACCATTGTCTCTGTATTGATTATCTCCCTCGGTCCACCAGCTTTACCAGCCAAAAGCAGTTTTTGGCCAAACATTGTTATGCAATGTATGGACAGAAGTTTGGCTAAAAATAATGTAGCTGCGCAAAAGCCCACTGACTGGCAAAAATGGCTTGCACGACATGACACAAGCTGTTTAGACAAGCCCAAGTCCATGGAAAAATATGGGTGAGACTCCGAGTCGTCACTCGGACCACCCATAACTAATTTCATACAATTAGTGTAACAACTGACCTTCCTGTTTACAGTTTAACTCAACCAGCAATTGTGACAACAGGTCTAGGCGCCCAATTGTCCACTCAGAATAGTTGGGTGGGGTTATTGAGTTCAATTTTGGGTTGGGGCACATATTAGTAGGCGATCTCAGTCTGATCCAAGTTTCACCACTACACAGCAATCATGTCTTGTTTATATTAGTTGGACAAGTTATGTACTGGCATATCACAAAACAATTATCGCACCAACCCGAGAAATTTGATTTACCAAGTGCATTTCACCAAGTAAAGATAGATCTAAAATAGAACAGGGAACTGAGTCTAACAACCTTGGCTTCGAAAACAAGCTCAATTATCCCCAAGCCCAGCACAAGCCTATTTGTCTGATGCCATCAGACAAACAGGCTTGCGTTCAACTTGTAAGTCGACATCAACAAGATTTTCAAGCCTATTCAATGGAATTCTGTATTGGATCTGTTTGAATTAACTGAAGCATTAAGTTTAAATCGTATTTTAAGCTCCTGAAGCTCATTCCCAAGTGAATCTTCCTACAGCTGCAATCAAGCCCAAGCCTGTTTGTCTGATGCCATCAGACAGCTGGGCTTGCATGTTGGTAACCTCAAGATTTCATTGCCTATACCCGAGTAGCCTCGAAATCACCTATGGAATGGCCATGGAGTATTTCCAGTGCTCAAAGATGTCTCAGACAGGGTTTGGAAACTGTGAGTGTGATATATTCAACATTCAGTCTCTTTAGCCTCCTTCGAAATGGGCCATGGCTTAAGCTTAGCGATGGGGCATGGATTTCTGTGTGACATGAATGAGAAATTGAATTGTATAAGAACAGAAAAGCACAAGTTTCATTTACTTCATGGTTCATCCAATTGTTGTTTAGGTACTACTGAAAATCGACATGAGATGGCTGTAACCATTTGTCTTGTGGGAACCAGTATCCATAGGAGATATAGCATGATCAGAAGAATATGTTAAGAGAGGCAAGCCTGTATTTCTGGGCCGAATTGACAATGTTAACCCGGGTTGTCCCTCTCGGCAACCATGTAGTATCACATGTCGGTTCAAAACAATGGAAAAAAACACATGGCTTGGAAGTAGACACTAAATAAGCACAATAGGGTCACTCCACTTAATTAGATAGTGCATTGAAGGCGAAAAATATGCGCAAGCCCGTTTCTCGGCTAAGCGAGCAAACGGGCTCGCCAAGCCGATCGGCGGGTTGGCTGTAGATCAAAGCCCAAGCCCAAAATAGCCCGTTGGCACGGGCACAAGCCCGTTTTGCAAGCCGAAAAGTGAACTCTCATGCTTGTACCATCAACTTCTGGTGCTCAGTCTCCAAATGTTCTGTCCACCGGCCTTCGCTCCGGAGAATTGTATGTGCCATTTTTATTTTGATATCAATTACATATTTCCAGGTCCAATGGTGTTGAAATATTTGGAAGTACCTCCACATTTTGAATTCCTTTCTCAAGCTCGATGTCGGCGGCTGCGCATCTGGCACCTACACGGAGAACGGATTCTCATGCATCCGACAGTGATTCATCCGCTTCGGTACTGGCATCGAGTTGACCTCGGGAATAGGGGGGTTCCTCTTTGTATGCTCCGGACATGGCTGTGCTGATTTCTGAGGATGACCTACAAGGGCTTGAAACTAATGGCTGCATACATCCTGGACAGATTACAATCCTGAAAATCAGTAAACTCAGAGTCTGGTTAAGATCTTTTCTGGGAAAAAAGTACTCGTGACCGCCACACGCAGCGACGGCCCTTCACCACACAAGTTTGTACTTGCTCAAGTTACTTCCAACTAGCGGATCGCAATTCTTGCATTGATGGGATCAAATTTCCGATAAACTTGTGATTGGATTTGTGTGGGCTTTCCCGTACTCACTGAAATCAATGGAGAATTTCACTGTTTACGACAGTTCGATTTTATTATTACCGGAGATACGGTGAATATGGTTAAGCTTCATATGTATCAGTAACAAGGTATTACAAGTTATATTATAATATATACATGCAAAACGTCTAGTCAGGTGCAGTAATCAAGACCGCGAGACCTCAAGGGCCTTCTCGCACCTCTCCTCTACGCTCCCAGATGTAAGTAATGGGGTAAAGATCCACCTCCAGCCCATCCTGCCACATCGCTGCCCCCTCGTGCAGCACGACGTAACTCTTCGTCCTGTTGGCGTGCTGCGAGTGTCAGTTTTCCCTGGAAAGAATGGTCCGGAGCACACTCCATGCCTCCACTCTAATCTCTATGCACCTCTGTCAGGGACTTGTGGTCCTCCTAAATAGTCTCTAAGTAGCAACGAGAAGGGGTCCGCCGAGGCCTGAGCCGGCAATCTGTTCCTTCGGAGATTGTGTTCGTGTCCAGCTGCGTACCGGCAGATGTTTCTTGACAGCGGGATTGCTCCTCCCAGCCTCGGGTGCCGATGTAGAACCACCTGGAATATGCGGGGAAAGCGGCCTCAACACGAAGAGATGGATACGTACCACCCTCCGAAATGGCTCCTCGACATTGCGTCAGCCTGCTGGGAGCACCAGGGCAGCAGGATGGTGGTAGGGGAGAGAAAGAGGGTAGGTCACACTGAGACACGGGATTCAATCGTTCCGAAACAGGCCGTGCCGAGTTTACTGAGAGGTGTGTCATTTTTGCTGAAAACAGACACAGATGTGTGGGATTTTGTGAGAACTGACACAGTGTGTTGGTTTTTCCGCCATGTGTCGGATTTGAAAAGTGTGTTGCGGTGTCGGCTTTGGTATATCCTCCACCCTGGCGTGGCTCGGCTGGCTCAGGAGGGCCTACTTCGGCGCGGAGAGAAGAGGAGTAATGCGGGTCGGATCGGGTGCGGGATGAGGACGTTGGCAACTCGGAGGGCATGGGGTCACATTGACTATTAATAAATAATAGGAATCAAGCGGGAGGGAGCGTTCTAACTTCTTTGAAACCCATTACGAGGAAGAGGGGAGGGAAGGGGAGGAAGCGCGAAGGGCTGCAGTGGAGCGGAGAGGACCAAGAAAAGAGCGAGCTGGGGTTAGATTGGTTCATAATATTAATAGTGATCAATTGTAAGGAAGAGGCGAAGGGAAGGGAAGGTGGCGGGGTAGAGTGGACAATCGCCCATACAAACGCGGCAACCACAATAACCAACGCCAACGCAACCCAACGTCGCCTCGTGCAATCGCCGCGCCTGCATCGGAGCAGCACGAAGAAAAAACCACCCACTCCAACACCGCACTCGCACACGCACCCAAACGTTCCAATGGCAATGACACACCGTTCCCGCATTAAATCTCTTGATTAACGCCGCACACCACGGCGCGCGTGGCCCACTCGAAGCACCCCCTGTCCTCGAAGCTGACGACGGCATGTGTATAATTCGGCTGTGGCGAGGACGTTAGTTTTGATATCCTACAGCCAAGCACGAGCGCACAAAAGTAGACCAAACGAGCCGGAGCTCTGAGGGCAAAAGGAACCAGGAGGGAGTAACAGAGAAAACGGAAAGAGAAAAAGGTGGAAGGCAAGGGGAAGGAGCGAGGATGCGAGCAGAAGAGGACGGGGCAAGAGAGGTGGGAGATGAGAGGAAAGAGGGAAGCAGGGGACAGGAGAAGGCAAGAACAAGGAGGGGAGGTTAGAAGAACGAGAAGAAAGAAGAACGGAGAACGAAGAAGGCAAGGACGGCACACGCACCTCAGCAAGCACCGGCCCACATCGGCGACCCACGCTTCACCAAGGAGACGTGATGAGGTTGAGGCACCACGTGTCGACGGCGCACTACACCAGACGCAGAGAATAGATACGGCAACATAGATCGGCATTGGGAGGCCTTTGACGGCCGTAGACGGTGGCTGGACGGCAGCTTAGGACAGAGTCGCGTGGGTTGGAGCAGAGGCGAATGGCTGAGCGAGGGCTTAGGATCAGCTACCGGATCGGCCGTGCAACTACACCTTTGGTGTCCGAGATTGGTTTAGGTGAACAATCTCAGATACAACACTAAGAAGCTACATATATGGAAGCAGGCGGCAGTGAATGATAATGCCGAGTTGACCGAAACACGTCCGAAAACAGTTGAGCTTCCATCCCGGATCAGTCCGGTGGCTGTCCACGCTCTGCCAATACTGCCGAAGTAGCCTCAGGGTGCTTCACGCGAGCCAATTTGGCCTAAAACACCCTAGTACACGCATACTATACTCATCTGCAGCCTATGGATACAAAGACATTCTAAAATTTGACCTCAGAAAGAAAAAAAAAAAATTCATCCCAAGATTAAAAAAAATTTCGGTCCCAACAAAAGTTTTTTTAATGTCCCGAACGGCCCATCATATGTCTGGACACTACCCCGGGTACTTGAATCGCACAGATCACCTGTACAATATTCAAGCGGACAATTGAGATGCCGAATGTAGTTTATTAGCATACTACGATCACTCTAAGCCGGTGATCACACTCAATGGCTCGCATCAGGACTGCAACCCCGGACTTTCACTATAGTCAGCAGAGTCATCGTCCTGAGCCCAGTCCTCGTCCCCAATGAGACCATGCTTTTTCAGCGCCACAGTGAGGCGCCCTAGTGCGACCCGCATTGCTTCAAAATCGTTCCGTATGTGTGCCTCGTTCCTGTCGATCCTTTGCCTCAATCCCTCTATTGAATCGGGTCCCTTTGGATCGCCAAGGGGAATAACCTCGGTACCGTCCTGCTCTAGGTCCCAAAGTGAGACGGAATGGACTCTATCTCAATGCACGGTATTCATACCCTCTGTCCCATTCTCCAAGCACTTGTCCCACGTTCGAGACTGCTCAGGCGTATGTTTTTTCCCGTCGGTGTCCTTTAGGGTTTTATCTTGTGGAATTAGCACCAGTGAATACGGAGGAATCGAGGAATATCAATTTACCACTATGCTTCCTTGCAAGCGCACCTGCAACAAGTGAAAAAATCGTCCACATCACGGAGAGCATTGCGAAGGTTGAAACAAAAACACTGGTAACAGCGGAGCCCAGTGGCTTGAGACGTGGGATGGTTCGAAGGTACTCCAGTGGTGGAACTCGCGTATTATTCCGGAAGAACTCCACGTCCTCCTGCCATTGCGCCATCATGGTCGCGTTGGACGTCCAGTCCCTGGCCTGGTTTGCCCAGCTCTCAATGCCCTGAAACCTCTTGTCAAGTGGCCTGATCGTGCGCTTGAACAGGTCTGGGGAGTTGTATATCTGATTCTCTAGGATTACTCCAAGATCAAGGCGCACGAGATGGTAGAGCATCTGGAATAGATTCTCATATGCGGTGCTGACGCTAGAGATTGATAAATTTCCCAGATCACTTCGCGCTAGTAGATCGATCAACGGCAGAGGTCCTTCAGGCCTGTCCGACGGGACATGTAAACCTGGAGAGAAAGTGATTTCAGGGACGCCGACAATCACGAACTGCGGGGGATTTGAAGAACAGGGTGGCTCGAGCAACTGTGTGCGATTTTCAAACGGGCCGCCCGACAGAATCGCAGCACAGTCGCAGCATGGATGGACGGTTAAGTCGATATAAATCTGTGTAACATTCGGCCCGTGTAGCCATCCGTGTGGTCCACCCCCTAATACAGTCTTAGTCAGTCCAATTTGGGAAAGGAAAATGTTACCAGCCCAAGAAGCTGAATTCCTGTACGTGATGGAATGGGAATGTGTTTGTGAGAGCCTTGAATAAACGATGAATTAATCCTGTCTCACAAAATCCAAAAACATCCCAGAAGGGATGGCTGCCATAGTTGGAAAATAAGCACCCTCTGGGTACCCGCCCCACGTCAAGTAGAAGAGGCTGGGCGAATGGCATGCAACTGTTCCCTGTGGGTGCAGTTAAGGCATGTATGATTTGGAGGAATCATTGCTGTACTCACACCGAGTTGTAGCGTCGCGCCCCAGCGTGGAGGCTTTGACTGTGAAATCTTGGTCATTTGCAATTGAACTGTGATATTTACCTGTGGTATGAATGCTTCATCAGCTCGGGTGACGACAAAACAAACGGACCTACGACGTCGCAGCTGTCGGAAAGCGGGTTGTTGTAGTACGAGAATGCCGATACTGGCTTGTTTGGGTCAAGACCGTCAAAGGCTTGAACAATGGTGTAGTTGAAGATGAAATCATCCAGGGCGAGCGTTTCTCCCACGTTTAAAAGCTGTGGAGTGAAGCTGTCCGTTGGATTTTGGAGAATCGAGGGGATGAGACTGCTTAGAAAGACAGTCGGAAGCGTGTCGTTTGGGTGATATGTGAATTCCTGAATGATGTTGTATGCGGAGAGAGGCACTAAGTGATATTTGCGATTAGAATGATCCTTGGATAAATATATGTATGTGGAGCAAACAAACCATTCACAAGGGCAAGGAAGGGGGAAATGAAGAGAAATGCACACAACACGACAGGCGTGGTCCATCTCCAAGGGTATGCTAAACAGGCATGATTGAATCGAGGGGCCGTGCGGCGTGCAAGGACAAACAGGGCAACGCACGACGCTCTTCAGTGTATCCAAGTCGGAAAGTTTTGATTTCGTTGGAGATTGCCGCAATACGCATGGAATCCTGGAGAAAAGAAGAGCAGAGACGAGGAAAACTCCAGGGGTATCTGGGAACGGCCGCGGCTTATATTCGAGGGACACGTCGACGGTGACGCAGGGTCTGCTTGCAACGCTAGCCTCGTGGAGTGCATCGCGAACAGCGAACTATTATTTGACGGGAGCCATGAGCGACGAGTGCGGAGATAGCATAGCATACCAGAGTTACGCGTGGCCACACTTGTACGTTCAAGCCGTCAGCCGCGAAATTTGCCCGAATTACGAGTTTCATGCCCAGACCCGGAACGGACGTCGGCGTACATCGGTGTCCGTCGCTAGATGTCGGATTTCATCGGGCTTACATCTCACCGGATTCCGGTAGGCCTAAGGGTCGAGGTTGAATTTTACTTTTGACATCGGACATCAACATAATCAATATGTGAGGTGGCTGCAAGGTGGCTGTTTCGGTACGCATCGCATCAAGACTCAACGCTATTACATCATGCCCTCTGACAATAATTCAGTGACGTTTCGCCCTTCGACGGCGATATGAAGTTGTGATACGCAAGCAGCGCGTCCAAGAGCGCGAGTTGAATAAATCGGCCCCTTGGCGGTACCGACAGATCGGATGTCCCAATTAAGCAACTGCAATATTTGGTCTGGTTTGACATCGGCTCTTGCTCGCTTGCGTGGTGGACGAGTCGAGCTCGTTGCCTCATCGTCTCTCCTCATGGCCCGCTGGCCTCCCTAGATGCGGGTGTGCAAGGTGGGATGCATAGCCAAGGGTATGAGAAGAGCAGACTACTAAAAAAGAAAGAGTCCAAGTATGAGGTTAGTCAAAATGATGAATAAAACGTGAAAATTCCATGTATTTTCATGCAGTCCAATGGAATGGACAAAATGCCACGCGTCACAATTTGAATAACACGAATTGGTTGAGAATTGAGCAAAATATGTCGCGACGCGTTCGAAGACCTGAGATTTGATTGCCAATCAATCGCGATGTCGGCTACGCAAGCGGTTTGCGAGACACGTACTCAAACTCGAACTTCGCGTTATGTTGGAGTATGAGGTCGGGAACACATAGCACTAGAGATTCAAGGTGTAGACATTTGATTGAGTGGCCTGCACAGTTAAATGACACGAAAAAAGTTGAGATTTGAAGAACGTGTTTGCTTTGGTTCGCGTTGAATTGGGTATTAGCACTGGAGTCTTGCTCTTACATGGGGAGGTCAAGGTGACGCGTCAAGCATAATTCCGCGTGCAGTGCGCGCTGGTATACATCATGGGCACAGTGCGGTGCACACAGTGTCTTTCGTATTTCATTTGTGCGGCATATAATACAAACGTATTTCAAGCAAAGGTTTACTGTAATAAAAGGCATTTTTATTCATCAAGCACAATCACGACGCACTCGAAGGCCTGCCTCTCCACCCCAAAACCTAAATGGAAGAAATTCCATGCACTCCCCGTTGTGACGTGTACCTCTAAATCCTTCCAATCTGACTCAGTCGCCGTTCGTCTGCTACCCCGCACCTACCAGCCGGTGAACGAAACGCTGGCCGAAATGTTGAGTGCATGTTGAATACTCTTGCGTCTTCTCAGTTGCAACCGCTGATATGCTGGTCCTTCAAAGTGTTTCGGAATAAGAACTCATTTATTGATTAGTTCTCACGGAACACCCAAATTCTGTGTGCTAGCGACTTTCCGCACATTACGATTGCCCCCTGACCGATGGTCTCCCGCATCACCAATAGTACGAGCGTCAGTACATTCAATCCACCCCTATGTCGTCGTCCTGGATCCAATCGTCCTCCTCCATGAGGCCATGTTTTCCCAACGCAGCGCTGATGTGTGCTAGAGCAATGCGCGTCTGCACTCCTTCTCTATCTATCCTCCGCGGGAGTCGATCTACTGCATCCGGTTCCCGTGGTTGACCCAACGGAATGCCATCGCTTTCATCTGCCTCTGCAATCTGAATAGGACAAGATTATCCCACCCGTAATACAATGTATTCCGTACCTTCCATGCCGTTCTCTAATGACGTTGGAGACTGCTCGACTGTATCTTCCTTCCCGAGGGCGTCGTTGAGACCTCCACGTCATGGAATGAGCATTGACGAGGATGAACATGAGGCATGAAAACTTACCACTGTACTTCCTCGCAAGCGCTCCCGCAACGAGGGAGAACACCGTTCACATCACCGAAAGCATGGCAAAAGTGGAAACAAAGACACTCGTCATAGCAGAGCCCAGGGGCTTGAGACGTGAAACGGATCGGAGGTATTCCAGAGGTGGAACTCGAGTGTTATTCTGGAAGAATTTCACGTCCTGTTGCCACTCCGCCATCAATGTCGCGTTGGACGTCCAGTCCCTGGCCGTGTTTGCCCAACTGCCCCAATCAAATCCCAAGTCCAGGGGGCTGATTGAGCGGTTGAACATTTCTGGGGAGTTGTATATTTGATTCTCCAGGATTACTCCAAGATCGAGGCGGACGAGATGGTAGAGGGTCTGGATCAGATTTCCATACGCAGTGCTGAGAGCAGAGATAGATACATTCCCCAATGAACCTCCTGTCAATAAGTCGGCAATCTGTGCGGGTAGAGAGACTGGTGCCAGATAGGTATATGTCACTTGGTCAGCAACAACGGAGAGTTGGTTGGCAACCACTACGAACTGCGCGGGATTCGAAGAACAAGGTGACTCGAGTAGAGATGCGGCATCTTCGAGCGGGCCGCCAGCCAGAAATGCATTTGCAGCATGGATGGACAGTGATGTTGATACCAGCCTGCGTAAAGTTTATACCACTTAGTTCCACTAGCAAGTCTGGTCCACTCCTAATACGGTGCTTGTCAGCAAACAATTTGAATGTAGCGGAAATTGCAAGGAATAGCTGACCAGGAATAGAAAAGTTCTTGCTAGACGGGATGCCCTAGTGAGAGCATTGAATGCGCTACGAATAAATTATCTCTCACAATGTCCACGTTCATCGAAGTCGGCACCGATCGAATGCCCCGTTCATCTAGCTCAGGCCATGCATCCCATGTTAAGTAAAATGGAGTTGGCAAGTAACACGCAACGGTTCCCTGTGGGTGCAGTTCAGAAATTTATTGTCACACAATCATTGCCCTACTGACACTGACTTGTACCTGGGTAAGCGACCACCCATCATCAGGAAGATCCCTAAAGAGCAATTGAACTGTGGTATTTGCCTGTATCGATCGTTCAGACGCACGGTTGTCTAACAAAAGAAACGGACAGACTCACGACATCGCAGCCGTCAGAGAACGGGTTGTTGAAGTACGGGAACGCGGGAACTGGGTTGGTTTTGTCGACCCCATCAAGTGCTTGGGAAATCGTATAATTGAAGATATAATGATCCAGCGCGATCGGGTCTCCCACGTTTAAAAGGTGTGGGGTGAAGCTGTCTGTTGGATTCTGGAGAACCGAGGGGACGATATTGGCCAGGAAGACAGCTGGGCGCGTGTTGTTCGGGTGATATGTGAATTCCTGGATGATGTTGTATGCGGAGAGTGGCACTGTATGGAATTTGCGATTAGAATGATCCTTGAATGAATAAATGTATACGGAGCAAACAAACCATTCACAAGGGCAAGGAAGGGGGAGATGAGGAGAAATGCACATAACACAACGGGGGAGGTCCATCTCCAAGGGTATGCTATTGACAGGTTAGCAATGACAAAGTTGTTTGCGTACAAGAAGTGGGCGACGTACGCTGCTCTTCAGTGTATCCAAGTCGAAAAGATTTGATTTCGTTAAGGATTGCCAAAATACGCATGGAAGACTGGGGAGCAAAGACGTGAAGAACTCTAGGAGTATCTGAGAACGGCTTATATTCGAGGGACACCGCGGCGTTGATTCAAGATCTGTCTGCACCGTTGCTGCACCGCCAGCCTCGTGGAGTGCATCGCGAGGCAATCGCGAGGTGCGAACTGTTATTTGACAGGAGGCATCATCTTGGCATGATAGATGAAGAACGACGAGTACGGAAATAGCATTGCTAAGCATTCCAGAGTACTGAATCCTGTCCTATCCAGACGAAACTGAAATTCTTTTCAGTAAGTCCATATGCATAATGTTGCCGCTGTTTGGCTCCGAACCGAATGCTATCCTATCTCGAATACGGGAAGATACGGGATCGGCGAGCTTCTTGATAACATGATCCGATTAGCGGAGCAAACAGTTGTTGAACCGGTGACGATGACGCTCAACCTGTGAATACTTGACCCACTGAACACTTAAGGTTGCGGGTGACACCCGGTGAACAATTGGTCGTAATTGTACAGTAGTATAGCATACCAGAGTTATGCATGGCTACATCTGTACGTTCAAGCCATCAGCCGCGAAACTTGCCCGAATTACAGCCTCAGCTGACGGAAATTAAATCCAAAGGATGCGATGAACGAAAGGCGCTGATACAGCATCATGGTCAACATAATGACGAAATTGACAAGAATATTTTTTACCGCATGGCCCTACCACACAGCAGCATATCAAGCATTTGAATCGTATGAGAAAATTCGAGCAAGGAGATGGAAGCTTCCGTACAGCAAAACTTTGTCCAGGGACATATGGAAGAAAGTGAATACGTCCGGAATGCGCTGATGGATAAGTCGCCCGACCAAAGCAAACTGCATGTTGTCCCTTCTTGCTTCTGCGTAAAATTATCCCGGACAATGTTAGGAGCAGGAATTTTTGGGATACAGGTGGAGGAAAACCAACGTCTGAATGTTGAGTCACGTATAGCCGCTGCAGCGAATAGGTGAAAGTTGGTCTCGCGGAGTCGCCGAAGCGCCCACGCCACCGCCGCCCTAACCCTTACCCTCGCTCGCCTTCCCTCGTCTCCCCAGGAACACACCCAGCCACGTGAGAGTGTCTACCTGTCCTGCGTGGGGAAGGGGGTTAGTACAGTGTACGATCCCGAGAAAAAACAAGAAGCAGAGATATTCAGAGGAGAGAGAGCATTGATGTCAATATCGGGGATGCGAACGCATGAATCTCAATACTGCGAGGAACGGAACGCAGAAGTTGGAGACACGCGCTAGAGAGAGCGCAGGAGTGGAGACGACCGCGCAGGAGATCCTAAGGGAAGAAAGAAAGAACGGGGCGAATCATCTCGAGATAAGCAAACGCCCCAGCACAAACACTTGGCTCGGACTCTTTACTCGGGACGCGAGGTGCGAGAGGTCGACTTGAAGGAGAAGACGTGAGGGACCCGGTGCGCGCGCTCGAAAGTTCAACACAGATTGCGCATTCGCAAGTGCAGAAAGATGAGGCAACGTCGACTCCGACGAACACGAACGCGAAAGCAAGGAAAAGCAATACGAAGCAGTGGGGAATCAACCCAAGAGCCCCTGCTTTTGCGTGCGGAGACGAAATGTCTGGTCGGGAAGGAACAATGCCTCCCGGGACGAAACGAGACTAGACGTCTGAAAGCAACGAAGCAAAAGCAACAGGACGCACGCACGTGGGCTTAGGCATGTGTGGGATGTCGAGCCCTCCACATAAACGCTAGCTAACGCAAGCAAAGCTCCCTCGCACGAAGAACAAAGCGCCAACGCCAAACTTCAAACGTTTCAATAGCAAATGAGATCAACGCGCGACACACTCGAATCGGCCTCCCTGCATTGAATTTCGTCTCCTGGAGACCGCACATAGGCCGCTGTCCTCGAAGCGGATGCCAGCGGCAGGTCTGTGTGATTCGGCTGAAGCAAGGGCGTTAGTTTTGATAGTATATAGGTAACACCAGTGGACCGAAGTAGAACCGAAAGTAAAGAAGAGAGGAGCAGAAAGAAAGAGGAGGGAGTAGCAAGCGAAAAAGTCAAGACGAAAAGATGGAAGGAGGAGCAAGCGAAGGAGGACCGGAACAGGGCAAGGCAAGCAAAGAGGGTAGAGGAAACAAAAGAAAGAAGAAAGAGGAACGAGAAAGAAAACAAGGAGGGCACACGTACCCTCCCTCCGCACGACATCGACCCACGCATCTAATCCACCATCGCGCTCAGCCTCGCCAACGCCGCCCAGAAAATTGCTCACACATTTCGAGCACTTCTTGTTTTACAAGCACAAAGCAGCGCTGATGAAACGAAGGCGGCAAATGTCGACGGCCCACTGCGGGAGACTTCTTGACAAGAGGTAACTGCCGGCAAATGCCGAGACACAGCCTCAGAGGGAGGGAGGGGTCCAAAGTGTCTTATTTCACTTTTCGGACTTTGGTGTAGACGGCTCTGAAAAAGCTTTTGCAAGGGTCAGGAAAAATTCGGATTTTTTTTGAGGGGATGGAGAAAGGCAGCCAAAGAAGTTGGCAGTGATACAGATCCGTCGTGAACAGAGTGAACCCGCTGAGATCAGTCTTGATATGGATGGACTGAGACCAAAAAACCCGTGGAAAAATAGACTGTTTGCGGAGAAAATTGCCTGATTTGGGTGTGGCGGTGCTCGGCTAAGAGGGAGGGAGGGTCCGAGAGGCTGTTAAGCCAGTTTTCCGACCTTGTGTTGGAAATTTTAAGGGTGGTTACCCCTTGCTTCTTGACGGTTGGAGACGATGCTATCTGGACAGACAATGACACGGCAGAGTCGAATGGCAAAGCCAAGCCCTGGCAGATGAGCTGCGCGACTCGAAGACAGACCATATTCACTTGAATATCGACAAGGCGACGCGCTGCATGGTGGAAGAGGACAAAGTGCATTTGATCCTCATTCGGACCATTCCGTGCGCTGATCCGCCTCGGCAGCCCGCTCCGATCAATTCGCTTCTTGCCTCCCACCTTCATCTTCTGCTCGAACGAGCTCTGTCTGCTTGCAACAACATCGAATCGCTTCGCTGTCTGGTCTATCAATTCTTGGCTGCAGCCCTCGTAATTTTGGTCTCGGATATGGGCTGACTCGGTGCGCCGCGCTGCCATAACAAATCGTACCCACCCAATAACGGTTCGTCTGGCTTGAATCGAAGAGAGACCTCGAATAATCCGCGCCACTCGAGCCGTTCAGCTCCTCTACATTTTCTTCAAATTAATGCGTAACCGGCTTGGCGTCGCGCAAATTGTACTGTATCGCCGTAGTTCTCCAGGTCGGGTCGGGTCGCTGCTTTCCTCCCCGGCCTCCAGATCGCAACCGAGTCACTCCCAATCTCCGGATTGTCGACGGTTTTCTGAAATGGAGTAACGTACCCGCACCCCCCAGCCCCGACCCCTCATAGCCGTCCGCGGACCGCGACCCGTGCTCCTCCTGATCCGGACAGAGGACGCGGCACGACTCGAGCCCCGCACAAGTGCTGACTTTTTCGATGAACCAACACAACACGCCCGCGATCTTCACTATATATTTGTGTATGCATATGCATCGTTTTCTTCCTTCCTCGTCAACTCAGCCGTCCCGCAGGACCGTGTACGTGCTTATCATTTTTTGCATTGGGATGATGTTCGGCAATTGCTGTAATTCGAGATCGACTTGCGGAGCGGATTCATTGTGATGGGTTTACACCCATCTCGTTGCGGAATGGCTGTGCTTCCCGGAAGAATTTTGGGTTTCTGGGTGCGTTTCTTCCTTCCTTCCTTCCATCCTTCTTCCTCATTCAAAACATCTCCTTAACCCGTCGCATAGAAGCCTACAGCAGTCTCGTATCCAGTGTTCTGCACATCTAACCCACTCGCGGTATGCAGGGCGTTCACTCTGTCTTGCACGTCATGTTACATCAACATCAGTACCTCGAGCGATGTGAAGCCACCTCAGGCTCATGCGAAGAAAAGATCTGACTTTTCTCAGCACGATCGTAGCGCCTCGGGCCCGAGATCATATCCTCTGACTGGCATTTGTTTGAGATCTCAGGTGTCGGTGAACGTGGCGTCGTCGGGCATGTCGAGCGTCTCGATTTGTGGGTGGGTGCCTCTCCTCCACCTCGACCTCCCAAAACGAAACGAAACCTCATTTTTTCATTTACTCGCGGTTCGACCCGACCCGAACAGCCAAAATCTCGAGCCGCGTTCATGGTATGATCATGTATTCGAAATGTGGCGGGTGCTGATTTGGGGGCCTTGTCTTACAGGTCATGGATATTACCCTTCGGAACTTGGCGGATTTCCTCAGGCTCGGTACCCTTTTTTAGTTTGTAGAGCGTACCTTGCGGATCGACGCCAGCTGCTCAAAAAATTCTACCTTCTCCGCAACCTGCCCCCAGTCGGAAAGTTTGACCTGCGCACTGTTGGCCTCCGATCGTATAGATCGGCTAAAAAGAAACGTGAACTGGCCGATCCAACAAGTCTCTTCTCGATTTGCCAGCGGCTTATTGCACATGTACATTCCCAAGTTTCCAGTACAATCATTCCACCGTCGTGTCGTCCTCCTGTAACCAATCCTCATCCTCCATGATACCATGCTTTATCAACGCGGCTCTCATGCGTGCTATGGAAACCCGCATCTGCATTCCTTCTTGTTTTAATCGCTCTACCGCATCCGGTTCCTTTCGAGGAACAAGTAAGATAACCTCGCTCTCATCTACCTCTGAAACACAAGTAAGATTCAATGCGAAATCGAATGAAATGTATACCGTACCTTCTACGCCGCTCTCTAACCGTTTTTCCCAGGTTCGAGACTGGTCAAGTGTATCTTTCTTCCCCAGGGTATCGTTGGGGGCTCCACACAATGGAATGAGCATTGGAGAAGACAGAGACGAGGCATGCCAACTTACCACTATGCTTCCTCGCAAGCGCTCCCGCCACAAGTGAAAACACCGTCCACATCACCGAAAGCATAGCAAAAGTCGAAACAAAGACACTGGTCACAGCGGAACCCAGGGGCTTGAGACGTGGAACGAATCGGAGGTACTCCAGTGGCGGAACCCGGGTATTATTTTGGAAGAACTCCACCTCTTGTTGCCATTGCGCCATCAATGTCGCATTGAATGCCAAATTTCTGGTCGTGTTTGCCGAACTGGGCCAATGAACTTCCACGTCCAGGGGGCTGATCGAGCGGTTGAACATTTCAGGGGAGTTGTATATTTGATTGTCCAGGATCACGCCGAGATCCACGCGGACAAGGTGGTAGAGTGTCTGAATTAGGTTTTGATATGCTGTGGTGAGTTCGGAGCTAGATATATTCCACAATGGACCTTGCGCCAATAGGTCGGCAATTCGCATAGGTGGAGGGGTTGGCTGGGAAAAAGATTGAATGTCACGCCCTTCAGAACTAAACGTGATTGTGAACGGTTGGACGTCGATCACTTCAAATTGCGCAGGGTTCGAAGAACAAGGTGACTTGAGTAGAGATGCGCTACTTTCGAGCGGGGCTCCAGCCAGGACCGCATCACAGTTACAGCATGGATGAACGGTGAAAGTGATCTCAACCTGAGTAACATTCTGATCTAAGACGGCTAATTCTGGTTCATTCCTAGTACAGTGCTTGTCAGCATAATTTTAAATGAAGTAGAACATGAAAGGAATATCTAACCACGTAGAGAAAATTTCTTGCTGTATGGGATGGGACGTACTTGTGGGTGAGAGGGTTGATAGAATGGGTGATGGATAAATAGTGGCTCACAAAGTCCTGGCTGATCAAGGCAGGCATATCTCGGATGGATAACTCTTGCCCCAACCAAATTTTGTCTGTAACCTGAGAGGATAGCTCTGAATCCAGGAATCCCCTCCATGTCAAGTAAAAGAGGCTTGGCATGTCGCACGCAACGGTTCCCTGTGCGTGCAGCTCGGACATTCGTTATTTCGATGAACAATCGCTGAGCTCACATTAAACTGTACATCGGCCGCCCACTGGGAAAGCCTGGGCGCGTAGTTCAACAGCAACTGAACTGTGATATTCGCCTGTATGGATAGCTCAGGAATTCGGTTATCCAACCAGACGAAAGGCCAGACTCACAACATCGCAGCTGTCAGAGAGCGGGTTGTTGTAGTACGGGAACGCGGGGACTGGGTCGGTTTTGTTGACTCCGTCAAATATTTCGGAAATCGTATGATTGAAGATATGATTATCCAGCGCGATCATGTCCCCCACGTTTAAAAGTTGTGGGGTGAAGCTGTCCGTTGGATTCTGGAGAACCGAAGGGACGATATTGGCCAGGAAGCCGGCTGGAAGTGTGTTGTTCGGCTGATATGTGAATTCTTGGATGACGTTGTATGCGGACAGGGGAACTGGATGGTGTCCAGTTAGACATAATCCGATGAATGAGTTCACAGACACGAACTATTCACGACTGCGAGGAAGGGAGAGATGAAGAAGAACGCGCACAGCACGATTGGGGTGGTCCATCTCCACGGATATGCTATTCAATCTTGTCGACAAAGTGGCATGTAAGGACGCTGGGCGACGCACGACGCTCCTCACTGTATCCCAGTCGAAAGGATTTAATTTCCTTGAAAATTGAGGCCATGCTCATGGGAGATTGGGAGAAGAAGAAAGGCCGGCGGAAGAGCTCGAGAGAGCGGGAGATTATCAGAGTGTCTTACTTATATTAGGGAAACCTCAGGATTCGGATATCTGCAATGCCGAGATCGTGAGAGAGGACTGCAAAAAAGAACGAGGTAACAATCAGTGAATGGGAGACATTCGTGAGAGTGGAAATCAAGATCAACGGGTTGCGGAGATCCTATAGATTAATTCACAAACTTAAATATATGAATTGAATTGCCTATTTACGAACCCGGCGTTCCAAACAGCCTACAACAAGACGTAGGGCAATAGGCCATGTTCAGGGCAACCATCTGACGACAGGGGAGACCGGCAGCAAAGGGAGTGGAATTCGGCTACAGTGAGTTGGGTGTCAGAGAACATCGAAGAAGTCGACAGGTATATTGGTTGTTCCCAAAATACTTTTGTGCCCATGTTCCTGTGTTGGACTCGCGATGCGAGGCTGGAAAGACGCACCTGAGTTCGACTCGAAAGAAAGCTCTCGAGCGTCCCCGCCCCTGCGCTCGGAAATCCACACTGCACTTGTGCGGACGCAGCAAGAAAGACGAGCAGAGACAGCGCTCCATTCCTCGAGTATCACCCAAGAGAAGAGAGAGCACGAAGGAAAACGTAAAGGAAATGCAAACAAAGCAGTGAGAATTCTACTCGTGTGAGAGCGCCTGGCCCTGCATCCCGAGACGACACGCCTGATCGGGAAAGAACAACGCCTCCCGTGACGAAACGAGACTAGACGTCTGGAAGCAGCGTAGCAAAACAAAAGGACGCACGCACATGGACTGCGCGAGCTCCATCTTGACGTAGCTCGGAAATAGCTGCGCGCGAGAGGGGAGAGGAAAGACGTTGACGAGGGCCTGAGGCAGGGGTTAGATTGATTATTAGTATTAATATGCGAAAGGAAGGTTAACTGGAAGGGAGGAAGAAGAAAGCGAGCCGAGGTTAGATTGGTCGTAGTGGTGGTAATCAGGGACGAAGGAGGGAGGAGGGCGGGAGGAAGGCTAGGAAATGAGGGCAGAGGAGGGTAGGGCGGACAGTCGGGTGAGCGCGTCGAGCTCTCGACACAAACGCTGCAACCACAACGACCAACGCAACCTGCGTCGTCTCCTGCAATGGCCGCGCGCGCGTGAGGGCAACATATAGAACAGAACGCCCATCCCACGACGCAGTCGCACTCGCCAACAAACTCCAAACGTTCCCATGGCAAACGGGAACGGCAAGCGACACACCTGATAAACTCATAAACCCGCCCTGCATTGAATTTCGTCTCCCTGAGGGCGCGAATGGGTCGCCGTCCTCGAAGCAGTCACCGGCGATGTGTGTGATTTGCGTCTAGTCGGCTGCGGCGAGTGCGTCAGTTTTGGGAGCACGCGTACACGGAAGCGAAACGCACGACCGAGGGGCAAAACGAAAGAAGATAGAGGGGGTTAGGCAAAAATGTAGACGGCAAGATAGAAGGTGGAGTACGCGAGCGAGCGAGCGAAGGAGAACAGGGGAGGGGAGGTAGAGGGGTGAGAGAGAAGACGGAAAGGTGGGAAAGTAGACGGAAGAGGGGCAGGAAAGGCAAGAACGAAGAGAAGAAGCGAGAAGGGCAAGAATAATTAAGGGCGAGGAAGAAGGCCAGAACGGCACATATACCCTCAGCAAGCACCTCTGCACAACGCCAACCTATCGCATCCATCATCGCACTCAGTCCCACCCCACAAAATCGTCCTCAGAACTGGGGCCCTTCCTGCTGATGAGATTGACGCGGCGCGTGCCGACGCTCCACTCCAGGAGACTCCTTGCCGGTCGTAGACGAAGCTATCTGGCTGCGCACGGAGTTGCCTGCGGCGTGGCACGGAGCAGACAAAGGACGCAGCAGAGTCGAGTCGAATGGCCCTAGCAGATGAGCTGCGCGACTCGAAGGCAGAAAATACTCAATTGAACGTCAGCGAGGCGACGCGCTGCATGGGGGAAGAGGACAAAGTGCGTTTGATCCTCGTTCGGACCATTCCGTGCGCTGATCCGCCTTGACAGCTCCGTTCCGATCGCTTCTTCCTTGCTTCCGACGTTCGTCTTCTCCTGCTCGAACGAGCTCTGAATGCTTGTAGTAACATCGAATCGCTTCTCTGCCTGCTCTATCAATTTTTGGCTGCAGCCCTCGTAATTCTGGCCTCGATTCCGGGCTGACTCGGCGTGCGCTGGCATAACAAATCGCACCCACCCAATAACGGCTCATCTGGCTTGAAGAAAAGAGAGACCTCGAATAATCGGCGACGGCCCACTCGAACCGTTCAGCTCCTCTAGATTTTCCTCAAACTCATGCGTAACCGGCTTGGCATCGCGCAAATTGTACTGTATCGCAGTAGTTTTCCAGGTCCGGTCGCTGCTTTCCTCCCCGGCTTTCAGATCGCAACCGAGTCACTCCAATCTCCGGATTGTCGATGGGTTTCTGAAATAGGGTAACGTACCCGTAATCCCTCATATCCGTCCGCGGACCGAGACACGTGCTCCTGCTTATCCGGACAGCAGACGCGGCACAAGTCGAGCCCCGCACAAGCGCAGACCTTTTCCATAAACCAACACATCACGCTGATCTTCACTGTATATTCATGTACGCATATGCATCCTTTTCTTCCTTCCTCGTCAACTCAGCCGTCCCGCAGGGCCGTCACGGTGTACGTGCTTATTATTTTTGCGTTGGGATGATGTCCGGCAATTGCTGTAATTCGAGATCGACTTGCGGAGCGGGTTCGTTGTGATGGGTCTACGCCCATCTCGTCGTGGAATGGCTGTGCTTCCCGGAAGAATTTTGGGTTTCTGGGTGCGTTCCTTCTTTCCTTCCTTCCTTCTTCATTCCCTTTTTCAAAACGTCTCCTTAACCCGTCACACAGAAGCTTACAGCGGTTCTCGTATCCAGTGTTCCGCACATCTAACCCACTTGCGGTATGCAGGGCGTTCACTTTTTCTTGCACGTCATGTTACATCAACATCCGTACCTCAAGCGATGTGAAGCCACCTCAGGCTCACGCGAAGAAAAGATCTCACTTTTCTTAGCGCGATCGTAGCGCTTTGGGCTCGAGATCATACCCTCTGACTGACATTGGTTTTATCTCACGAGTCGGTGAACGCAACGTCGTCGGGCATGTCGAGCATCTCGATTTGTGGGTGGGTGCCTCTGCTCCACTTCCTCTTGCCATTGGGCCATGGATGTCGCATTGGATATCATATTCCTGGCCGTGTTTGCGGAACTGGGCCCATCAACACCCAAGTCCAGAGGGCTGATCGAGCGATAGAACATTTCAGGGGAATTATACATTTCATTTTCCAGGATTACTCCAAGATCGAGGCGGACGAGATGGTAGAGGGCCTGGATCAGATTTTCATATCCCGTGCTGAGAGCAGAGATAGATACATTCCCCAATGAACTTCCTGTCAATAGGTCGGCAATATTTGCGGGTAGAGAGACTGGTGCCAAATAGGGAACTCTGTCTTGCTCAGTAGCAGCCCAGAGTGATTGGCTGTCAACTACTACGAACTGCGCGGGGTTCAAAGAACAAGGTGACTCGAGTAAAGATGCGGCACTTTCGAGCGGGCCGCCAGCCAGAACGGCTTCGCATTTGCAGCATGGATGGACAGTGATGCTGATACCAGCCTGCGTAAAGTTCATACCACCCGTGTATGGTGGGTCTGGTCCGCTCCTAATACAGTACTTGTCAGCAAAAAAATTCAAATGCAGTGGGAATTGAAGGAATATCTGACCAGTAATGGAAAATTTGTACCTAGACAGGATCCAGTGGTGAGAGCATTGAATGCGCTACGAATAAATCATCTCTCACAAAGTCCATGCTCATCCGAGATGGTATATACCGAATTGAGTCCTCGTCATCCAACGAGTCAGGCCATCCACCCCATGTCAAGTAAAACGGAGTTGGCAAGTAGCACACAACGGTTCCCTGTGGGTGTGTTCAGAAGTTTATTGTGGCAGGATCATCGTCCTACTGACACCGACTCGTAGCTGGGGAAACCAAATGACCTCAGAAACCTCGCTCTGGCTCAGTAGCAATTGAACTGTGATATTTGCCTGTATGGATAGTTCAGACCCTCGGTTGTCTGAACAGAGGAACGCACAGACTCACGACATCGCAGCTGTCAGAGAACGGGTTGTTGTAGTACGGGAACGCGGGGACTGGGTTGGTTGTGTCGACCCCATCAAATGCTTGGGAAATTGTATAATTGAAGATATAATTATTCAGCGTGATCTTGTCCCCCACGTTTAAAAGTTGTGGGGTGAAGCTGTCCGTCGGATTCTGAAGAACCGAAGGGACGATATTGGCCAGGAAGACGGCTGGAAGCGTGTCATTCGGGCGATACGTAAATTCTTGAACGATGTTGTACGCGGAGAGTGGGACTGCAGAGTGATTCTGATTAGAGCACGGGAATGGGATTACGCAGAGCAAACGAACTATTCACGAGGGCGAGGAAGGGACAAATGAGGAGGAATGCGCATAGCGCGATTGGGGGTGGTCCATCTCCATGGATATGCTGATCGGAGACTGGCGTCGATAAAGTTGCCCAGAAAAAGGAACTGAGCACCCACGACGCTCCTCGGTGTAACCGAGTCGAAAGGATCCAAGTTCCTTGAAAAGTGAGGCCATTGCTCATGAGGGATTGGGGAGAAGAAGAAAAACGCTGGGGAGAGCTTGAGGGAGCGGGAGATTATCAGCAAAGGCTTTCGTATAATTACAGAACTTCATCATTGACGTGTCTCCGAGCTCGGAGATCTGCAGTGCCGATATCGTGAGAGCGAGAACGCGGAAAGTGAAACGAGTTGTTTCAGTCCATGGATGACATCAGGAAAATCAAGGGCTCTGCGCTTCGAGTGCGGAGATAGCACATATACGTGCGAACTTACATCTACTCATCCCGAAAACGCAGCCCCGGCCGACGTGAGTAGGAGGAGAATTGGAAGAATCAGAGCTGTGGCCACCGCTGAAATCGAATGGTGAGGGCGTGCCACTGCCGCTCGTTGAGTGTTCCGGTATTGGCATCCTGCTTCGGGATCAGATTTGGAGGTCCTGAATGCCGACGACGTGAGTGTGCATAGCAAGCGAGCGAGAGGAAACTAACTGATTCGGGGGATGGAAGACAGCCGTACAGTGAGTCATCAAAAGATACGGAGATGCCATTGTTGATTTACGCACGGAATCGCATATACCCCGGCCTTCGCCCAGAAATATGGCCTCAGGTGACGCAACGACATCAAATCGGAAGAATCAGATGAAGAAAAGGCGGGAAGCAATGCTGATTGGCCAAGCGTCATGAGCAACCAACAGACGACAACAGTCAGTCTCCAAATCATTTGGTTGTGCTGTGCCGTCCGCCGACCAGGGCTATCAGCTTCGAGCTCGGGGATCCAGTGGACAATCTTTGGGTAGTCCGTCGAATCGCGAGCTTACCGGCGTCAGAAATCCGGGCATCATCCTACAAGATTCGAAGCGGCGACATCAAATAGTTTCTCCCGGCATGAATTTAGCCATGCGCGGATCTACGAAGGGTAAATCTGCCAAAATAAAGTGATTGATTAGTTGCTCGAACCAAGGGAAAGAAATGCCCGGCATGTTCGGCGCAGACTGGAAAAAAATCCTGTGTTGATGGAGGAATACAGTGATAGGGGAAAGCAGTGCTCCAGCATGCACCGGGTACGGTGGAAGAAATTCCGAGTTCCATTGTGTGATGCCGGAATACATCTAGATCGCAAACTAGGCAGCAGGCAAGCACCGCGTGGCTTGCATTAGATGACCGCGTCTCGCGCAGAGATTCAAACAGCCATTCGGGCCCACAGTGAAGAAATGGAGAAAAGCTCAGATGACGAGGGAAGGGATCCGACAGAGCGAACACGGAGCATAGAAGGCGCTCCACTCCGTCGAGCACACGAAGACGGAGACCCACACGGACACAAGTGCGAAAGAAAAGATAAGCAACTGATGTAACAGCATCTGCGGCCCGAGACGAAATATCTGATCTGGAAGAGACAACGCCTCCCAAGCCGAGACGTCTGAGAAATACAAAGCGAAATCAGGCGTGTCGGCTGCCCGAGGTGCAGCCCACCCCCGATGTGGGTCGTCTGGCTCGGCAGTAGCTGCACTGGGAACCACCACGGTCAGGGTGTGGGAGGAGGATGTCGACAACTCGGAGGGCTTGGGGAGTGGGAAGTTGACGGGAGCGAGCAATATTTGAAAGGGAGCACGGGTAGGAAGCTGAAGAGAGCGAGCCGGGGGTTAAATTGCTTGTTCAATAATAACAATAATCAATCGCAAGGAAGAGGGGCAGGGGAAGAGTGGGAGACAAGGGCAGAGGGCAAGGGCAGGGGTGGGAGGTGGCGAGAATGGACCGGACAGTCGGGCAGCCAGGGTAATCGCTCCGTCCACCCATCGACACAGACGATGCAACACCAAGAGCGAGCGTCAACGGAACCGACGCCGCCTCTTGCGAGCCCGCGGCACACGAAGAAAAGAACGAGCGCCAACGCCACACTCACTCGTATACAACCTCCAAACGTTAGTGTCGAAAGAGAACGTCACGCAACACACCTCGGACGCTCTCCCCGCCCTGAGCTTCGTCTCCTTGAGGCTGCGCACGACGGCTCCTTCCCGCTACGCCCCACACTCCATACGAGACGCGTTTGCCGTCGTCGAAGCGGACGCCGGCAGTGTGTGTAATGCAGCTGTGGCGAGGGCACTAGTTTTGACTCCGTCATGAGTGCACGGAAATAGAAAGAGAGGGAATGGTGAAAAGCTAGCGAGCGAGAGTACAAGGGAAGGGCGGTTACAGGGAAGGGCGGTTACAGGGAAGGGCGGTTACAGGGAAGAGAGGGACAGGGAAAGCGAGAGGGGAGAACAAGGAGAAGAGGTAGAAGGGACGAGAAGAAAGAGGAACGAGGAACACAGAAAGCAACACGTACCCTCCACACCACGCATCCCATCCACCCTCCCGCTCAGTGAGCCCCCTCGCAAGGCAGAGACGACGAAATTGGCGCGTCAAGCAAGCGCCACCTGTCGACGGCCCACCCCAACCAGGGGGTGCACCAGACCCTGAGAATAGATACGTCGACGGGGGAGACTCCTTTCTTTCTCTCGCGTGAGGTACGAGCGAGAATCGAGAAAGAGTCTGTCAAAAGACTAGGAGACTCTACGGACGGAGTCACGTGGCAGTCGAATGGCCCGCCGCCCAACGATGGTTGCGGCACGCAAAGAGGGAAAATACTCGGTCGAACGTCGACGACACCCACATCGGCGACGCGCTGGCGGAGAGGGACAAAGGGCATTTGATCCTTGTTCGGAACATTCCGTGTTCTGATCCGTCTGGACAGCTCCGCTCCGATCAATTCGCCTCTTCCTTGCCTTCCACGTCCATCTTGCTCTGGTCGAACGAACTCTGGGTGCCTGCAGCAACGTCAAACGTATGATCTATCAAGTTATTGTCTCGAATGGTCGTAATTCTGGCATCAAATCTGCCGCCCGTTTCCCATGAACGAATCGCTCGGTCCCACTGCAAGGCTTAAGCTGCGAATAACAGTTCACATGGCTTGAAATTGTTCTCGACCACGAGGAATTTATGTTATGCAAGGTACCATATGCATGCGGTGCGGGCTGTCTGGATCCGCCGCTGCAAATAACCCCCTGCACTCTAATTTTACTCAAGCCAATTCACTTGAACTACTCTGGGCCGCGAATCGGGCTTCGCAAACATCACCTCAAGATCTGGCCTCTCGGAATGAACCACCCCCTGCAATGGTACGGGCAGAAAAGCGCATTTTATTCGTTACGAGACAATGAGCATCTTGGTCGTCGCGGCGAGAAAGCGCGAGCTGTGCGTGTCTCGACACTAGTACTGCCCTGTTACTTGAATCGAACAGATTCCTTCCGTCTGCGGTCTATAGATCAGCTCTGCTCCAAGCGCATGCATGTCGACTCATCGATATCGCACAATCTGGATCCCACCCCCGCAATTTTACAAGGCAAACACGACCTACCTCCAGACCGTCCTCTCCACCGAAACTCCTCACCGTCTTCAACCGCTCCTCCGCAACTTGGATTATATATTCGTGTGCGCTTTGCCTTTCCTTTTTTCCTGGTCCACTCAGCCGTTCTGCATCCCCATAAGACTTCTCGTCCTTGTGTTGCGTTCACCTTCCCGATTTCTGTGGTTCCTTCCTCGATTTCTGTGTAATTCCGATCGACCCGCGAACTGGATACTGGATTCTTGGTGAGAGATTGACAACCATCCATCTCGTCGTGGATTGCATCCATGGTCGGCCTTGCTTGCCTCAAAAGGTTCCATCAAGTGCGACTTCATCGACCATTTTACGGAGCACATCTACAGGCTCACAAGCAAAGCCCGAATCGCTTCCTTCCTCCCCCTCCCCGTCGACCTCTTGCGGGTCCACACGTTTGCGGCTCGCCGGTGGACGGTGCCTAAGCGCCCAGCGAGATGTAGGGCGCCATCGCAATGGGGGCATGCTGCCGCGCCGCCTCCACACCACGATCAAGGACCTCCGGGGCGACTCGACCGGGACGCCTGCTCTGCTTTGCAACAAGCAGGATCATGCCAAGCCTCGTATCGCTGTAAGTCGACTCCCCAACTCTTTCACCAAACTCCCCTCACACTGCCGGCAGCTCTACCCCCGACCGTTGTTCCACATCCACATCGCGTCAGCCGTTCGGTTGCCTGGTGCTTTCTTCCTCCCTTTCTTCCTCCTTTCCTTTTTTCTTTTCCCTTTAACCCGTCTCTTTACCATGTAATCGACTCACGGTGGTTCTCGCATTCAGTCCTCCGCCTAAATCCTTCGCCCTGCGCATTGGTAAGCTGTTAATTTCTTCTCAAGCAATATAAAGCTACCAGCTATCCATCAAGCACGATCACAGTGCTTCCCGCTCCGGGGCAAAATCCAACTCGCTGACTGTCATATCTTCGATCGGAAGTCGGTGGATGCAACGACATCGGGATGTCATGCACATCATCGGCGGTTGCTGTTCCTCCAACTTGAACTCCAACCCGTGAATAATTCATTTCGTTTGTTCGTTCATCCATTCGTGGTTCGAATCGAACCAAACCGAACAACCGAAATCTCTAGGCGCATTTCAAGGTAAGTATGATCATGTATTCAAACATTCTCGGGTGCTGATTTGCTGCCTCGCCTCGCAGGTCATGTATGTTTCGCTCGTTGGCTCAACTCTTGAGCTCGGTGCTGATACGGTGTACTTCGGGACTGACGGCAACTGCTCAACGAATTCCATCCTCGCCACGGCCTCCTCCTAGCCGGTAGGTTTGAGCTGCGCACTGGTCGCTTCTGGTCGTACAGATTTCAGGGAACGTCCCGGGATTTTCTCCGCGTAATCTTCTCAATTACAAAGAGAAAAGTGAACTGGCCGATCCAACAAGTCGCTTCTCAATTCGCCAGCCGCTTGTGCACATTTACATTTCCGAGTGTCCAGTACAATCATTCCACCGTCGTGTCGTCGTCCTGGACCCCATCCTCGTCCGTCATGATACCATGCTTGATCAACGCCGCTCTCATGCGTGCTAGGGCAATGCGCGTCTGCACTCCTTCGCTGTGACAGCTGTCGATCCTGCGCGTGAGCCGATCCACTGCATCGGGTTGCTGTTGATGACCAAGTAGAATAACCTCGCTCTCATCTACCTCTGTAACTTGACTAAGACGTGATTACTCCACCCATAATGCAATGTATTCTGTACCTTCCATGCCGCTCTCCAAAGACTTATCCCATGTTCGTGACTGCCCGGGCGTATATTTCTTCCCCAGGGTATCGTTGGGGGCTCCACACGATAGAATGAGCATTGGCAGAGGCGGAGACGAGGTATGCCAACCTACCCTTATGCTTTCTTGCAAGCGCTCCCGCAACTAGTGAGAACACCGTCCACATGACTGAGAGCATGGCAAAAGTCGAAACAAAGACGCTGGTCACAGCTGAGCCAATAGGCTTGAGACGTGGGGCGGATCGGAGGTACTCCAAAATTGGCACTCGGGTATTATTCCGAAAGAACTCCACTTCCTCCTGCCATTGGGCCATGGATGTCGCGTTACCCGTCAAATTCCTGCCCGCATCTGCTAAATATGACACAGGCCCCCTCGCATCTACTTGCATGATGGTGCGGTTGAACATCTCTGGGGAAGTGTATATTTGATTGTCCAGGATCACTCCGAGATCGACGCGGACTAGGTGGTACACTGTCTGGAGTAGGTTTTTGTATACAGTGCCGAGGCCAGAGCTGGATATATTCCCCAGTTGACTTTTTGCTAGCAGGTCAGTAATCTGCATGGGATAAGAGCCTAGCTGCTCTGTGAACAACCACTCTTCAGCGCCAGTCTGTGGGTGAAAGAACGTTATTTTTGGGTAAGCAAGCACCACAAAATGTGGTGGGTTCGAAGAACAGGGTGTCTGGAGTAGATGTGTGCGATCTTCAAGTAAGCCGCCCGCGAGCACCGCATCACAATCACAGCACGGATGAACGGTGAAGCTGATGTCAACCTGTGTCACATTCTGCACGTCTGGTCCTCCCCCTAACATAGTGTTTTCAGCAAACATTGGATGAGGTCGAGATTGAGAGGGATATGTTACCACATCGTGTTAATAAATATTTCTTCCTAGATGGGATGCACCGGTGAGAGTGCTGAATGCGCTACGAATAAAGCATTTCTCACAAAGTCCAGGCTCATCCAAGACGGCATATTTCGAACGGAGTCCACGTCGTCTGACTCAGGCAACCCACCCCATGTCAAGTAAAATGGAGTTGGCAAGTAGCACGCAACAGTTCCCTGTGGGGATAGTTCAGAAATTTATTACTTGCAGGATCACTGCCCTACTTACACCGAATTGTACCTGGGGAACCCACCCAATCACGGAAACCTCGCTCAGGCTCAGTAGCAATTGAACTGTGATATTTGCCTGTATCGATGGTCCAGATCCTCGGGTATTCAACAGAAAGGGACACTCACGACATCGCAGCTGTCTGAGAGCGGGTTGTTGAAGTACGAAAATGCCGATACTGGTTTGCTTGCATCGGTACCATCAAATGCTTGGGCAATGGTATAATTGAAAATATAATTATCCAGCAGGATCGTATAGCCGACGTTCAAAACTTGTGGAGTGAAGCTATTCGTTGGATTCTGCAGAGCCGAGGGGACGAGATTGCCCAGGAAGACGGCTGGGAGCGTGTTGTTTGGCTGATATGTAAATTCTTGGACGATGTTGTATGCAGAGAGAGGAACTACAGTATGTTGGAAGTTGAAACCATGGATAGGTTGATCAAGAGCGAACGAACCGTTCACGAGAGCGAGGAAGGGGGAAATGAGGAAGAACGCGCACAGCACCATTGGGGTGGCCCATCTCCACGGATATGCTAATTAGATCCCGTTCCGTCAACCTGCCACGTAAGAATAAAGCGGGTAACGCACGACGCTCCTCGGTGTATCCGAGTCTGAAAGACTGAATTTCGTTAAAAATTCGCTTCATGGGGGTTCAGTGCAAGGAAGAGGTGAGACGGAGACGGCCATAATCTCATATAATCAAAACGGCATCAGAGTATCCAGGGAACGGGGACTTCGAGGAACCTCAGGAAAGTTGATTGTGGCTTGAAGAGGGTAATGTGGGAGGACATCGTGAGTGGGGCCAAAGAGACCGATTCCGCGGACGTGAGACATCTACCAGACCACAAATCAGCAACTACGATCACAGAAATGTCACATTCGGCACTGATATATCTCCAGAACATCGCTCCCAAAACATCGTCTTAGCTGACGGAACAAGGAAGAATTTGATCTGGATGTAAAGTCATCAGAGCAGCGAAGAAAGGACAAGCCTCTGTGAGTTAGGACAATGTTGGTCATAAACAGTGCGCAGCAGGCATATAGCGTACAAGACAGCGAAGCAAAAATTGCGGGAGACCAACAATCAACCGAAGTAATATCGTGTGAGAGATGGGTAAGGGTGCAATGAACGGAAGAGATAAGAAGGGTGGAGCTGAGAAATGGAGAATGTGATTGATGCACCGAATCCTACGTCCAAAAATGTATGGATCTCAAACGCTACGTCCGATGTTGTAGCGGAGCTGTGGCGGTGCCAAATGAGCTGGCCAGCTCTGCACAACAGCTTCGCAGCAGAATGAGTTGGACTCGTAGAGCAAATATAGCCACTTGAGGAACAAGGACATGATAGACACAGTAGAGCATTTAGTAAGTAACTTTCTGAATGCCATACTGGGTCCACTCGCTTGGTGAAACGAGGAGATTCGTGGGGGTCTGTTACAGTTTGAGTTTGACTTCGGCTTCACCAGCTACTTCACAGCCCCGCCCCGTCGACCTTCGCGCCACGCCGCGGATGGCGTGCGCGCTGTCCAGAAAAAGACAAGACAGGCAGCGCGGCAGGCAGATTCGTCTCGTGCCTAGTGCAAGCGCACTGAAAAAAGGAGAAGCAAAGGAAGCGAACGCCTCGAAAGAAATAAAGGCAAGGTCTCGGCGTGCGTGCTCGAAAGCTCCGACTGCTCGTATGCGGACACAGAAAGAAAGACGGACTGGTAAGACAGCGCTCGCCTGCCTCGAGCATCAATGAACACGAATACGAAACGAAAACGCAGGAGGGAATCGACTTGTATAAGAGCCCATGCGTCCTGAGCTGAAACGTCTGCTCTGGAAGAAACAATACAACGCCTGTCCACCTGGCTCAGAAGGGCCTACCTCAGCGCGGCGGGAGGAGGGGTGCAGGTGCGGTGCGGAGGGATGCGGGAGCATAAGGGTGTCGACGTTGGCAAGGGCCTGCGGGTTAGATCGATCATTAGTATAAATAATCGGAGTCAGCGGGATCGAGCGTTATCGGAGGGGAGGCTCAAGTGGAGGGGAGGAAGAAAAGGGCGAGCCGGGATTAGAATTGCTCTTTCAGAATGGGTTAGATCGCTTGTTAAACAATATTATTCAACAGGAAAGAGGCGTGCGAGGGGAGGAGAAGGTTGAGAGACAAGGGCCTCGAGGGAAGGAAGGGCAGAGGGAAAAGGCGGGGGGCGAGAGCGAAGTGGGCAGTCGCCCATACAAACGCTGCAATCACGAAGGCCCATGCAACCGATGCCGCCTCGTGCAATTGCTGCGCGCCCGTCGCAGCCAGCACCAACACGACCCGCATCGGGAACAAAACGTGCACGCCAACGCCACACTCGCACTCGCACAAAGGCTTCAATACGATGGCAAAGGAAAACGGCACGCCACACACCTCGGACACTCTTCCCGCATTGAATTTCGTCTCCTTGTTGGCGCCCATGACTCGCCGTCCTCGGAACAGTCGCCGGCGATGTGCGTGATTCGGCCGTGGGGAGGGCGTTAGTTTTGATATCATACAACCAGCCGGCCACGAGTGCCCAGAAGAAGAGCGAACGATCCAGAGCTCCCAGCATGGGGAGACGGAAGGGAAAGAAAGAGGAGAGGGAGGAGGGTAAAGAAGGAGCGAACGAGTGAGCGAAGGAGGGCAGAAGAAGGGTGAGAATGAAGAGGCTTAGCTTAGCCGGTCGGCGGCGCTCCTGTGCCCGAGTACTCAGTCAAACGTGGACGAGACTTCCATCGGCGACGCGCTGCATGGTGGAACGAAGTGCGTTTGATCCCTTTTGATCCTCATTCCGTCTACTGATCGGCATGACAGCAGCATGACAACTCCGCTCCGATCAATTAGCCTCTTCCCTTGCCTTGCACCTCCATCTTGGAGTCTTCGGCTCGAACCACCTCTGCGTACTTGCGACAGCGTCAAATCGCCCGTTCTCTTCTTTGTGCAGATATTCCCTTAGCTGCGAAGGTCGTACTTCTAGTCTCGAATCTGCCGGGCGTTTCCCATGAATAAATCACCCGACAAGCAGTGAATAACAGTTCACCTGGCTTGTAATTGTTTTCAACCCGGAATAATCAATCTCGATGCAAGATTCAGCAAGAGCTCCGCGAAGTCACTCGATCTGGTCGATTCGAGGTGTCATGGAGCACAAATATGATCTGAACACATTTCATGAACAAACGACCCTCCGCATCACAGAACCTTTTGCACTATGGAGAAAGAAAGCAAGAAAGGAAGGTAAGCAGTGTATATTGTGACATCGTCGAGACAGCTCCGAGCATGATTTATAATCGAAGAGAGACCTTGAATAATCGGCGACAGCCCGCTCGTGCCGTTCACCTTCTCTCGATTTGCTTCGAGTCCATGCATACTCGCCTTGGCCTTGCGCTGCGCAAACAGGATGAGTCACTCCCAATCTCCGGACAGCACGAGTGCCGACCTCTCCGAAAAACTAACTCGTCGCGCGCGCGAGCTTCGTCAACCTCAATTATATATTCCGTTGATGAAGCTACTTATAGTCGTGCGCGTACATCTTTTCCTTCCTTCCTCCTTCCTCCTTTCTCCCCCAACCCAGCGCTGTGCCCGTGTTCATCATTTTCACGTTTGCTTTGACAGGGGTCGCCTTCCTCAATTTCTGTGCTTCCTAGATCGACCTGCGGACTGGATTCATTCGGATATATTGGCTGACACCCAATCATTCCGGCGTGGATTGACCTTGCTTCGCTGAATTTTCTTTCTTTCTTTTTTCTGGGTGCATTCTTCCTTTCACCCATCTAACCCGTCTCCTTCACCCGGCAAATGTCTCTTCAACGCTGGGCGGAGGCAAGTCCTGGGGTGTCATCGCCGAAATGGTGAAAGCGCCTTGGAAATCAAAAACCACGTATTCCTCCGAGCCTCCGAGGGGGCGTTGATATGCTAGTCATGGATAGGGTGCAGGGAGCCTCCAATATTGACGGGCGGGGACCGAGGACAAACGGAGAGCGCCTATGGCAGGGACGGAGAGCAGGCGTAGGTGCGTGAAATGCAGCTGATAGACAATCACGAAATGAGAGGCGCACCTCGGAGACGAAGGCGCACCTCGGAGACGAAGGCGCACCTCGGAGACGAAGGCGCACCTCGGAGACGAAGGCGCGCATGTCGTTGAAAAAGAGCACGGAGCACAGAAACAACGGTCGAATGTTCATTCGAGGTAGAGGTGACGGCGCGCGGCTCATCTCGACCCTCCATCTACCACGAAACACGCTGTACTCCTTTTAGTTACGCGCTTACGCCGAACGAACAACGTAGCAAAAAAAAGGAAACGAAGAGGAAGGCAAACGCAAACTCACCATCCGCATTACCGCGTTGCCGCCTTCGCCCTCGTTAGTCTTGCCTCGGCCGAGAGCGCGCCTTTGAGCCACGTTAGAGTGTCCATACAGCGCGGCACCAGACAGGGAAAAAACTGGGCGGGGGGTTAGTATGGTATAGGATGTGTAGGAGATCGAAATTTAAAGAGGTAGAGATAAAAAAAATAGGTAGAGATAGCGAGGGCATGGATAATATCGGAGAACGGAACGCGAAACGCGGAATTCGGAAACGAACACTACAGAGAGCACCCGAGGGAGCAGAGACGCCTGCGGTCGAGATGCCGATGGAAGACAGAAAGAAAGAGGCCAGCCATCTCGGGAACAGCGTAGCGCTTGGGACTCAGAGGTCGGCCCGAAAGAAAGATAGCGAAGGTCTCGAAAGAAAGAGAGGATAGAGGCGAAGGTCGCGAAAGGCTCGAAATTCCAAAGGCACTGCATTTGACTTTCGAGAAAGGGAAAAGAAAGAAAGAAAGACGGCAAGAGGCAGAGATGGTGCTGGCTTCCCGGGAGATCAACGATGACACGGACGAATACGCGGGGAAAAGGGGAGGAAGTAATTTAGGAGCGCATCTGTCCCTCTGATCTGGAAGAAGGAACGCCTCCCGAGACGAGACGGCTGAAAAGAAACGAAACGAAGAAAAGAAACGCACCACGGCTGCATGCGGTGCAGCGCACTCTGACGTGGCAAGCCGCTCGTCTGGACCACGAAACGGTGGCGCGATGGCTCAGGCTGCTTCCGCGGGACGCGTCGAGGTGGGGCAGGAAGACATTTACGCGTCCGTGCGTGCGAATATGAACGAGTATGCAGACGAGCGGAGTGGAATCGCTCACAGGAGCAGGACGAAAAAGTAACGTCCACGCCAAACTCCAAACTCTTTTAAGAAAACGACGCGCAACACACTTGATACACCCTCCCCCCGTTCTTCTACGCACGAAAGCGCGCATAGCTCATCGTCCTCGAAGCGGACCAGACGCCGGTGAAGTGCGTGACGGCTGGGGCGGGTATTATACAGCCAGGAACGAGTGAACGGAATTGGACCAGAAAAAGAAAGCGGGGAGAGAGGGGAAAGCGAAAAGGCGGAAGGCAACGGCAGAGGTCGAAGGCAAGGGCAGAGGTCGAAGGCAAGGAAAACAGAGGAGCGAACGAGCGAAGGAAGGAGGACTAGGGATATGGAAAGGCTAGGAGAAACAGAAGAGGTAAGGAGGGCGATAAGAAAGAGGAACGACCCAAGAGGAAGAAGGCAATACACGTACAGCACATCCGCTCGACGCGACCCATGCATCCCATCCACATCGCGTTCCGCGAGTCCTTCAGAAAGCAGAGGTGACGAAACTGATGCGCCACGTGTCGACCGTCGTTCGTCGAGGGTTAGCTCCCGCGATGTGGTGCACCAGAATCGCAGAATAGAATCACAGAACAGATACGTCGACATTCGGAGACCCGTTGACATCGTAGACGATGCCGGTGCTAGCTGGCTGCTGCGGGCGGGGCAGCATGGCACGCCGCGGAGTCGAATGGAGAAGCTGGACCTTATGGTTTAGGAGATCTGCCGCGCAATGCGCAAACGGAAGTCGAACGTCGACGGGACCCACATCGCCAAAAATAAGCTGGATGGTGGAAGAGGACAGGACAGGAAGATAAGAAGTGCGTTTGATCGCCAGTCGGAATGTTCCATGGTCTGATCCGGCTTGACAGCTCCGCTCTGATCAATAAGTAGTGTAGCGCGCTCCGCGGCAGAGCCCACTAACTTTTTTCCAAAAGTGTTTTAGCCCCGACTCTCTGGATCATCTAATTTTTATAATGGGGGTCATGCAGTGAAGCAACACACGGAATAATAATTAGAGGCTAACAATAAGCGCCAAGCGCATTTTGGATCGTACCGCAAAATGCTGTACTCTTAACCTGTAGACACTCAGACATGGAATAATAAACTAAAACACAGTAAGTCTCGGATAGTCACTCAGGATACCGACAGCATATCAGGTCATGCCACCTCGTGTCGGCCAAGCTCGTCACATTAGAAAGAACAAGATGTAAGTAATGGTTTGTTCTGCCACACCAGCATCACCACGGCCGTCTCTTGACAGCGGTGATGCATCCGCTGCTCTGCCAACCGACCACCATGACCTTGGAGGACACACAAAGCCATTTAAGACAGTGGGAGATTCTGGGAACAAGATCAATCGACGAACCAGGATTTGAATGAAATTTTTACAGATCTTAATAATGGTGAGAGACTGATGTCGCGGACAACGGCGATGAGGCGGCGGCAAGCAACCTACGTGTGATAGCTTGAGTTCATGAAAAATGCAAGGAACCGAATGAAAAAACTAACCAATTGATGGGCGCTGACTGCAAAGAGTGACGAGTGTGAGATAGCTGCGGGACAATTCTTGGATCAATGAAAACACGGGCCATTTTTTTCGGGACGGTGATGCCGCGCACAATGGCGACACAGTGGTGAGTGCGGCGGCGGTCGCAGGTTCCTCGTATGATGATCCACGAGGTATTGGAGCTACGGCGACGACTCAGATGAGAGAAAACTAGATGAAGCACAGACTATCTCCATTGTAACGACGGTGCGTTGGCGGATGATTGGGAGAGGCCAGGAGATCTGGGTGCATCTTGAATGACAATACCACAGACGATGAAGGATTGAATGAGAAAAATACCATTGAATTTGTGGCTCGGGTCCTATGTATGATGTTGAAGACGAAGAGGGAGCGGAAAAAAGGACGTGACAAGGGCGGATTGCAGAATGTGTCGCCGTTGCCATCATCGCCGTTGTCATGTGCGTCCCGTGAACCCCGAGACGGTGCGGGGGCAGAGAAATATTGTGTCCGACCGTGCGGGTTTGGAGCTAGCAGAGTGCAGTTAGCTACGAAAAGTAGGAAAGGGAGATAACATAGCTACCTCCTCCAGCCCGTACATTAAACTGTCTTCTCTCTCGATCCTCGCGCAGCGCCAGTGGTCAGCAACTTCAGGACTGAAAGGGCTTGAGTTGATTAAAGACAACAGCAGAGTTGGCTTGAAGTACGCTCTTGAAGTGTTGAAGCTTCGTGAAGTGATGAGTCCACGCTTGAGGCATGAGAAGGACCAGGGGCAAGATTGCAAGATACAGAGATATTAGACTACTTCAGACTGCCAGAATGGAGCTTGTAACAGGAGAATGTGGCTGACCGACATTGTTCTTGAGAGATCGAATGAGAGGAGAGAGGCGAAATTTTCAGAGGCTACTGTCAAATATTGACAAAGGAAGCACGCCATCTGCCGTAAGCGAAGTGAGAAATCAAAGCGCAAAAAGAGGAAACAACAAGGAAACAAGTTAACATGCCCTGAATGTCAAAATGTCCTATCGTTTCCCATGATTTGCCGGAATACTGATGGTTGTATTCATACCAATATTTCAGTGAGTGCTGCTTTTCATTAATATTCACTGAGTGGTTCTCATTCATAGTCATAGCTGGAAAGGACGAAGCCATCTGGGACATGACGTCAAGAAGCGATGTAAGTGGAGCGATGGAGCGTTACATCATATCACGTGACCAGATTGATGGGAGCGGCACTTTGGCGTGTAGAATTAGGTTTCAGGATCACAGAACCCTTCTCTGTTGCACAGAGTAGGGGATTATTCGATACCCACGGCAAGGGTTAGGCTGCGAATAACAGCTTACCTGGCTTGGGATCGTTTCAGGCATCAAGAGAATTCATGTTACGCAACGTACGATCTTAATGCATGGATCTTCGACCTGGACTACCTGGACCCACCGGTGCAAAAAGCGCCTGCAGGGCAGTTTTACTCGATCTAATCCACCTGGACCGCAAATCGGGGTTCACGAACATCATCTCAAGCCCAAGCACCGTTTGTTCAATGAACCGCCGTTGCGATTCGCGTAAGGATAGAAGCGCACTCTCTTGCGAAGAGGCGAGCGACAACATCTTGTGGCTGGAGACGGCCCTGTTGCTTGATTCGAACACATTCTCATTGTGCAACTTCATCCTCGCATCTCTACATGTCTCTCTCTAACAATGACAGCGTTCGTAGCCAACCGGCCATCAGCTTCATCAACCTCAATGATATATCCCGTTGATGAAGCTATCCATATTCGTGTGCGCACATGCATCCTTTCCTTTCTTCCTTCCCTCCTCGTTAACCAACTCGGCCGTTCTGCATCCCCAAGCCTATCATTTCTGCGTTTGCTTTAACAGGACCACCGGCCTCAAAATCTATAATTCCTAGATCGACCTGCGGATTTATTCAGATACATTCACCCCTCGCCATCCCATCGTGAATTGTATCCATAATTAGCCTTGCTTGCCTGAGTTTGGTTCCTGGATGCGTTCTTCTTTTCTTCCTTCCCTTCCTTCCGTTTCCTACTCCTTTATTTAACGGTCTCCTCAACCTGTTACCCCAAAGCTTATGGTGGTACTCCCATTCTGCGATTGCGCGTTCATGGTACGTAGTTCGCGAGTCCGTTTGTTCTTGGCTGTCACATCAACCCGTCTCAAGTAAAAATCTCACTCAAAATCATTTCACGTCTGGCAGAGTTCGATCACGCTCGCGGCGCCTCTCGCCTCCGTCGTCGGGCCTGCACCGGCGCTGATTTTGGGGGCCTTGTCTCGCAAGTCATGTATGCTTACTCTCGTGGGCTGAGCTCGGTAAATCATCAGGCCCGGTGCTGGTATGTTCGGTTCACCTCGCGGATCGACGCCAATTGCTCATCCAATTCTGCCTTCGCCACTATCTCCCCCACCTGGTAAGTTTGACCCGCTCACTGTGGGCCTCCGGTCGCACAAATTTCAGAGAACGGCCCGGGATTTTCTCCCCGAGATCCTTCTCGATCACAAACGGAATAGTGAACTGGCAAATCCAACAAGTCCCTCAATTCGCCAGCGACTTCTTGCACATTTACATCTCCGAATTTCCAGTAC
Source organism: Mycena sanguinolenta (assembly GCA_014462675.1). NCBI lineage: Eukaryota > Fungi > Basidiomycota > Agaricomycetes > Agaricales > Mycenaceae > Mycena > Mycena sanguinolenta. The sequence goes on along the minus strand of JACAZH010000037.1, from coordinate 919,187 downwards.
ATTCATTCCACCGTCATGTCGTCGTCCTGAGCCCAATCCTCGTCCTCCATGATACCATGCTTTATCAACGCGGCTCTCATGCGTGCTAGAGAAACTCGCATCTGTACTCCTTCGCTGTGACAGTTGTCTATCCTCCGAGTGAGTCGATCCACTGCATCGGGTTGCTGTGGATGACCAAGTAAAATAACCTCGCCCTCATCTACTTCTGTAACTTGAGTAAGACGTGATTGTCCCGCCCGTAATGCCATGTATTCCGTACCTTCCATGCCGTTCTCTAACGCCTTGTTCCACGTTCGGGACTGCTCCAGCCTATGCTTCTTGCCCAGGGTATCGTTGGGGCCTCCACACGATAGAATGAGCATTGGCGAAGATGAAGACGAGGCATGCCAAATTACCACTACGCTTCCTCGCAAGCGCTCCTGCCACAAGTGAAAACACCGTCCACATCACGGAAAGCATAGCAAAAGTCGAAACAAAGACGCTGGTCACAGCGGAGCCCAGGGGCTTGAGACGTGGAACGGATCGGAGGTATTCCAGAGGTGGAACTCGAGTGTTATTCTGGAAGAATTTCACGTCCTGTTGCCACTGTGCCATCAATGTCGCGTTGGACGTCCAGTTCCTGCCCTTGTTTGTCCAGCTGTTAGCCCCGCTAAACTTGCCGTCAAGTGGCTTGATTGTGCGGTTGAACATCTCTGGCGAATTGTAAATTTGATTTTCCAAGATCACTCCAAGATCGAGGCGGACGAGATGGTAGTGGGTCTGGATCACATTGTCCGACAGCGTGCTGAGAGCAGAGATCGATACATTCCCCAATGTTCCCGTTAATGCGTTGGCAATCTGTGTGGGTAGAGAGGATGCCAAACCTAAGGGAATTATCGCTCCATCAACAACCCAGAATTGCCCGTCAACCACTACGAACTGGGTAGGGTTCGAAGAACAGGGTGACTTGAGTAGAGATGCGGCACTTTCCAGCGGGCCGCCAGCCAGAACGGCTTCACAGTCGCAGCATGGGTGGACAGTGATGCTGATGCCAGCCTGCGTAAAGTTACTATAACCCAGATGTGGCATGCCCGGTCCACTCCTAATACAGTGCTTGTCAGCAAAAAAAATTTGAAACCACTGGGAATTGCAAGGAACATCTGACCAGAATTCGAAAATTTCTTCCTAGACGGAAAGCACTGGTGAGAGCACTGAATGCGCTACGAATAAATCATCTCTCACACTGTCAAAGAGCATCTCTTCCGGCACAAATCGAATGGAGGACACATCCCCCTCAGGCCATCCGGCCCATTTCAAGTAAAATGGAGTTGGCAAGTAGCACGCAACGGTTCCCTGTGTGTGCAGTTCAGAAATTTATGGTCGCAGGATCATCGCCCTACTGACATCGACTTGTACCCGGGGGAAACCACCCAATGTCAGGAAGATCGCTAAATAGAAATTGAACTGTGATATTGGCCGTTATCGATCGTTCAGACGCTCGGTTGTCTAACAAAAGGAACGGACAGACTCACGACATCGCAGCTGTCAGAGAACGGGTTGTTGTAGTATGGGAACGCGGAGACTGGGTTGACCCCATCAAATGCTTGGGAAATCGTATAATTGAAGATAGAATTATCCAGCGCGATCGTCTCCCCCACGCTCAAAAGTTGTGGGGTGAAGCTGTCTGTTGGATTCTGGAGAACCGAGGGGACGATATTGGCCAGGAAGACGGCTGGGAGCGTGCTGTTTGGGTGATACGTGAATTCCTGGATGATGTTGTATGCGGAGAGTGGCACTGTATGGAATTTGCGATTAGAGTGATCCTTGAATGAATATATGTATGCAGAGCAAACAAACCATTCACAAGGGCAAGGAAGGGGGAGATGAGGAGAAATGCACAGAACACAACGGGCGTGGTCCATCTCCAAGGGTATGCTATTGACGGGTTAGCAGTGACGAAGTTGCGTACAAGGAGAAAGTGGGCGACGCACGCCGCTCTTGAGTGTATCCAAGCTGAAAAGATTTGATTTCGTTGGAGATTGCCGAAATACGCATGGAAGACTGGGAGCAGAGACGTGAAGAACTCTAGGAGTATCTGGGAACGGTTTATATGCGAGGCCGACGTTGATTCAAGATCTGTCTGTACCGCCAATGGCAGCCTCGTGGAGTGCATCGCGAGGAGCGAAGTTCAGCGAACCATTATTTGACGGGAGGCATCATCTTGGCATGATAGATGAAGAGCGACGAGTGCGGAGATAGCATAGCATGCGAGAGTACCTAATCCTGTCCTATCCAGACGAAACTGCTGTTCGGTTCTGAAACGAATGCTATCCTCTCTCGAATACGGGAAGACACGGGATCGGCGAGCCTGTTGATACCATGGACCGATTAGCGGAGTGGGCAGCTGTTGAACCGGTGACGGTGACGCTCGACTTGTGAATATTTGACCCAGGGAACACTTAAGGTTACGGGTGACACTCCGTGAGCAATTGGCCGTAATACTAGAGTAGCATACAGTAGCATACTCTGGTTACGCACGGCTACATCTGTACGTTCAAGCCATCAGCCGCGAAACTTGCCCGAATTACAGCCTCAGCTGACGGAAATTAAATCCAAAGGATGCGATCAACGAAAGGCGCTGATACAGCATCATGGTCAACATAATGACGAAATTGACAAGAATATTGTTTACCGCATGGCCCTACCACACAGCAGCATATCATGTTAACGTTAGTGGGTTTTGTGCGCGCGCGAGTAAGGCGCGGAGATTATTGTGGGAAGGTGACAGGTGTGGGTATATAGGTGACGGGTGGGATGGACAGTTTTCTTCGCTCGTTTGTAAGTACGTCTCTTACAGGCTCAGTAGAGCTACAAACGTTCTTTTTGCTTGCTTGGATATCTTGGTCTCGCGGCAGCCGATTCGGGCGGTTACGGCCCGTGGGTGGAAGCTTACTTTAACATATCAAGCATTTGCATCGTATGAGAAAATTCGAGCAAGGAGATGGAAGCTTCCGCACAGCAAAACTTTGTCCAGGGACATATGGAAGAAAGTGAATATGTCCGGAATGAGCTGATGGATAAATCGCCCGACTGAAGAAAACTGCATGTTGTCCCTTCTTGCTTCTGCGTAAAATTATCCCACACGGCGTTAAGAGCGGGAATTTTTGGGATACAGACGGAGGGAAGCGGGCGTCTGGATGTCGAGTTACGTATAGCCGCTGCAGAAAAGAGGTGAAAGTTGGCCTCGCCCTCGCCGAAGCGCCCACGCCGCCGCCGCCCACGCCGCCGCCGCCCTAGCCCTTGCCCTCGCTCGTCTTCCCTCGCCTCACCAGGAACGCACCCAGCCACGTTAGAGCGTCTACCTGTCCTGCGCGGGGAAGGGGGTTAGTATAGTATACGATATCGGATGAAACAGGAGGCAGAGATATGTAGAGGAGAGAGAGAACATTGATGTCAATATCGGGGATGCGAACACATGAATCTCAATATTGCAAGGAACGGAATGCAGAAGTCGGAGACGCGCGCTAGAGAGAGCGGTGGAGAGAGTAGAGACGGACGCGCATGAGAGTCTAAGGAAGAAAGAAAGAACGAGGCGAGTCATCTCGAGATAAGCAAAAGCCCCAGCACAAGCACTTGACTCGGACTCGGGACGCGAGATGCGAGAGGTCAACCCGAAGGAGAAGACGTGAGGGACCCGGTGCGTGCGCTCGAAAGTTCAAAACAGATTGCGCATTCGCGAACGCAGAAAGATGGGGGCGACTTTGAATCCGACGAACACGAACACGAAAGCAAAGAAGACCAATACGAAGCAGCGGGGAATCAACCCAAGAGCCCCTGCCCTTGCGTGCGGAGACGAAATATCTGATCGGGAAGGAACAATACCTCCCGAGACGAAACGAGACTAGACGTCTGAAAGCAACGAAGCAAAAGCAACAGGACGCACGCACGTGGGCTTAGGCAGGTGTGGGATGTCGAGCCCTCCACATAAACGCTGGCTAACGCAAGCAAAGCTCCCTCGCACGAAGAACAAAGCGCCAACGCCAAACTTCAAACATTTCAATAGCAAATGAGATCGACGCGCGACACACTCGAATCGGCCTCCCTGCATTGAATTTCGTCTCCTGGAGGCCGGGCATGGGCCGCTGTCCTCGAAGCGGACGCCAGCGGCAGGTCCGTGTGATTCGGCTGAGGCAAGGGCGTTAGCTTTGATAGTATCCAGGTGGCACCAGTGGACCGAAGTAGAACCGAAAAAGGAGGAGAGAGGGGCAGAAAGAAAGAGGAGGGAGTGGCAAGCGAAAAAGTTCAGACGAAAAGATGGAAGCAGAAGCAAGCGAAGGAGGACCGGAACAGGGCAAGGTAAGCAAAGAGGGGAGAGGTAATAAAAGAAAGAAGAAAGAGGAACGAGAAAGAAAACAAGGAGGGCACACGTACCCTCCCTCCGCACGACATTGACCCACGCATCCCATCCACCATCGCGCTCAGCCTCGCCAACGCTGCCCATAAAATTGCTTACAGATTTCAAGCACTTCTTGTTTTACAAGCACAAAGCAGCGCTGATGAAACGAAGGTGGCAAATGTCGACGGCCCACTGCGGAAGACTTCTTGACGGTTGGAGACGATGCTATCTGGACAGACAATGACACGGCAGAGTCGAATGGTAGAGCCGGGCCCTGGCAGATGAGCTGCGCGACTCGAAGACAGACAATATTCACTCGAATATCGACAAGGCGACGCGCTGCATGGCGGAAGAGGACAAAGTGCATTTGATCCTCGTTCGGACCATTCCGTGCGCTGATCCGCCTCGGCAGCTCCGCTCCGATCAATTCGCCTCTTGCCTCCCACCTTCCTCTTCTCCTGCTCGAACGACCTCTGTCTGCTTGCAACAACATCAAATCGCTTCTCTGCCTGATCCATCAATTCTTGGCTGCAGCCCTCGTAATTCTGGTCTTGAATCTGGGCTGACTCGCGCGCGCTAGCATAACAAATCGCACCACCCAATAACGGCTCATCTGGCTTGAATCGAAGAGAGACCTCGAATGATCGGCGACGGCTCACTCGAGCGGTTTAGCTCTAGATTTTCTGAAAACTCATGCGTAACTGGCTTGACGTCGCGTAAATTGTATTGTATCGCCGTAGTTTTCCAGGTCGGGTCGGGTCGCTGCTTTCCTCCCCGGCCTCCAGATCGCAACCGAGTCACTCCCAATCTCCGGATTGTCGACGGGTTTCTGAAATGGGGTAACGTACCCGTACCCCCCGGACCCGACCTCTCATAGCCGTCCGCGGACCGCGACCCGTGCTCTTCCTTATCCGGACAGCAGACGCGGCACAAGTCGAGCCCCGCACAAGTGCCGACTTTCTACAAGAAAGACTTTTTCGATAAACCAACATATCATGCTCGTAATCTCCACTATATATTCATGTACGCATATGCATCCTTTTCTTCCTCGTCAACTCAGCCGTCCCGCAGGGCCGTGTACGTGCTTATTATTTTTGCGTTGGGATGATGTCCGGCAATTGCTGTAATTCGAGATCGACTTGCGCAGCGGATTCATTGTGATGGGTTTGCACCCATCTCGTCGTGGAATGGCTGTGCTTCCCGGAAGAATTTTGGGTTTCTGGGTGCGTTTCTTCCTTCCTTCCTTCTTCCTTCCGTTATTCAAACCGTCTCCTTAGCCCGTCGTACAGAAGCTTACGGCGGTTCTCGTACCCAGTGTTCCGCACATCTAGCCCACTTTCGATATGCAGAGCGTTCAGTCTTTCTTGCACGTCATGTTACATCAACATCCGTACCTCGAGCGATGTGAAGCCACCTCAGGCTCACGCGAAGAAAACATCTGACTTTTCTCAGCACGATCGTAGCGCCTCGGGCCCGAGGTCATATCCTCTGACTGGCATTTGTTTGAGATCTCAGGCGTCGGTGAACGCGGCGTCGTCGGACATGTCGAGCGTCTCGATTTGTGGGTGGGTGGCTCTCCTCCATCTCCAACTCCCAAAACGAAACGAAACCTCATTTGTTCATTTATTCGCGGTTTGACCCGAACCGGAAAGCCAAAATCTCGAGCCGCGTTCATGGTATGATCATGTATTCGAAACTTCGCGGCTGCTGATTTGGGGGCCTTGTCTCGCAGGTCATGGATATTAACTGTGATGGAAACCATTGGTGAACTCAACAATCGTGCGTTACGATCAAATCTTTTATCTTATTTCACCGCGTGCCTTTATTTATTTCAACTCGTTCCTCGCCTTTCCCTTTCTCGGACTCCCTACTATACGGTTCCCTGTGATTTCAACATCATACTGATACCCGACCATTCGTTTCATATCAATATTTCAAATAGCTGGTATTGTGTAAATAGCCAGAGATACTGGACCCAAATTCTGCCCCTGCGCGACGCAACCAAGCACTTGCTTGATAGCTAGCCTTACTGCCAAGTACAAGTAAAAGCTTAGCGCTTACTTCGTACCTCGGTTCAAGCGGGAATTGTTTACGGGTTCAGTAACGAACCAACGCACTGATCACACGATCTTTTACATTAACCTTCAGAACTTGGCGGGTTTCCTCAGACTCGGTACCCTTTCTTGGTTCGTAGAGTGTACCTTGCGGATCGACGCCAACTGCTCAACAAATTCTCCCTTCCCCGCAACCTCCCCCCAGTCGGGAAGTGTGACCCGCGCACAGTTGGCCTTCGATATCGGCCCGAAAAGAAAAGTGAGCTGGCCGATTCAACAACTCTCTTCTCGATTCGCCAGCGGCTTATTGCACATTTACATTTCCGAGTTTCCAGTACATTCATTCCACCGTCGTGTCGTCCTCCTGGACCCAATCCTCGTCCTTCACAAGACCACGCTTTTTCAACACCACAGCAAGACGTCCCAGGGCAGCCCGCATTGCTTCGAAATCGTTCCGCATGTGTGCCTCGTTCCGGTCGATCCTGTGCCTCAATCGCTCTACTGAATCGAGTTCCGTTTGATCGCCAAGAATAACCTCACTGCCATCTAGCTCTGGGCTGTAAAATGAGACGGAATGAATTCAATCTCAATGCACGCTATTCGTACCTTCTGTGCCGCTCTCCAACGACTTTTCCCACGTTCGAGACTGCTCGAGCATATGCTTCTTCCCCAGGGTATCGTTGGTGCCTCCGAATGATACAATGAGCGTTGGTGAAACAGGGACGAGGCATACCAGCTTACCACTATACTTCCTCGCAAGCGCTCCCGCCACAAGTGAAAACACCGTCCACATCACCGAAAGCATAGCAAAAGTCGAAACAAAGACGCTGGTCACAGCGGAGCCCAAGGGCTTGAGACGTGGGACGGATCGGAGGTACTCCAGTGGCGGAACCCGGGTACTATTCTGAAAGAACTCCACATCTCGCTGCCATTGCGCCATCAACGTCGCATCCGAGATCCAAATCCTGGAATCATATGCCGCGTATCCCGTATGAAGACCAAAGTCAATGATCGTGCTGTTAAACATCTCCGGGGAATTGTAGATTTGATTGTCCAGGATTGCTCCAAGATCGAGGCGGACGAGGTGGTAGAATGCTTGGATTAGGTTTTCATATACAGTGCTGAGCAAGGAGGGAGATATATTCCGGAATGCACTTTGCCCTAGTGCATCGGTAAACTGGATTGGTGGACGGCCTGGGGCGTCGGCCACTACGAATTGCGGAGGGTTCGAAGAACAAGGTGACTCGCGCAGAGATGAGCCGTTCTCAAGCGGATTGCCAGCCAGAACCGCATCACAGTCGCAGCATGGGTGGACGGTGAAGCTAATATGAACCGGTGTATTGGGCTGTATCCCTGGTCCATTCCTAGTACGGGGTTCGCTAGATAAAATTGAATGACGTTGGAGATGAAAGAAATACGTTACCACAAAATATCCTGGGACGTGCTTGTCAGGATGTCCACTGGGCCATAAGTTGCAAAGCATGTCTTACAAAGTCATCGCTCATCGCAGCTGGCACACTTCGAAGAGATATCTCCCCATTCAAAAGGAGTATCTCGCCATCCGGAAGGAACACTCCGCCATTCGATGGGAATCCACTCCATGTCAAATAAAAGAGGCTTGGCATGTAGCACGCAACGATTCCCTGTGGGTATGGTTCAGACAGTCATCATTTTCGCGGACTGATTGTTGTGCTCACACTAACTTGCACCTGGGCGTACCGGACTTTGAGCTCGCTCTGGGTCACTCGCAACTCGACGGTGATATTAGCCTGTGGTATGATTGATTCAGCTGTCCGAGAAAAGAAACGGAGAAACTCACGACATCGCAGCTGTCAGAGAGTGGATTGTTAAGTACAAAAATGACGATATTGGCTTGCTTGTATCAACGCCATCAAATGCTTGAGAAATGGTATAGTTGAAAATATAATTATCTAGGGCGATCGTGTCTCCGACGTTTAAAAGCTGTGGAGCGAAACTATCGGGTGAATTTCGGAGAATCGAAGGGACCAAACTATTCAGGAAGATCGGCGGAAGCGTATCGTTCGGCTGATATGTGACTTCTTGAACGATGTTGTACGCAGAGAGTGGAACTAAGTGGTGGATTAGAGTCCTGGATGGATTTATACGGAAACAAAGAACTATTGATAACGGTGAGAAGGGGGGGACACGAGGAAAAATGCGCACAGCACGACCGGGGTAGTCCATCTCCACGGATATGCTAATCGGAGCATGCGTCGATAAAGTTGCCCTAAAAACAAGAACAGAGAACGCACGACGCTCCTCGGTGAACCCGAGTCGAAAGGATTTAATTGCGTTGAAAAGTGAGGCCATGTTCATGGAAGGATGAGAAGAAGAAAGGCGACAGGAAGAACTACAGGGAGCGGGAGATGGTCAGTGAAGGCCTATATTCACGGAACCTGACCGAGGTTGATCCAGGTTGGGATCTACAACGCTGGCGTGGTGAGAGAGCGACAACGCGGAAAGTTGAAACGAACTGTTTCACTAGATGGAAGACATCTGGAAAATCAAGGGCTCTGCGCTACGAGGGTGGAGATGGCATATTTACGCTGACTTACAACTGATCCCGAAAACGCAACACCAGCCGACGCGAGTAGGAGAATTGGAAGAATCGGAGTTCAGGCCAGCTGTAGAATCGAATGGTGAGAGCCGCTGTGTACCCGGTGCGGGGTATTATCCCTGCTTCGGGATACAGGGTCGGAGGTCCGGAATGCCGACGACGTGAGTGTGCACAACGAGCAAGCGAGAAAGAGGAAACCAACTGATTTGGGGGGTTGGAAGACAGCTGTCAAGTGAGACATCAAAAGATACGAAGATACTACGCTTGATTTAGCGCACATACCCCAGTCCTCGCCCAGAAATACCGCCTCAGATGATACAACGAAATGAAATCAGAAGCATCAGACGCTGAAAAGATGGAAAGCAACGTTGATGGAGTGTCGTCAGCAACCATCGACCAAATCAACTGAAATCTCTATCCCAGACCGGGCTCCATATCATCAGAGAGCTTGAGGTCAACAATTCCTGTGTTCGGGCACTTTCGGAAATTGAAACAAACAGGCTGAAATTCGCATTGATGAAGAGATTCAACATACACGAACGAACGAAGAGAACGCCAGAGAAAATCCTCAAATTGTCCAGTTGCTTCCGCCTGATGTCGCATAGATGGTTCCTTGGAAGCGGGAGATCTTCATCCATTAACTCTTTGGCGTGCAGTATTTTGTAGCGGAAAATTTCAGCGCGAGAGCAGACACGGCCAAAAGAATGCTAACCAAGACAGTCTCCATGGCACGCGCGCGCACGTGCACAGAAGAGAACGGGAGACGCATGTAGCTGCACACGAAATCATCAAACACTCGCAGTGGTAAAATTAGACCTTCGGTATCGTGTCGAGGTTGGTATAAAGATTGATTATCTGATAACCCGTCGTTCAAAAAATGAGAACGATGCGGGAATTATGTGTTTCTACGACGTGCATTAGCGACGAGATTACGGAGAAAATGCAGGGAGGAGAGATCCAAGGAAGCATGGATATTAATATTGGGGGCTGGCACACGGAACTGGAAACGCGCACAAAAGCGCAGGAGAAGCGCTTGACTCGTTTTCGGACTCGGGACGGAGAGGTCGACTCGAAAGAAAGTGCAGAGGATCCGGTGCGCGCGCTCGGAAACTCACATTACACTGCACCTGAGTTTACTTCACTTTCGTGAATGGAGGAAGACGGCCGCTCTACTTCCTCGAGGACAAAGAAGGCCAAACGGTGGGCAAAAGCGAGGAAGAGCATTAGCGTCCCGAAATGTGTGAAAGAAACGAAGGGAAACAACGCACGCACGTGGCTGTTCGGGATGCATGGGTCAGGAGGGCCTGCTTCGGCGCGGCAGAAGGAGGAGTGCGGTGCGGGTGCGAGGGGGCGCGGGAGGAGGACGTTGAGGTTGTCGTTTACAAGGGCCTGAGGAATGGTTGTTGGGCGTTATTTATAGGAAACGGGAGTATTACCTGAGGGAGAGGAAGAGAGCGAGCCGGGGGTTAGATTGATTATTAGTAACAGTAAATGAAGTGCAGGAGGAAGGACGGTCCGGTGGAGAAGGAATGGAATGGAAGGATGTGGGGAGGGTAGACTGGACTCGGGCGGGCGAGTCGAGCTCTGCACACAAACACAGCAACCAAGCCAACCCCGCCTCGTGTAATGGCCGCGCCTGCTTTGGGGCAACGCGCAGAGAACAATGCCAACGCCAAACTCCAAACTTTCCCAAGGACCACAACGTGCGACACACCTGACGCACCCTGGTCGCATTGGATTTCGTCTCTTTGAGGCAGCGCATAGCTCGCCGTCCTCGAATCGGACGCCACGCCCATGATGCGTGTGCTTCGGCTGTGGAGAGGGCATTAGTTCCGCTAGCATACAGGTAAGCACGAGTGCATGGAAGTGGAACGAATGAGCCAGAGTTCCGAGGGAAAAAGAAAGTGGAGGGACAGGGGAATGGAGATGAAGGGGGACGGGGCGAGGCGAGAACGAAGAGAATAGGTAGGAAGGGCAAGAAGAAAAAGAACGAAGCGCACACGTACCTTCCGCACAACGTTATTCCCATCCACCATCGCGCTCAGCTGCAGCGAACCCTTTTACAAAGGAGACCGAATGAAATTGATGCGCCGCGTGTCGACGGTTCGCTACCGCGGGGTGATGCATCAGATCCGGAGAATAGAGACGTTAGCATGGATCGAGGTTGAGAGAGTCTTTGAGGATGCTAACTGTCGCTGCGGGCGGAGTCGGGCGGAGTCCCGTGGTTAGAGCAGAGTCGAATGGCCCTATGCCTAGGTGGCCTGCGCAATGCGAAAACGGAAGTCTAAGAAGTCTAACGTCGACGAGAGTCTAGAGAGCTGGATGGTGGAAAGGGACAAAGTGCGTTTGATCCTCGATCGGACCATTCCGGCTGCTGATCCGGCCAGACCGCTCCGCTCCGATCAATTCGCCTCCTGCCTCCCACCTTCATCTTGCTCTGCTCGAACTACGTCCCGAAGCTTGTTATTGCGTGCAGCAACATCAAATCGCTTCTCCGTTATCTCGGGCCTTCTTGGCTGCGATGGTGGTCGCGGATCCAGGCTGACTCGCTGTATGTTTCCCTTAAATCCGGGATCGCTCCGGACCCACAGCGAGCTCCCAATAACAGTCCATCTGGCTTGAAATCGTTCTGACCTGGGAAGAATCCATGTTACGCAACGTACCATTTTGTTTTACTCGATCTAATTCACCTGGCCGCGAATCGAAACCGTTTAGTCGAGATACAAACATCTCAAGACCGAGCCCATTTGGCATGAGCCATCAGTGCGATTCGCGTGGGGACAAAGCCACCTTTTTTCGTGGCATAAAAGTGAGGTGTCCTTTCCTTGACACTGGGCTGCGTACAATCCTTGAATCGAATAGATCCCTTCAGGTGCGGTCTGTGGTCTGATCTATTGATCTGGTCGGCGCCTTTCGCTCTGAATCAAGTGCATACATACTCGTCTCGGCATGCCGTAAATTGTATCCTATCTGCGCAATTTTGGAAGGCGATGCGCTGCCCCCCCCCAAAAAAGCCGCCTCCAAACTGCAACCGAATTGGAGATCGATAACTCCTACAGCTGGAGCAGCAGAAGGCCAGCCTTCTTTCCGACAAACCAACTCAGCATCCCTTAAGCTTCTTCAACGTTTACTATGTAAAGTCCATGTGCACATATTTATGCGTCCCTTCTATCCTTCCTTGTCGACTCATTTATATTATTTCTGCGCTGTGGCGTTCTTAGTGCGCCAATCCTTCCCTTTCCTTCTTCCTTCCTTCCCTGCCTCTTCATTCGACCCATCTCTTTAACCCGTCACCCAATGGCTTACGGTGGTTCTCACATTCTGCGATCACGCGTTCGCGAAACATAGTCCGCGAGTCCGTTTGTCCTTGGCTGTCACATCAACCGGTTTCAAGCAAAAATCAAGCCGAAGAATCATCTCTATTCGCGATTCCTCGCTCACGCTCGCGGCGCTTCCCGCCTGACCTCACATCCAACTCACTAACCGGCATTTGTTTGACCTCAAAAGTCAATAAACGTAGCGCCGCCCCAAATGTCGAGCGTCTCGACTTGTGGGTGGTTGCTGTTCCTCCGACTCTAGCTGTGGAATGATTCGAACTTCGTTTGTTCATTCATTCGCCCTCCAAACCTCCTGAGAGGAAGCATGTTTCGCTGCTTTCTCGCTCGAGGTATTTTTGAAATTCCGAGCCGCGTTTCAATTTCAAGGTGTGATCGTGTTTTCGAAAATTGGCCGCTGCAGTCAAATTTCCATCCTGTTCCGCGCGCACCACTCCCATATCACCCAAAGTCTGGACGTCAATCGCTCATTATAACAAGCCACGAGAAGTCTACGACACAGTATCTCGGACAGAGTAGTAGTTTACCCACAGCCATCACCCTCTTTATAAGATTAAGCTGTCTGTCCGTCTGAAGCTCTTTAAGCTCCGCTTCTCACTCTGCCACTGCCATCCACCGCCGCTGCCTGGACTTACCCACTGCCCGTCAAATAATCTATCATGCCGCCGCTTCTGCCGATGCAGAGGCTTGGCTACTCACGTCACTATGGAAAGCCGGAGCACCACGTTCTGAAACGAGTGATGGTATCATTCCCGGCATGATAGCAAACGCCGTGCCGTGACTCGTCCTGGGGTGATTGCTTTTGTTGTAGAGTTGTTCACACAGTCAAAACCAAGCGTAATATTACCAGGGACAGAGGGCTGAACTGTGTCAAATTTAACCTGAGAGAAGTACTCAGCCCCCCCTTTTTCGGATTTTGACTGTGACAGCATCATGGGCGTAAACCCGTGCTCAAGGAAATTATAGGATGTCTTAACGGGCGCGAGACGATGGAATTGAATGTTTTATATTTATACAGATATAATGCGACCTTAGGAAAGCCCCAAACTCACGGTATCAACCGTCTCTCGGTACCTGTGCTTCCACAATAACAGGATACGTTACCTCTCACGGTTTTGGTCACTTAAATTGAAATAGGATAGAAGCCACCGAATCAAATAAATTTCTGGGCGGATGCAACGCTACTCTGAGCCTCCACAGGACACGATAAAGCTAGTTTGATCTCAAATCCATTTTGGGAACACAGCGGCCAACGTTCGGCATTTAATCAAATCATTTGTTTCAAAGCGTGGTGCTCCGGCTTTCCATACGTCACCCTTCCAAGAAGGTTTGACAGACACTGCCTCGGGCGTCAACTTTGACAGCAATGGCGGCGGGAAAGCGTCCAGAAGATTCCGAGTGACAGTTATTGTAGCAGTGACTTCATTGAGGATAACAGTGATGGTTAAAACGACGGCGTGTTTTCCGAGTTTTTGAGCTACTCGCAATTTTGACGCTTCCAGAGGCCTCACAAAAATTTTGCAAACAGTACACGATGTCTGTCTGAAGGTTTTTCGAACTCCGTTGCGCGCTAACGGCCATCTGTTCTTGGCACTTGCCTTCTATGTCCACCTCTGCCCTACATGCACGTCACCTGTCCTCTCAAAATGACTTGGGGTTGTGGGCAACCTACGTGGAATTTGGTTCGAAATGTCGATTTGAAAAGCACAATCCCACACAGCCCATGCACCCATTGCAGATCCTGGAAAACGAACACCCGAATCATCCACGCATGCGGATACGGCTCTATACTCCTGGACACGTTGGAGTTAGCCGTATACAGATGGTCTATCCTCGTCACGGCGACTTTTTCTACCTTCGCGCTCTCCTACTTCACCGCAGCGCCCGTGACTGGGTTGATCTGCGAACAATTGACGGCATTGTTTTCGGAACTTACCAAGAAGCAGCCCGTGCGATGGGATTATTCGATAACCGTGACGAAGGCATCATGGCTTTTGAAGAATTGCTGAACTTCGGTGCTCTACCTGCACAATTGCGCTGGATTTTTGCACTCTTGGCAACAGAAGGGAGCCCTGCTTTGACCATTTGGGAAGCGCACGAGGATTCGCTCGCCGCGGATATCCGGAATCACATGCTTCAAACAACCGCCACTCCAGATCCAGCTTTGGTGCGGAATGAAGTTCTTCTTGCCCTACAAGCCTTGCTCCAAGGTCTCGGAAAGTCTTTGACTGAAATTGGACTACCAGAACCAACAGAACGTCAACAAGAAGTCGATGCTGAACGCCTATGCTGGAATGGGGATCCCACGAACCTTTCCGCATTTGAATATGGACTAACCGCTGAGCAGGTAAAAACTTTCGCTCCATGTCTCAAATACCAGTTAATAAAAGTTTTTAGCGCGAAGTGTACAACCGAATTATGGAAATTTCAGCCATGGAAAATCCGCATCCAACGCATGTTGATGGCCGGGCGGGGCGCGAAAAAACCTACGTCCTTTATCCCGTCATTGGTGCACTGCGAAAATTGAACCAAATTGTTTTGGTCTCTGCTTCCTCTGCTTTTGCTGCCAAAAACTACCCTGGGGGTCGAACAACGCACTATCTCTACGGAATTCCCGTGGATGAATATAACCCACATCTCAAATTATCATTTGGCCCCAAAAGCGACCGCGCACGTCTCCTTCAAGCTGCCAAATGTCATGTCATTGACGAAATTGGTGGCCTGCACTTCAAAGCCTTTGACTGCGCAGATCGGCTTATGCGTTCCTTGACTGCGCAGAATCGAGTTTGGGGAGGCCGTATGTTGATCACGGTTGGAGATTTCAGCCAAGTAGGTTTCAAAGTAATGGCCAGGAATGTACCTGAGTTAAATGTGTTCAGGTTGCACCTGTTGTGCGCTTTGGCGGTCGCACTGCAATTTGCAAGGCCTCAATCCGCAATCAAGCAGTATTCAACCATTTTGAGATTCTCAAGCTGCAAACATCAATCCGTCAAGGAAGCGATCTCGCCTTTTCATCATTTCTCGACTCGATTGGGGATGATTATTTGCATGACTCCGTTGATCTTGGTCGCCTGAAACACACAAAGTCGGTCCAAGAACTCATCGACTTTGTATTTCCGTTATCTATTGTCGCGGACCCAGCTATCTGCATCACTCGGGCGATTTTGAGCCCGTACAATGCATTTGTTGACGAATTCAACTCGACGATCCTCGCTACTATTCCTGGCGAGACAAACTGCTATATTAGCAGCGATTCCATTGATGATGCAGATGGTTCAAACGAGGGGGTGTTTTCAGACCCAGAATTCCTAAATTCGCTTCAGGAGCCAGGGATACCACCGCACGAACTCGTTCTCAAAGTTGGCACCATTTGTAGACTTACCCGCAATTTCGACGCCTCTCGAGGACTGACAAAAAATACCAGAGTCATTGTTCGGAAACTCTTCCGTCACACGGTGGAAGTAGAAACTATTTCCTCGATACTTGCCGGCAGAGTGGTGGATCCTGTGCGTCCTGTTTCAGTATTTGGATGCGTTATTCAAGTTTCAACCCTATCAGATTCGACTTCACGTTCCCCGCATCAACTTTCATTTCCAGCCCCATGGTTTCGAATTCACCGTACACCGAAAACAAATTCCCCTTGCTCTGTGTTACGCGACAACCTTCAATGGATGTCAAGGTCTCACTGTGCAAAAATTAGGACTGGACCTGCGAAGAGAGATTTTCTCTCACGGTCAATTGTACTCTGCGATGACCCGTGTGCCTGACGCTACAAATGTGTTGATCCTTAAATATGAGGGGGAAACGTCGACTCACACCACTAATATTGTCTGGGAGGAGCTACTTTTGTAAATTATACCTATACACTTTGTAATTGTCAAGTTATTAATTTCAACGGAGTGGACGACGACCCGCTGCGCGGGTCGTCGACCCCTTGTACTATTTAGTTAGATATCTTCTGGGTAGTTAGACAGTTTGCTCGAATCCAGCACTTCATACACTCAGTTTGCGTGTTTTCTTGGATTATTGACGACTACTGTGGGGTCTGTTTGCCTTTTGGTTCACCTGGGCCTCACAGCAGGCTACATTGCACATATGGTCTCTGTGCAAAGAGTTTCATACTCGAGCGAACCATTGAATACCTTATTCGCACACTACGATCCTTCCAAGCCATCGACCCTACTCAATGTCCCACATCCACACTCTGGGCCCGGGTTTCAGTACAGGCGAGCTCCTGGACCCAATCCTCGTCCTCCATAAGACCACGCTTTTTTAACTCCACAGCAAGACGTCCTAGGGCAGCCCGCACCGCTTCAAAATTATTCCGCGTGTGTGCCTCGTTTCTGTCCATCCTGTGCCGCAATCGCTCCGGTGAAGAGTCGAGTTCCTTGTGATCGTCATGTAAAATGACCCCGCTGCCATCTAGCTCCAAGTCGGAAAATGAGATGAGATGAACTCAATTTTAATACGCCGTATTCGCACCTTCTATCCCACCCTCCAAGCACGTGTCCCAAGTTCGAGACTGCTCAAATGTATCTTTCTTCCCCAGAGTGTCATTGCGACCTTTATCTTGTGGAATGAGCATTGGCGAAGACACATGAGGCATGCCAATTTACCACTATGCTCCCTCGCAAGCGCTCCAGCAACAAGGGAAAATACCGTCCACATAACCGAGAGCATGGCAAACGTTGAGACAAAGACGCTGGTCACAGCGGAACCCAGGGGCTTGAGACGTGGAACGGATCGGAGGTACTCCAGGGGGGGGAACCCGGGTATTGTTTTTGAAGAAATCTACGTCCTGCTGCCACTGGGCCATGAATGTCGCATTCGATGTCAGAGTTCTGAGCTGGTTTGCAGAATATCCGGAATCCAATTCCATTATGGTGCGGCTGAGCTGGCTTGCAGAATATCCGGAATCCAATTCCATTATGGTGCGGCTGAACATCTCTGAAGAGTTGTATATTTGATTCTGAAGAATTACTCCGAGATCGAGGCGGACGAGATGGTAGAAGGCCTGGATCAGATTTCCATATGCAGTGCTGAGAGCAGAGATAGATACATTCCCCAATGAACTTTCCGTTAATACGTCGGCAATCTTCGTGGGTAGAGAGACTGGTGCAAAATGAGGAGTTGGAGTTGTCTCTTGCTCAACATCAGCTGAGAGGTCGATGCCAACCACCACGAACTGCACGGGGTTCGAAGAACAAGATAACTCGTGTAGAGATGCGGCACTTTCGAGCGGGCCGCCAGCCAGAACGGCTTCACATTTGCAGCATGGATGGACAGTGATGGTGATACCAAACTGCGTAAAGTTTGTGCCACCCACGTCTGGTGGGTCTGGTCCACTCCTAATACAGTGCTTGTCAGCACAAAATTTGAATGCAGTGGGACCTAAAAAGGAATATTTGACCAGGACTTAAAAATTTCTTCCTAGAAGGGATACACTGGTGAGAGCACTGAATGCGCTACGAATAAATCATCTCTCACAAAGTCCACGCTCACCAAATTCGGTATATCCCGAACGGAGGACTCGTCAGTTCCCCCCAGGTATTCACCCGGCGTCAAGTAAAATCGAGTTGGCAAGTCGCACGCAACAGTCCCCTGTGGGCGCAGTTCAGAAATTCATTGTAGCAGGATCATCACCCTACTGACACGGACTTGTACGAAGGGAGCCCACCCAATGTCAGGAAAATCGCGCAATAACAATTGAACTGTGATATTCGCCTGTATCGATATTTCAGACGCTTGGTGGTCTAACAAAAGGAACAGACAGACTCACGACATCGCAGCTGTCAGACAACGGGTTGTTGTAGTACGGGAACGCGGAGACTGGGTTGACCCCATCAAATGCTTGCGAAATCGTATAATTGAAGATAAAATTATCCAGCACGATCGTGTCCCCCACGTTTAAAGGTTGTGGGGTGAAGCTGTCTGTGGGATCCTGGAGAACCGAGGGGACGATGTTGGCCAGGAAGACGGCCGGGAGCGTGTCGTTTGGGTGATATGTGAATTCCAGGATGATGTTGTATGCCGAGAGTGGCACTGTATGAAATTTGCGATTAGAATGATCGTTGGAGGAATACATGTATGCAGAGCAAACAAACCATTCACGAGGGCAAGGAAGGGGGAGATGAGGAGAAATGCACACAACACAACGGGCGTGGTCCATCTCCAAGGGTACGCTATTGATAGGATAGCAATGACAAAGTTGCGTACAAACAGAAAGTGGGCGACGCACGCTGCTCTTCAGTGTATCCAAGTCGAAAAGATTTGATTTCGTTGAAGATTGTCGAAATACGCATGGAAGACTGGGAGAAGAGACGCGAAGAACTCTAGGAGTATCCGGGAACGGTTTATATCCGAGGGACACCACCGGCATTGATTCAAGATCTGTCCGCACCGCCAGCCTCGTGGGGTGCATCGCGAGGAGCGAAGTTCAGCGAACCATTATTTGACGGGAGGCATCATCTTGATGTGATAGATGAAGGGCGACGAGTGCGGCGATAGCATAGCATGCCAGAGTACCGAATTCTGTCCTATCCAGACAAAAATGTTGTTCGGTTCTGAACCGAATGCTATCCTATCTGGAATACTGGAAAATACGGGATCGACGAGCTTCTTCGTAACATGGACCGATTAGCGGAATGAGCAGTTGTTGCACTTGTGACGGTGACGTTCGACTTGTGAATACTTGACCCAATGAACACTGAGGGTTACGGGCGACGCTCCGTGAACAATTGGTCGTAGTAGTACAGTAGCATAGCATACCAGAGTTACGCATGGCTACAGCTGTACGTTCAAGCCATCAGCCGCGAAACTTGCCCGAATGACGGCATCAGCTGACAGAAATGAAATTAAATGCAAAGGATGAGATGAACGAAAGGCGCTGATACAGCATCACGGTCAACATAATAACGAAATTGACAAGAATATTTGCTTCTGGATGGCCCTGCCAACAGCATGTCAAGCTCGAGCATTTGTATCGTATAAGGAAATTCGAGCAAGGACATAGAAGCTTCCGCACAGCAAAAACTTTCTCCATGGACAAATAGAGGGCAATGAAGTACAAGGCGGAGGGGAGTGGGAGAGCGGGAGACAAGGGAAATGGGCAGCGGGGGGGAGGGAACGTGAGAAGGGAAGGAAAGGGGGTGGGGAGGTGGGGAGGTAGACAGGGCGTTCTGTCGAGCGTTCCTCACAAACGCTGCAACTACGAAGGCAAACCCATCCAACGTCGCCTCATGCACGCGATTGCACACCCAGCCCATCGGGGAACCACGAAGAAAAAAAAAGCCAACGACGCACTCGCATACCGGCTCTAAAAGTTCCAATGGCAAACAAGAACGACGCGAAATATATCTCGGAGGCTCGGATGACACCCTCCCCGCATTCATTTCGTAATCTTGAGGCCGCTCACGACGGCGCGCATGGCTCGGGCGCAGGTACATAGCAGAGTCGAATGGCTAAGACAGGTCCTATGGTTACCCTGCAGATCCGTAACGCTCCTATGCCCGAGTGCTCAGGAACATCGACGAGAGCCACATCGCCAACGAGCTGGATGATGGAACAGGTCAAAGTGCGTCTGATCCCCGGCCGGAACATTCCGTGTCCTGATCCGCCTTGAGAGCTTCGCGCCGATCAATTCGCTTCTTCCTTGCCTTCCACAGTCGCGAAAATTCCGCCTCCGCCCCTTTACCTCTTTGGGATGCGCACCGCCACTTCGTCATTCGGCACCTTCGGCACAAAACTATGTGCCGTGATGTGCCGCCGTCAGCTTCGAGATTCGAAAAATCGCGCAAGTCCCTTGACTTCTAGCAGATTATCCACTGGTGAGACTGCATGCAGAGCACATCCTACTGACTTGCTGGGCCTGGAAGATCTTTCTCAGAATATAGTGATTCATGAGACGAATGCATTCATTTATATAGGTACAACATGAACGATGAAACAAAAGCAGTATGTGTGGGGAGCGACGACGTGAAGATGGTGTGCAATCCTGGAAAATGGCAGCTATATCGTTCGGGCGCCATCGACAGGAGGTCTCCCACGGAGCGACCCCAATGTCGAACTCGCTCGCAGGCTATTGGGAGTCAGCATATCTGTCCGTAGACTCAAATATGGTCGGCGTGCAAGGATTCGGTGTCGGTCGCGCACGCGAGATGCGAAATGAAAGGGCCAGATGCACTAGGGCAAGTTTCAGCAAGGGCGAGATGGAAATGCATGAACTACGCACCGGCGACCGTGGTCATGTCGCAACTCGCGCATTCCAAACGACCACTAGGCAACTAGACTTGGAGTGCCGAAAGGAAACCATAGCGAGGAGCTGTAAATGATACAAGGCCGGGTTAGGGCGAGCAAGATTTGAGCGAGGTGTGGAGAGAGAGGAAGAGACGTCGTGTTTGTGTATTTGGTCCAGAAGCTTGTCAGCTCTCGGGATCTCGGCAGAAAGACTCAAGCTGCCGAGCTGCCGAAAGGCGAGTGGCGGTGTTCGTCCCAAAGAGGTAAAGGGGCGGAGGCGGAATGTCTCGAATGGCCTTCCACCTCCATCGTGCTCTGCTCGAACGACCTCTACCTGCTTGCAACAACGTCAAATCGCCGTTCTCCGTATGATCTATCAAGTTATTGGCTCGAATGGTCGCATTTTTGGTCTCGAATCTGCCGCGCATTTCCCATGAACGAATCGCTCGATACCTACGGCAAGGGTTAGGCTGCGAATAACAGCTCACCAGGCATCAAGAGAATTCATGCTACCCCAAAGTACGATATTAACGCATCGATCTTCGGCCTGGACTGCCTGGACCCACCAGTGCAAAAAGCGCCTGCAGGGCAGTCTTACTCGATCTAATCCACCTGGATCGCAAATCTATGAGGGTCAGAATGCACATTTATTCGGGCCGCAAAACTTTTCGGGTTTTCGGACCTTCCGCAATAAAAATAAGTACTTTGACGCTATCCCCGCAAAACACAGAAGCGCCAATCACGAAGTTTATCTTGCGGGGAAATCACTGATTCCCGCAAGACAAACTCGAACCGCCCGCAAAAGATATGTGTTAACACGCCCGCAAAACTTTTTGAGGTCCGCAAAAGTTTTGGTCAAATTTCTCTTCGGAAGTTCGGAATAGGTTCTGTGGGTCATTCAGATGTCGAGAACAGCGATTGAAGTGGCGGTAAGACTTCAGCGGGAGCATCCTCATCCCGCCTCGTACCTGATCTGTCATGTGCAACGGCAACCTTGCAGCCTCCATCTCTTCTTCCACCGCCGATGCCACTCACTGACAAAGCGCAAGGTAATGCGGAAGACGGAAGACGAACATACTCGCGCTCGGGATGCGCGTGCTTGCAGACAGGGGAGAGAGACTGGATATAGACACAGGACCACCCCACCGTCACCACCGCCAAAAAGCCCATGGTCCTGTGTGCACGGCTCGTTCCACGTTGCCTGCGCCATGCAGCAGCTCCGCGTCCTCGGGATGCATCGCGCTAGACGGTCAGCACGCGAACACGACGCCCCGATGCGCAATCACGCTGTACGGCATTGTTGCACGCGTGCACGAGCACTGGGTTGCCCAGACAGCCCACGCCGCCATCGCCTCTGATTCCGATGCACGTCGAGCTCATTCCGCCCTCATGTGCACCCAGCAGCACCCCAACCACCCGATGCCTTAGCTCAACACACACCGCAAATGCCACGCTTCCACATGTGCGGCCACACTGTGCCACATCGTTACACAGAAATAGACAGTACTGTCGACACCGACATAAGCACAGCTCCCCGGTCCAGCGGATCCTGTACCGCACATTATCCATGGCATACACCCGCATTCGCCACATGCATTGGCGTTCTATCATTAACGTCGACGAGCTGGTGTCTCTCATCCCCGCAGCAGAGAAGAATTTAAAAAAAATCAAAATCCTGTTACAACAGCTCTATCAAACGGGAAGTCCCTGTCTTCGTCCCGATATAATGCAGACGGGCGCCACCCAGAATGACTCGAAGCAAAAGACGAGCGGCATCGTCAAGCTCACGAGTTTATGGTCGGTATTCTTTCGTTTACATACTTGCTACATGCAAGTAGATGAAGTAGATATACGTATGTATGTGTATAGGTCTCATATCATGGCCCCAACGAGTTGAGCTCAGTGATCTTGAGAGAATAAGGATAATTTGAAAAAATAAAATGAGAGAAAAAGATAGACATAAAGCGGGAGTCGAACGCGGGACCGTAGCGATCATTGATCAAAAAGAAAACTATACGCACAACCGTTAGAAAATGCAAACGTTGCAAGTGTGCGACCTGGAAATCTGTTGACTGTCTCCACACTCGAATCCTCTTTATAAAATTACGCATGTCTGTCCGAAGCCTTTTGAAACTCCGCTCGCTACGTCATTTCCACTTTATTGACACTTGCCTATTTTGTCAATCTCTGGCCTTGCAGCATGGGCGTCTTTCTCTCTGCTTCCGAGATCTTTGTTCTGAGTCTATTTGAGTGCCGCCCGTCCAACTGAAAGGCCGCGCGTACGGCATTGAACAGCATTTTGGCTGCGGAATTACGACACGCTTCAAGGCTTTTTGACTCTTTCTTTTATCTCGGCATCTCCGACAGTGTCCAATGGCATCAGACATCAATGAAGAAAGAGTTTGAGACTGAACGACGTCGTCATCTCCGTTGCGAGGCTCAGAGACGTTGCCGCAGCAGCCGCAATTTGCCGAACAATGCACGGAGGCACTGTGGCACAAACAAAATACACATGCTCGCCGACTATCTCACTCTGAATTGTCTATCGGTCGGAACCCAAGAAATCCATCGTATTGATGTCGTAGGGTATGGCGACTGGTGAAACAACCGAACCGCTGACTCGAGAACACAGTGGTGGAATCGGCTTCCCATGCTCAATAAATCTGCACCACTCGGGGTTCGCTGGAGCAGAAACTGCAAATATGCGGCATCAAGGTGCGTGTTCCATTCAAGTAGATTTTCATCCCTTGCTGGCAAAAGAATTCATGACCAATGCTTCGTCTGTGGACCCAAGGGCGTTCACTATCAGCCACTACTTCCGCCGTAGCCACATGTGCTTTCGCAGTCAACAAAGAGCAGATACGACTTGATATTCCACGTAGCAATGGCCACTTTCAACCCCACAGCTTCGAATTCACACTTCTCCGGAAACAAATTTCACTTGCACTCTGTTACGCAACAACATTCGACAGCTGTTAAGGTCTCACTGTGCTGAAGTTGGGTATTGGTCATGGCCTATGAAGGGAGGTATTCTCCCATGCACAACTATACTCAGTGACTACACCCGTAACCAAGGCACAAAAATGTGTTGATTCAGGACTACGAAGGCGATCATTCAACCCGTACCATCAACATTGTTTGAGAGGAACTTCTTTTGTAACTACTTATATTGAATACATTGAGCTTGAACAGCTGTCGATAGGGGATGTGGCCCGCTTCGCGGGCCGTGGATCCTTGTATTTGAAAAGGATTCTATCCAAATATTCGCCAGGACATAGCACTAGAGCCTCTTTCCTGCACGATCTCCGCCCGTTCCGCTATCTTGGTCACCTCCGTGCCTTTTGAACAAGCGGTTTAACTTTCGGAATGTCATGCCGTTTCGCTATTCCAATTTCGACACACCACATGCCTGTGAATCTAGCGCACAACACCCGCACAAAAGGAGGAGCCTGTCGCACGCTTCTTCGCTTCTACCCCACTCATCCAGCGTCAAGCAGTTCTCTCTCGCTCTGTGTAATCGTCCTCCCCGAGGTTCGAGATTGAAATAAATTCTTCAAGATCTCAATCGTATTTTGACTGACTCGCAGCTGTGCTTAGGCTTCGGCGAATCTGTGCTACCTCTCGCCACGTTCGGATCGAGTTGTTTCATCCGCCGCTCCATACGATGGCCGTCCATCAACTCCGATGTAGTGTTCACGCTCTCTGCAATCTAAGCTCCGCATCAAAGATCTGGTCGCGCTCAATGGTGTCTACTCAAGGCCAGCTCGCTTCGGAAAGCGGAGAATACAAGATCAATTTAGTGTGGCTCGTCAATCCTTCTTTCGTCGGGTCAAGATCTCCAAAACTCCACTCAACGGGCATTCTTTCGCAACAATCTTTTCGTTGTTCTTCTCAGTCGCGGTAGACATCAAATGGAAGCAAGGTTATTTGCAAGGCAACCTAAAGTTGATTGGCTTCAGAGTGGCGGTCATTTCGACATGTGCAAGTTTCCATTCTCTGTCCCCGCCGCACTTCCGCAGACGAACGGTGTATTGCTCCAGGTCCACCCAATTCTCTATTGCTCGATAGCATGCTCGGACAATCATTCATATTCTGAATCAAGACTATGAACGACGCTTGCGGAAGGAAACAAATGTTAACTTGAACGTTATATACCATTGCATGAAAGTAAGCGGCAATTTTTCATTGAGAAACCTTTCTGACGAGAATCCTCATTTCTGTTCGGGTCCAATGTGCACTGTGTTACTGGCACCGCTCGTCCACGATTCATGTTCGACCCAACAATTCTTTGGAGGCTTCGGGGTCTCGGGATTCCGTTTGTAATGGAGATCGTTCGACCTGAGGTGCACTAGTTTCACTTGGATCATTTCATCTTCTTCATGTCGCCACTGCACAGAAGTCGAATTTTTATTTCTTTGATGCACGCTGTAGTTACGACAATCGCTTGGTAGGTCTGATCTTCAAATACGACATGGTAGGGATTAATTCGAGAATACACAAGAGTGCGGTGGGCCGCTTCGCGGCCCACCACTTCGACTAAAGAAGTTGAGAAGCTTGACGACATCGCAGTAAGAGTTGACAAAATTTTATTTTCGCCTCGTCCCCATGATAGTCAATCTAAGCGCCAGGGCAGTGTCTGTCAAAGTTTGTCAGAAAGGTGACGCAACCAGCTGCCTTGCGGTTTACCGGCGAGTGATTCGGGATGATCAGGTGCTTGAATGCCGGTCGCATTGAGCTCACGGCGGCTGATGGCATTGAAGGTTGATAAGCAGAGAATTGAGCGGAAGCTAAAAAGGCTTCGGAAAGACATGTGTAATTTTATAAAGAGGAAGATTGCATCGAGGTCTCAAGTACCTCCACAATTTGAGCCAGGAGGTACCCACCGGAGAATGCCGAGACACCGACTGATAGGGTAGGGTGGGTCCAGGGCGCTATATTTCACTTTTTGGAAAAAGTTGCGGACCGCCACGAAAATGTGTTTGGAAGGGTCAGGAAAAAAAAATGATTTTTTTGTCATACATTTTCGCAGATTTTCGGATATATGTGTGCCGGAATATTAATGGCCAAAGCTTTGGAGGCCTCGGCCATGCCAGGCATCAGCATCGCCACATCATTCACTTCTTCGCCGAGTTTCTGCCATTCATTCATTCCGTAACACGAATCGATAACGAAGAACCTGGGCAACACGAGAACGTGGAGATGGTCTTCTCGGGTCGCACAAGCCGCTGTGGTTGTTTATTGAAACGCAGGATTTCTTCTTCTGAGGAAAGTGAGACATGTGCTGCCTCGAATTGTACAGAGAGTGGCAACATGAAAATGGTGGAATGCTCGGGGGCCTGCTTGGGGTTCACAAGTCCATACTCTGATTTATTTCTTACTTGTATCACTCACGATCTTCCAGTTTCATCTCTGCTGCTTGGGCTTGAGGAAAGCACCGAACCTCCCGTGGTCTTGTGATGATGTGTGCCGCACAAATGCGGGCAGAAGGGTGAGGAAAAACCAGAAATGACCCTAGCTTAGTGGTAGTTTATTTACGACGCTCATATATGCATTATAATTTGCCTCGGCCAGCATCAGGTCAAAAAAGCCCGCAATTGAACAGAAGTCGCGCAAAAAATTTCCCTTTTTGAAATTGGCACGTGACCGTGGGACCTCGGCTAATAGGGTAGGGAGAGCCCAATGGACCTTAATTCACTTTTTCTACTCCGTGTCGGAAATTTCTTTGGTGGGTACCTCTTGATTTGAGCAACATCGACATTGATGAGTGGCTCCGGTAGACCTTCTGCGCCGGAGCGAAGCTTCGGCATGTCTTGTCTACCTTTAACTATGTTCATCTACGTTTATCTACGTTCATCTACATCTGTGTACATCTGTCTACACCTCAATATAGACAGATCTCTAGCTACCTTTATCTACATTTATCTATGTTTACCTATGTTTGGCTACAAGGCGTAGAGGCAGTGCGGCTAAGGTAGGGGACATCCATTCCCCGCCAATGTCACATGAACACTCTGAATACGGTCAAAGCATCGAAATAAATGCATTGAAAAATACATGGGATTTAGCAAAATCTGTCCCATTAATGTGTCACTTCAGACTACTAAGAAGTTGGGCCTTATAGGTGCATATGGACCAATTGAAAGTTGAGCCTAAGAGGCCCAGAATCAATGGAATGATACCATCCACCTGGATGCATCCACCTGAGTGGATGCATCCAGAGCCTGCCTGTGGTTGCATCCAAGGCATGTGTGATGTGACACCTATGGTTGCATCCACAGGTCAGTATGGATGCATCCTACACTGCGCTTGTGCAGCCTGATTTTTGCGATTTTTTCCCTTCTGCGAGGCCGTTTTTGCTGCTTGTTTGGCTCCTAGCCTGTTGACCATCCAGTGGCCCTTTCTGACAGCATCTAGGGCCATCTCTGCTCATTTGTGCGTGCTATGCTGTGCTTGTGCACCCTGTTTCTGCATTTTATTCCCCCTTCTATAGGGTTGTTTTCCATGCATCCTATGTTGCGCTCACACAGCCCAATTTAGCGGCAAAGAGCTCAGTGTACCCTTCGAGCCTTGCCTCCTGGTCGGCTTCAACTTCGGACAAAGTCACTACATGCTGATTAGTTGCACGAAAGACGAGCACTGGCTGGGCAGAACTTACTCTTCGATTTTCTCGGATGCTCAATATGCCACTTCATCTGCCACACATTCCATGGCATCACCTTGTGCGAAGCCTTCGGTAAATCGCCTGCTGCTTTCAGGACCATTGATACTTTCTTGAACACCCATCGTGCAACACTCTCCACCGCACGATGATAGACATCTCGCACGTCCATAACCTCCTTCAGATGGGCCCCGGATAGAGGACCAGGAGTCACAGGCCACGTCGTAACGACGGCCTTGCCAAACAGCGGGTCCACGGAGTCGGGGTCGTCGAGGTCAAGATTGAGGTCGGGTGTGGAGTCGTCCCTGGCCGTTCTCTTCCCCTTCTTCTCCTTCTCCTTCCCCTTCATCTTCTTCCCACCACTCTCGTCCTCGCCATCGACATCCATATCCTCGTGTCCGTCGCCTTTGCCTTCCCTTTGCCTTTGCCCTTTGCCTTCCCCTGAGTGTCCGCCATGTATTCCTCCTCGAGATCGAGATCCTCTTCTTCCATGGAGGGAACCACGGGCATCCACGGGATAGCCTGGGCTAAGTCGTTGTGATCTGCAATTTTCCTCTCATTTGCGGCATTCGTCGCAGCAAAGTTGGAACCTGCTTGGGAATCTGAGTCATCCTCACCACCACTATAGCCGCTGACGGTGTCGGTCCGAGTCGAGCGGCGAGAGCGCTTGTGGGTAGTAATGGGGGGAAGTGTGGTGGGAGTGTGGTCGTCGTCGTCATCGTCGTTTGTGGCATCGCCGTGGAGCTGCTGCTTTTGCGTGTCGAAGACCAGCTTGGCCAGGGCAAGCTGCTTCTCCATGGGGTCAATAGCCTGCGAAGGAAGCGTTAGTGAATGAATTTTAGCTAAGATACCAAAGTATTTACTTTCCGCTGTCTCTTTTCCACCGGAGCAGGTGTACCGTCGGACTCATGAGTTGGCGTATTGGTGGGTGTTCCCTGTGAAAAGAGTGTGAGCAACAAATAGCTAAAATATCAAAGTATTTACCTTCTCCTGAGTCGTTCTTTTGACCAGAACGGGCATCTCCTCAGGCTCCGGAGTAGGAGTCAGAGTCACACAGGGGGCAATGAATTGCGCATCCAATTGGAGATGTGTTCGACGCATCCAGTTGGCGTGCGATCAGCTCTTTTCCAAGGTCTCTTTCAAGACATAAAGGCAGTCTTTGTGCTTGCTTTGTGCATGCATTGTTCCCCTGGACTGGGGGAAACAAAGATGCACAAAGAACACTCAAAGGCTGCTTTTGTGCCTTTGAGAACCTTTGTGAGCCAGCTTCCTGTCATGTAGAATGGATGCATCGAACGCATCCTAGATTGGATCAACATTCTCACCTGATATAATTATTTCTAACTGACTATTAGGCATAATTCAAAATTTATTTTCATCAGCTATTCTATGACTATTCTATCGCTATTATATTCCTCCCTGAGGGCCTACATGCAGAGTGAAAATGAAAATGAAAATTCATTTTGTGTGTTCCTGCCCGATTCTTTGCTGGACAGCCTGGAGTGGAAATCAAAATGAAACTGAAAATGAAACTGAAGATGAGGTTGAAGAGAGCATTTGGGAATTGGAATCGGCGGCATCAAACGGCGGCGGCAGAGGCGGCGGCAAAGGCGGCGGAACTTTCCGGTAGCGATCGATTGATCGGGAATCTTGTGACATATAAGCCCCTATAAGCTCATCAGCATGCCTGTCTTCACGTATTGTAGCAAATATTGATTCTATTGCACCACAATCATTTTGACCAGCGAAGATAATATATTTCCATGAGTACAATATAGGAAATGTACTACAAATCAATAAGAACAATAAAATATCTAATAAGGAGAATAGGGGCTCCACATGCGACGAGGATGGAATAGGCTGTGCAGGACGACAATGATGCAAAGCGGATGCGGATGCCAATGCACGCGTGCGGGCTGCAGCATAGGCCTGCAGTCACACTCGAAGCTCGCTGTGCGAGGTCATCAAGTCGCACCGAGGATCGAGGGCATGCCGTGGACGGGTGATTGCGGGAGGTAGCTGGCGCAGGCGAGAACAGCGCCACAATCAAACGGCATTGTCGGTGGCGAGGGACAGCGGGGACATAGTGGTGGTACTGATTATCGCCAGGAAGTGGAGGGAGGAGAAGGGCGCGTTGGGCCCGCTCTTGCACCAAGGACAGGTGTTGTCATCGGCGGCGAGGGACGGTGGCGCCATGGGATGGATTCTGTCTTGGGTATCGCGGTGGTGATGATGGTGGGAGAGGAGAGACGCGTCTGCCACAGCGTGGCAGCAGCGGCGATTGACAGCGGCACGTGCATCAATTGTGCCGCCGCTGCCGCCGTCGCTCGATCTCGTGTGATGCCGCCGATTCCAAATCTCAAACTCTCTCAGGTTGAATGTCAAAATGAAACCAAAAGTGAAAGTGACCAGAGTAAGGTAAAATGAGAATGAAAATGAACCCGAAAGTGAATATGGAAAAACTTTGTCGAAGTTGGTCCTGCAGCAACATAGAGATGAGTCAAATGGACAGGGAACCAAGGTAATCATTGCATTGAGGTATATGACAACAATCTACGCTATTCGGCGATACCAAATGTCACCATACGCACGGTGGTGGGTTATAACCGTAGAAAAAAGAAACCATGAGTCTGTCGCACCGCCGTCGAGGACAGTTTCTTGGCATACCTCGTGCAATTCAGCCCACCATGGACTACATCCACCGGCTCACACCCAGCGCAGAGAGCATTGTGCACGCACCTTGTGCCACTGACCACCTCCTAACCAGCGAGTGGAGTTGAGCTCCTCATAGACGGTTGACCAAGGACACTTTGGCTGACGCAAAGTCGAAGCCTAGCTGGACGCACAGTCCGAGCCACTCGAGGGCACGCGTGGTGGTGGTGGGAAGGAAGAAAGAGTCAATGGATCAGTGATCGAGATTTGGGCTTTGACATTGACAGCGGGAGCGCGGTCCGGTCACATGTCCTCGGCCGAATTTGTCGCCCCTGCAGCGCTGTGCTTTGGCCTCGCCCAGGATTATGCTTGGACCTGGCAGTCTTTTTGTATGCTTGGACTCTGTATGCTTGGACCTCCCTTTCCTCATGTCCTGTTCGAGATCCCTTGAGATCTCGACCAACCCGTTGAAAATCATATCGCAATAAAATGAACGAGCGGTCGAGATCTCGAATCAACAAGCATCTTCGCTCAGTTTTATCAAGTCTACTTTGGGCGACAGATCATGACATCCTGGGGTCTCTGTCACATGTAACTCCTATGCCGTCGCTTTGCCGTTGCCTTCAAGTGGCTCAGCCGAAGCATTCCTGAACGCGGTGCCCTATCAATTTACCATTGATCCTAGGTATACAGTGCCAATGGTCTTACTTGAACTGCGACCAAACCACGACTTGCCGCAGTAGGACTGCCGCCGGTGCTCGTGATGGCAACGGCCGTGGAATTGGCGGGTGTTCCACGGCACGGGCCGCATCCCTCACAGCCGTTCATGTAACTAGAAAAGCTTCAATGTGACGGCCCGGTCGACGGCACGGCCGTGACGGCCGTATAGGTATTCTCTCAGAACGACTGGATTTCTGCTAAAACCTTCGGTCAAACTCTGGGAAAACCATTTACGAGGGCGAGACGAGGCGGCAGCTGATGTTTTAACACTGAGAAGAATATATTCAACTCTTATGATAAGCAATTGACAGTTTGGGGTAGCCTTGAGTTCCCTTTGAGGATACGAAATAGATGGGACATCAAATTGTGGTTGAAATGGTTGAAAAGTTGATGGAACTCCGTCATTATTACCAGCAATCTAGACCTGGTGTTCAACTTGGAGCATGGGCCACAGCACGAAGGTAACTGTGTTTATTGATGTTTCCGAGGCTACTATGGCATATACCAGCCTGGGAACCCTTCCCGTCGAATTCGAAGATCCGGTTCAATGGGAGACCTAGCTGCATTTGTTTTTTTTATTGCCTACCGTGTATTTTTCACCGTGTTTTCATTTTCTCATCGAACTCAGGAATGAATATGCACTCGAGAGCCATCCTGCTCAAGTTCTTTCCCTAGCTCAAACCGAGTCTCCCACTTGGATCTCTTGTTTAAATGACTGACCAGCATCTTTAGTATTGAATTCTTGACGGACTGTATAGATGTGCTTGTGCACCAGGACCCGATTCATGCTTAGCGGTCCTAAGCTGCGTGGCCTTCGGCTTCACATTATAGCACCAATTTAACTTGTTTCATAGATGTAGTGAGTTCAATGTTTCTAGCATTTCGTTGTCCAGTCCCCTGCCCACGCTCACAAACATGCCGTTTTGCGTGCTGGATATACATTCTTTCAGTTCAACTGGGATTCCTTCCTGAATTGACCACTTCAGTTCATTTCACTTTGGACCAGTCTGAGGAATCCAAAAGGTTTGAGCTTGCTAAGGTTCGTTTTCTCGTGTAGCATTCTGTCTAAGCAATTATCTAGGCTGACTGCAATTCTGCAAATGGATATGTTGTGGTCAATCTTTGACTTATGCGATACGTTTCCTTGAATTACTTGGCTCTTCTGTCAGTTACAACGGATTTCCTAAGCTTCTCGACCCGTTTAAGGTCCAATTGTACTCTCCTTTGCTGTCGCAATCCGTCGGTTCAAACCAGTTAATACAATGCCGAAGCCATTTGACTTGCTTTCAACCTTTCAGTTCGGACTTATCGTAACCTTCACAGACATAAGTCAGCCTTGCATCAAGTCTAGCATTGTTATCGTCGCTTCCCACCAATGGCGGTGTTCTCAGGTTGGTTTGAATTGTTTCCTTTCTTCACTGTCTCCGTTTCATTCTAGTTCACTCCCACCTCAGTAATGTTTGAATGTTCCTCGAGATGTTCAATGTCCTGACTTGTTCCTCCACAGATGTGAGTCAGTTTTGCCTCAAGTACATCTGACCTGGCATCCTTTTTTTTGCTCTTGTTCAATGCGTCTCGATTTCAAACTAAGATCATACAGTATTTATGCGCCGTGCCTCAACCGCTGACTCTATGGTTTAAGATCCCGATTCTCTTGTACGTCAGGTGAACATGAGCCCGGAAACGAATAGACGGCGGCCGCAAGCGCCGTACAGCCGACCTGTTGCGAGAGAAAGACGGCTTTCGGAAAATCGTATTTTCTACACCAAGCGATGGTGCCTGTGCTACATACACTGCACACCTTCATTGTTCAAGTTAGTTCTCTGCATATGCGCATATCGCACCGCTAATCCTTTCCTCACAGAATGCAAGACAATCTACACCAACAACTACTCCATTTCCAATGGCATTTGCATGTACTATACCGGATTCGAGTGGGCGAACACCAATATGTGGAGCGCGAAGTTCTCAGTCTCTTCAAACAACAATGGAATGGTATCAGATATTGATACTCTCAATGGTTGCCCTGCGACGTTGAACCCAGAACAAAGCGCTTCGACACAAAGCGCCTCTCAATAATATATATATTTCTTTTGAAGAAGCGCTGAGGTCACGTGGTTACAGGTCAAAGCAACATCCCGATCAAAGACTCGCTTATTCTCTTTGCCTTCTACCACCATGTCCCTCGAGTGGCTCGGACAATGTGTCCAGTCAGGCCTCGACTTTGCGTCGGCTCCTCCATGCCTACTATCAACCTGGGGCTCGACGTTGGGTGGACTCGACCAGACTCAGACAAGACTCGACTTTGTGTCCAGTTAGCTTTGGCACACCAGCAGCTGCTCGCTGCCATGGCCATTGGCATTCCAGTGGCAATAGGTGCGTAGTGCCGTTTCTTCTTTCATTGTTGTCGTGTATGGCGTGGAGGAGCAGTGCGCATGTTGTTCTAAGTCGCACTTGAACATCTGTGTGACGCTTATGCTTGTGGTTCTTTTACACTTTGTCGCCTCTTTATTTTGATTTTCACTTTCACTCTCATTTTACGGCCACTTTCCCATTTCTTACCTTGACTTTTTCCGCTTTTGTTTTGGTTTGTGTTTTCACTTTCACCTTCATTTTCACTGCAACCTTTACTTTCACTTCCACTTTCAGTTTCACTTTCGGTTTCACTTTCAGTCTCACTCTGATTGTGTTCATTTTCCCCCCAGCGCAATGTCCATTCTTGGACCTGACTTGCGACTTTTCTGCTCGTACTGAGCCCTCTTCGAATTCGCTGCTGTTGTTCTTAATGTATGTATCAGGGTAGCATTTCCGATATATGCACTGGCTGACTGAAATTCCTTGCTTTCTTACCTTTCATTCTGATACCTTTCCAGCACTTCAACTTCTATTTTTGCTTGTCCTCCTGTCTACTTTTGACTTTCACTTCCATTCCATTTTCACTTTCATATTCACACTTCAATTTTTTGCTCGGTCTTTTGTTGGCCTTCTACTTCATTGACTGATACTTTCATTTTCACTTTTACTTTCATTCGACTTTGGCTGCATTACTATCTTCGGTCACTATGTACAAATGTCATCAAAGTAGCCCAGAAACACTGTAGAATAGTCATAGAGTAAGCAATGAAAATTAACTTCGAAATATGACTATTAGTCTAAGGGAATGATTATATTGACTGAGATCACTGATTGGATGTGCAAGTTGTTGCCCCCCAGTGTCAGTGTACCAGTGAACTGCAGATTGATGAATGTAACCAAGGTTCCCTGTGAAGAGAGCATCAGTCAGCGTTTCATGATGATGAGCATGTACAAACCTCTGCCTTGTGCTGAGACGGCGCAACAAACAAAGTGCTGATCTTCTGGTATTTTTGCGCTTTTTCAGACCAGAATGTAAACCATCTGGAAGTGTAGGAATGCACCTAGGTGGTTACTTGTACAAGTGCGCTAGGACCCTGTTTGGTGAGCTGTAGCTGTACCTTTATTACAATGTACCCTGCCCTGGCTGGGGGGTACATTGTAATAAAGACACACCACAGCCACACAGCCAACATGTACCCTAATGCAATGTACCCAGGACCTTCCCCTTTAGGACCGGCTCCTCGGGAACCCTATATATTTTGTTTGTTCCTATTTACGCACTCGCCCGATCCGGCCACCATTGCTGAATTTTTCTGCGGTTTGGTTGTACCCACGCCCCGCATCAAATGTTGTCAGAATGCCGCACTTCCCGCCTGCGATCAAATGTTATGCAGATGCTGTTTATGCCGTATCCATTTGTTTCTATTCACCTACATCCTCTGGTCATCAGACCCTGCCTCGTACTGCTGCCCTGCCCTCGTTTCCTGTGCAGCACATTAGGTTGGTCCCATACCGGCCTCATTCCATCCTCCCCTACCTGTTCTCCTCAAAACGGGCCCCAATTTCGTCAATCCGGCTCTAGTTCCGTACCTAAGACAACCTCCACGGTATCCTCAAACTTTGTTTCCATTACAAGTTCTTTTCTCACTCACAAGTACCCACAACAACTTGCTTCAAAAGACTTCGAAATTACTCCAATTGTTCCCGTGACTAGACACTCCGATCAATATGTACCTCATTTCAATGTACCTCACCCAAAAGAAATACAAGTCCATTTAACGCATAGTAAAATAAATACATAATCATTGTCTATCAGTTGGCACAGCTCATGTATAGCTAAGGTTGAGGGGGAACCGCCCACAAACGAAGGTCCTAAGAATCAGGATTAAGCGTTGCCACGTTTGCGGCGTCTAAACACGGTCAGATGAGAATCAAGCCCAAAGAGGAAATACTCACTTGGGCGCAGGATCCGCGTTCTCCTTCGAGAGTTCACTTTTTGGCTTGCAAAACGGGCTTGCACCTGCGCCAACGGGCTTTTTCGGGCTTGGACTTGGATTTGGCTGTAGATCAAAGCCCAAGCCCGCCGATCGGCTTGGCAAGCCCGTTTGTCGGCTTGGCAAGCCCGTTTGCTCGCTTAGCCGATAAACGGGCTTGTGTATATTCCTCGCCTCCAATGAACTAACTAATTAGATTTGAATGACCGGATCGTGTCTATGAAGTGTCTACTTCCAGGACATGTTTTTTTTTCATTGTTTTGATCCCTCATGTGATACTACATGGTCGCCAAGAGGGACGACCTGGGTTAACATTGTCGATTCAGCACAGAAATATGGGCTTGTCTCTCTTAACATATTCTTCTGGTCATGCTATATCTCCTATGAATACTTGTTCCTCCAAGACGAATATTTACAGCCATCTCATGTTGATTTTCAGTGTACCTAACAGACAAAAACTTAAACACGTCACTTGTGCGCATACCGAACATTATTTCAGTTCAAATCCTCAAATGAAACCAGGTAAATGTTTTTGTTTGTCACAGCATCTGGATTTGCATGAAGCACTATTCTAACCGTTGAACAAAAGGGACCAAATGTGCACTCACAGCTTCCAAACCCTGTCTGAGGCATCTTTGAGCACTGTAAACATTCCATGGCCATTCCATAAATGATTTAGAGGCTACCTGGGTATAGGAAATGAAATCTTGAGGTTACCGACTCGCAAGCCCAACTGTCTGATGGCATCAGACAAACGGGCTTGGGCTTGATCGTGACTGTAAGAACGTTCATCTAGGAATGAGCTTCAGGAGCCTAAAATACCATTTAAACTTAATGCTCCAGTTGATTCAAATAGATCCAATACAGAATTCCACTGCATGGACTTAGAAATCTTGTTGATGTCGACTTACAAGTTGAACGCAAGCCTGTTTGTCTGATGCCATCAGACAAATAGGCTTGTGTTGGGCTTGCGGATAGTTGAGATGTTTTTTGAAGGGCTCCTTGCAGTTTTCTATTGGATTAAATGCCTGTGGCCTTTTGTGTTCTTTGTTATCAGTTTTTCCAGAGAGCAACATTTTTGGCTTGCAAGTCCGTTTCAAGTTGCTCGCTTAGCCCAGCCAAACTATGAACAAGCTTGCGCGTATTCTACATAACCCGGAGATTACAGGCTGAATGCCATAGATCACAATATATCTATGAACTCTCAACCTGATAGACTTGTATTGTTAGGCACAACTAATCTAGCTTTACACATGTCACGTCGCTAACAGACAGTTACAGTTCATTTTTGAAGTCAACGTTGTCGGAGGTGGGCTTGGTAAGGGGGGTTGTCCGGATGCAACTGTTTGAATATGTAGCTCACATTTTATTACTTCATTGTTACCAGCCTGACTGAAACTTCGATTGTAGCTTGAACACAGAGTAACATGTTTGGCTTGACCAAGGGGCTTGTGCCGATGTAAATGAGAAGGTCAGTTGTTACACCAATTATACGAAACAAGTTTGTAGGTGGTCTGAGTGATGACTCGGAATCTCAGCCATATTTTGCCATAGACTTGAGCTTGCCTAAGCGGCTTGTGTCATGTCGCGCAAGCCATTTTCGCCGGTCAACGGGCTTGTGCACAGTTTGATAGTTTAGCCAAACTCATTGGAAAGGGCTATGGTAACAATAGTGGAATAATACTTCGAAGAGTCTGTCCGTACATTGCATATCAATGTTTGACCAAAAAAATCCTACTTTTGGCTGGTAACGAGGTAGATGATTAATACGGAGACAATGGCAGTGGACAACAACAGCACAGAGAACACTAGGAATTAATATATTTGAATTACTTAGGGGCTTGGTGTAAGCGAGCTCAAGCCAAGCCACAAGCCAAGCCGTCCAAGCCCGCACAGCCAAATTCAAACTCCGCTAAGCGGGACAAGCCGTTTTGGCAAGCCCATTGACTAAGTCTGGTTCTCCTTCCCACCTGAAGATGCGTCACTCCTCTTGTGCTTGTTGGTGGTCGGGGTTTCTTGGCTGGCAGCTGCTTCCTTGGCCTTTCCCTTCCTCGACTTGGCCGGCGGGCAGTGCTGGTGGCTATAAGGTGGATCAAAGGTAACATAAGTAATTGAGTTCGCCGTCGACAGTCACGTACTTTGTACCCATGGGCACGGGCTTCACGACCTTTTCCAGCAGTGCGCACACGTCTTCGACAGTGACTTGCCAGGCGGCAAGCAGCTCGCCACTGCGCTCGCGTTCAGCAGCGGCGGCCTCTCCCCACCAAAACAACCCTCCCACGTATAGCAAGACCCCATTTCGCCCATAACGCTTCCTCATTTCATCCCACTCGCTCTTCTCCACCTCTGCCGGCGCTATCCAACCTGACTCCCCGTTCTCCACTCGTGCCGCCGGCTGGCTAAGTTCCCACCAAAACCAGTACCTTCGGCAGCATCGCCTTCACCTGCCCGTTCGTCCGCCGCAGCTGCTTGACGTTCTCGATATCGCGGGCGCGCGCGCTCTGGCTCGCCGGATGTGCTCGGTGTCGTGCTCGTGCTCGCGGCCAGTGGCGGCGTCGGGACGTCTTCGGGGTCATCGTCCTCCGGGTCCGAAGGCATATCCAGCGCTTTGTCGGGAGCAATGCCCTTCCCCAGGCGTTTGAAGAACAACCGGTCCCGCGCCATCTCGTTCGCTTCCTCCACCTTGTCCGCAGTCATCAGTCGCAGCCTGACCATCTCCTCGTCGCGCTGCTCCTTCGATAACTGCTCCAGTTCCGCATGAAGTGCCCGCCCAATCTTTGGTTCCACTGGGAGGCCCCCGAGTCCCCAGTGCGACGGTATGATGGAAGCGAAGTTGAGGTCTCCCAGGGCGAAGTTGTTGTCGAAGGGCTGCAGCCCTGGTCCATCCAACAGCCCCGCAAGCCCGCCATCCCCTGCGTCCATGGCCGGCGCTCCCGGTGCTAGATCCCTCCCCGGGACTGTTGGGACTGTGGGCTGCGGGCGCGCTCCCTCAACCGTCGATGCAGGAGTCGGCATCGGACTCGCGTTCCCCGCTGGCTCATCTTGTGGCTTATCTTCCTCTGTCTCTTGTGCCGTTGATCTTTCTCCCAAGCTGCGTGCCTTACATTCAGCCTCAGCTACACGCCCAGTTAGCCATCTGCGGCATGATTACAAAATTTGACCATCGACACTCACTGAAACAATGATGACTGAATTCCACGAAGCTTCACTGTGTCGCATCGAAGCCCGCCCGATCGAACTCGCTCCAGATGCACGGGAACACCCCATTCATCGTGCCGGAATGCACACTGTCGTCGTCAGCACGTATTCTGACAACCCTATTCACCGAGTGGCTTACCTTCGCATCTCTATTCTCCCACCTCGGTCGGGGATGGGCCCACACAGCAAAATAGACATGTTCATTCCATACCGCTCGGACGCCGCATCTATGGCAGTAATAGTGTAACAGTATTATTGCAATCTGATCGAAATTTGCACACCTTTGTTGGGAGAAAAACACACAACATCACGCTAATTTACTAGTCTGGAAAGTAAACACAACTTGAAGGTCTGAGAAAATACACAGGTGCTGAGGTTTTGAAAAATACACAGGTGTTCACGGAGGAAAAGTCACTTGTGAGTGTTCAGAGACAAATAAGCAACACCTGGTTGGCCAGTACTGGGCTAGGAGTCGCAGCAGCAAGCTGAGGCTACATGTGCCAGAGGTGAAACACTAGGGGAGAGAAATAGCATCTGGCAGGGACACCTTCTAGCAGAGACAGGAACGGTCTCTAGGAACGGGATAATAAGGCTGGACTAGGGATACGTCTACCTCCTGCTAGTTGAATTGATATTTGACTCGCGGCGGCACGACATCCCAGCGCTAGCCATGAGAGCTGGGTCACCTTATTCAGTTGTTGCATCACTCGTGGCAGGTGACCGACTGGCAGTTGCTGGTACAGCAGTTAAGTTGTGACCAGTGGTCATACACGGTTCATCTTCCATGACCTCCAGGCAAAGGAGAGTACTTCGGAAATCTTTTACAAGGGGACACAGATACTCCAACCGTGGGTCAGGACGACTCGTGGCAAGACCCGCCAACATTAGAGATCTTCGGCAAAGGGAGCTTCCCGCCACCGCAGTATCTCCCCGCCAGAACAGCTCCGACAGCACTAGCAGGGACAGCGAAAGTCCTTTCTGCTATTGGGGGAACCCAGATGACGAGCACACCATAAGGCGTCAATGACAGAAACCATGCGGGATATCTCCAGCAGGCGGATGACTCTGCAATACACAGATTGTCATTGGACACTGACCGCTAGAGGTATCAAGCGCTAATGATCCTAGATGTTCCTTTTTACTCCTTTTTGACTTGAACGTTTGGATAAAAACTAGCGGTAATTCCTGTGGTAGTCAGTAAACTATCTGCCTGGAAATCAGGGGAATATAGTGGTACTCTTTTGAATTGAAAAGCACACATCTGCAGCACTCTAAGAAATAGACCGAGTGATTCGATATCTTTGAAAGGGGCCTCCTGCCACGACATAAGAGCCGCTGGATTTACCCTTGAGTGCGCCTCTCACGTAAGAGCCGCCGCTCGAGACCATCCATTCATAGTCGAGAGTACTCCTTGCAGGGAGAGTTGAGTCGCCGCCAGTGAAATAAAGCCCACTTCTCGAGAGAAGACCTCTGGCTGTTCGAGTAAGAGCCGCCGTGCCTTGCCCACACTGCCACTCGAGTAAGATCTGCCGAGTCTTGGATACGCTGCTGCCAGTCATCATAGATGAGCTGAGTAGAATCTCTGTCAATTGACAGTCTGCCCAGCTTCTTCCGGCTTCCTTGGCTAGCTGTCGAAGTACTAGTTCTCAACGATCACGGACGGTGTCTTGGATAGGATCAGAGTGTCCTATTGAACCCGAGATCCTCCCGCGGTTAGTCCCTGCTACCCAAGACAGAGCATCCTACCGCTGCTGTTACAAGACAGAAATCTACTACCTTGCACACCGTTCTGGAAGGGTGATACGTACCCTACCTCCTTGAACACACACACACCGCAAGTATTGGAGTTGGAGTTGTGATTTTATAGTACCGGAGGTGTTTGATTTTAGAGTTTGGTGTAGGTTTTGGTTGGTGTGTCCCACCACTAGTCCTGCTTCCGCTCGACCTCATCGCGTTCAATACTTTTTTGATATCCCGGCTGCACCCCCAGTGCAGCTTCATTACCGTATCAAGCCGTATCCAGCCGAGCTGGGCTCGGCATCGTCTGGTGATTGCCATCTCGCTCGGACTTGGTCATAACTGTGATTTTGTGAGCTCAGACGTATAGATTTATCTTGCCGACCTGATACTGCACATGTTTTCCTCCAAAAAAAGCTGACCGCAACCTGTACTGACCCGTATACTGGAAGGCTGCCGTATTGTGGAGGCAGTCAACACTAGAACAGTCGGCCAGACAAAACTACGAGTAGCCAAGAATGACAGAACAATAGTGTGGTCATTCAAGAGGGGCCACTATAGAAGGGGTACTGCCTCCAATGCGCTGTGCAGGTCTCCCTGATGCGCTGACCTGCGCAGCGTGACCGCGCCTGCTCCCGACCCTGAGAGACCATCAAGGCGCTTTGTATCGTCTTGAGAGCATATCGCGCCGCGTTTTGAGGGGAATAGACACGGAAGCAGGAAGAGGTGGTGGGTGGTGGTAGAGGGAAGTCAAGAGAAGCGAGTGTGACCAGTCACGAATAGGTCACAACGACCAGGTTGAGTCAGATTTCGCCAGGACCGCGTCCATGTGTCGGATTTCCTGAACGGAACATCAATGTGTCGGAAATCCTTACAATTGTGTTGACTTTTCTGAATGTGTCGGATATTCTCATAACTGTGTTGCTGCTGCTGAGGTGTGTCGGATTTGAAAGATGTGTCGCTGTGTCGGCTGTGGTATATCCTCCTCACAATGCCCTAGAAGGGACTCTGTCTTTTAGGTATTTAATACAGCGTCGTTTTTCTCTTAACGCGTTCACTGAGAAAGGGACTCTGTCTTTTAACTTGCCCCAATTACGGCCTCACTTGACGGAAATTAAATCCGAAGAATCAGATGAACGAAAGGTGCTGATAGAGCATCACGGTCAACAAGCAAGGATGTATCGCAATTGCACTGCTGTCGGCGCTGTCTCGGATGTGCTTGTGATGACACGGCATTGCGATGAATAACCCACATTTTGGTCCGCGGTGGAGATTTGCTTGATAGCAGAGGACACACCGTCAAGACAAGAGATGGAGACCAGGCTACTGAATGCACAATGCGACCTTGTCGGTACGTATAGCTCCTCCTGCACAGACGGCCATTGCGTTCACACGTCTCCAATTTGCTCGCACAACACTCTCATCGGTGAAAGTCTGCCACGATCTTCCTGGACGATATTGATACGTCTGTGCTGAGCGGGGATGTGCCGCATCTCAACCACCTGACAATGACTGGGTACCGCCTCGAGGCGGTGAAGTAGTTTGCAACGGCTCCATGCTGGAGAACCTTTCCCGCACAGATAGATTGTTCCGCAAGTCCGTAGGGAATTCCACTTGCTCAGCGGTTTTCTTGAATGCAAACAGTTCCGATGCCTTCAACGGTTCCTAGTGTTTCCCGACAACTTCGAGAACACGTCTTTGCATCGAAGATACCCGCTGCGAGCGACTTCACGCCCCTATTCATCCTCGACAACAGATCTCTCATCCAGCATTATATGTCCCTTCAGCTCATTCGCATTCCGCCAATCACCGGGTCCATTCCAACCTGTGTATGTACCTAGTGTCTTGGACCGAAATTGCCTTCATCGCTGACCACCGTTCTGCGGCTTGGGGAGCAAGAACTTGTATAAAAATATATGGCTCATCGATATTGCAGGTGCCTCCTCGTGAATACGTATCGCTCGCAACCAATATCAAGAAGAGTATCAGCTTGTGCCGTGCCCAAAATTTCAGAACGACTTCCCTCAACTTGTAACCTTGAGCGAATCAATGGCTAATCCCGTAGCGACC
The DNA here is from genome assembly GCA_014462675.1 of Mycena sanguinolenta. Classification (NCBI taxonomy): domain Eukaryota; kingdom Fungi; phylum Basidiomycota; class Agaricomycetes; order Agaricales; family Mycenaceae; genus Mycena; species Mycena sanguinolenta. Next base: position 877,226 of record JACAZH010000037.1, on the reverse strand, counting down.
TGACGACGTTCCAAGAATGTGTCATGGCTCTTTGGCAATCTTGGCATGCAACAGAAGAGATGGGACGCTATTCGAGCGGGCGGCTGTGTCGTGAATAATCATGGCACTGAGAAGAGAGGTGATTTTACTTTCAAATACGCAGTCACTCCGAACCTTGCCACATCTGCGCATGGGCCGCCCAAGATCCTTTTCTCGTTTGAGACACGTGGTGCAGGAACCTGTGCACTCATTGGAGGGAAACTTCCTCAAGTTCAGAGCGGCGATGGATTGGAAAACTGTCTCATCATCGAGCGGTGTCAAGGGCGGGGACATTGGACGATGAAGAGGGCAAGACGAAAGGAAGAAAAGAAGGACGGCTGCACATTCATACCTGACGTTATCAGATGTGCACGGGCCCGAGCATTACACGTAAATACCAGTGTCCTCGCACGCGTGATGAACACGACCTGGGTTCTAGTCAAGGAAAATGAGAATCCAGGGAGAGACCGTGCAGGTGGATAATTTGGTTCGGTGTTCAGGTGTGAAGAGGTCAGGTCACCAAGGGAGTGACGACCAGGGCGTACTCATGCAGTATTTTGAATTCGTGGAGAGCAGCAGAGTCGAATGGCCAGCGAGGTGGGGTTAGCTGGCCGATCGGCCGGACGATGCGAAAACGGAAGGTGCTCGGTCGAACGTCGACGACTCGCATCGGCATGTTGGAGAAGGACAATGCGTTGGATCCTCGTTCCGTTGATCGATGTGCTCCGAACCTATACTGAAACAACCAACTAAACACTCAAAACAACAATCAAAGGCTCCCAGAAATAGCGATAAGCTTCTGGAAATAAGCCAAAGACGTAGAAAGAGCGCAAGTAGCCGAGAAAGTACAAGACCAGACGAGTGTCAGTCCCTTGGTCAGGGCCTAGACGTAGGTTGAAGGGAAAGGTTAAGGTACTCCTCAGAGAGAAAGCGACCTTCACCGATCAGAACTACCGGAAAGAACGTTCCAAGTAGTATCCAAACGATGGATAGTTTGTAGCCAAAGAGGCAAGAGCGATAGTATTGGGAAATAAGCTGTTCCCGAGCAAGTTGTGTGTGCGAGGCGTTCCTCCGTCGATATCCAATCCAACAATAGTCCAAAGACTCGTGCAATAACGTGCAATCCGTGCAATAACGTGCAACCCGTACAATCCGTGCAGTTCCCGTACAATCCGTGCAGCAGTGTTCACTCAATCACGTTCAAGACGTTTCCGACAACCAAAACTTCTTATTCCAACTCCAACCAGAAGGTTTCACAATGACAAGTCCAATAACTGACTGTGCTCAAAGTGCCAACCCCAGAAATAAAACCCAAGTCGCAAGCGTTATGCCTACTAATACAGGGATGATTCTGTGTCGTACTGACGAACTCCTCTAAGTATTTATACAGTGTCCACAATCACATGTAAATAAGAAACAATCATATGAAAGAATGTCCTCTGCTAGAAACAAGACGCCCAAGCCCTCTGCCCTAGCCCTGAGCCGTTTATCCGTCGGAAAGGTATCCGCGTGAGTAATGCGATTGGCTGTTCAACGGGAAGAACTGATCCACCGGTTATCCCACAACCCAAGAATTGGAAATCCTGTCCGATCGAAACTGATGCCTTGTTCCCTCCTGGTATATCTCCTTCTACACCCTCTTTCCCGTCCTTCTAGACCATCGGGAAATACTCCTGAGCTCTGTAGCTTTCCAACGATACCCAACACTTTGTCCTTCTCAAAGCAGCTCCCTTCTTCCGTAAGGCCATTCTATTCCAGTCAACGATCAATCCCATCAAGGATGACTGTTCCCTTCATGGTAACATGAATCACTGTCGGAAAGAAGGGTTCTGGGCCTTCTTGGCACATCACGTGCTCTAGACACGGTCGCGTCGTTGCTAGAAACAAGGCCCAACAATCCCACACGTGGAAATAGATACTCCGCGCTTATTCCTCTGAGAGGTACAAGTACGAAATAGTCCCTCTTTAAGTATTTATGGGCTACACATCCCCTACATGTTTCAGAGCGAGCACCTGCCGGTCCGCTAAGTAGTTTCCTACTCATTGTACCCGTTACTCCGTGATCATTGCCCAGCCAAATGCACAGAGACTATACATTGACAGAAGTAAGAGATAGTGCTGAGAAATAAGACCTAAAACGCGCAAAATCTGCGGTGTTTAGGTGTGGTCTTATTTCCTGCACATCACCGTGTTCTGATCCGGCTTGACATTGACAGCGCCGATCAATTCGCCTCTTGCCTCCCACCTTCATCTCGCTCTGCTCGAACGACCTCCCTGAGGTTGTCACTGCGTGTAGCAACGTCAAATCGCTCTCTGTGGAATCTGTCGCCTTCTCGGGTGCAATGCTCGTATCTCTGGTATGTAATCTGGACTGACTCGGCGCGCATTCACCATGAACAACTCGCATCCACTCCAAGGTTACCAATCACGTTAGTGGCTTGCAATCGTTCTTAACCAGGAAGAATTCATGTTACCCAACCTGCAATTTGACTGGATCTAATTCACCTGGGTTGCACTGGGCCGCAAAGCGAGGTTCACAAACATCATCTCAACACCAAAACCATTTTCGGAATGAGCCACCAGTGCCATTCGCGCGATTTGAGCGCTTACCGTTTTCGTCTTTGGAAGAAAAAGTAAGCGTGTTCCTGTCTCGACGGTGTCCCGGTTACAGCAAGTACTTGGATCGAACAGATCTTTACAGGTGCGGTCTATGTATGGTCTATCGATCAGCTCAGCTCCTCTAGATCTTGCCTCCAGGTTGCAACCGCGTCACTCCCAATCTCCGGACAGCGCGAGCGCCGACCTCTCCGACAAAACAACTCAGCACGTGCGCGAGCTTCGTCACCTTCAATTAGATATTCCGTCGATGAAGGTATATTCGTGTGCGCATACGTATATATCCCTTCCTTCCATCTTTATTATGGTCAACTCAGCCGTTCTTCAACGCCGTGCCCTTGCTCCTCGTTTTTGCGGTTCTCTCGACAGGGATCGCCTTCGGCAATTACCGTGATTCTAGCTCGCCCAGCGGACTGAACACTGGGTACAGTGATACTCGGCCATCTCGTCCCGGATCTCACCCACGACTGCGTAGGCTTGGGATCAATGGAGTGGACGTGCCAAGGGGTCAAGGACGTCGTGCCTGCCGCATCCAGTGAGTATACTGTTCGTTTGACTTTTATTTTGTTATTCCAAATACATATTCTGTGTTTCTCCGTTCCTCGAGCCGTCTTGAAAATTTTGGTGAGAGATTCAGATACTTTGTTTTGCGCGCTACAAGTAGTATTAAACAGGCAAAAGTTTCTAGGTAACAGGGCTCTGCCGCGGAGCGCGGTACACTGGTTATATCAAGTCCGAAGCTGTGTGTCTCACGCTACAGCTATTCCTGATACTACTATTTGTTTTCAACCGCTCACTCATCAGATTGCTTATTCCCCATTGGGCACTTTCTTGCTTGTAAAAGGCTAAAAGCTTGTCAACAAGCTCTCAAGCTCGCTGCCGTTATTAGGGCTGCCACCCGTGCCCGTGACGGCAACGGCCGTTTATGTAGCTTGAAAATGCTGAACGGGACGGCACGGTCAATCAACGGGTAGATTTGGATTTTTTGTGAATTTCATGAGAACGACTGATTTCTGCTCACGCCTTCAGTCAAAGTCCGAGAGAACAGCCTCCGATGTCGAGACAAGGCTGCAACTGATGTTTGGACGCTGAGAATACTTGTCATAAGATAACGGCCTGTTATTTTATGACAGTAGTGAAAAAACGAATGAAAGGTGATGAAATTCAGAAACCCAAAGTGATGGTTTTCTGCCGAGAATTCACCGGCAGCATGTATCGACCGTGGCCCCAATCTCTCACAAAACAGGGTCTTAATTTTTCAGGGTGTCGTCCAGGAATGACCAGTCGGCAGATCCTGTGCTGAGCGCCACTGAGCGCCAATCTGTCAAGTGCAAAACCGCAGAAAGATTCGGGTAACGACCCAACCATCACAACGATCTCTACTATTTCAGGAACAAAACATCTATTTGGACCGGTACAAGTTTCGTATATGTGCGCGAATGGTTCTAGACAGTACAAAATACGAAGCGGTACCAGATCTTTATCATGCAGCCAAGCGATCATCGTTTTCACGACCTGACTCCGACATGTTGCGAAGGAAACTGCTCAAAAATATCAGCCAGGCCGGCAGAGTTCGACTCCAGAGTCCACATAACGGACGACCAATATACATATTAAAAATGGCCTTGATGTCGATCAAACACATTCTGTCATTCCGTGTTCCATCCTATGTGGCACTGCACAGGACACTCTGTGCAGTGCAAAGCGTGTTTGTGCCGCCAGGGTTTCGTCATTCGCACTGAAACCAGAGGGCTATACGAGAACAGGGCTGTGGTGTCGTATGGAAAATAGTATCGAGTGCCTGTGCGGCGCGTGCCACAAACTTTACAATCCGAGTATCCAACCATCTCCATGCAACACGCAAAGATCTCTTGGCTTTCTCATGAGTCGGTGTGCGGGCGCAAACAGTATAAAACCTGAGTGCGTGTCAATGCTCACTAGCTCCTCTACCTTCTTTCCTGCTTTTATCTTTCGTCTTGACAGATCATGCTCGCTGTTTCCTTTGTTGTTTTTGCGTTGTTCAGCCACACTATCTCTGCTCCTTCATTCGTTTCTCGGGACGATTCTCCGTCGGACACAGATTTGTTCCTATCCTGCCCGGGTGCTGCAGGTAATCCTTCTATCTTTCTTACTCGTGCACCTCCGTCTGATATATTTGACCCCAGCCCCAAGGTTCCCCAAACATTGGAAGAGCAGACAAATGCACTCTTGTCAATATTGTCAACAATCCTGACATACCTGTGGTCACTAATCTTGGCGATGTGCAGGGAAAGTATGTCCTCCGCTCATCCCGCAGCCGCCATACTGAGGATTCGATCCAGCTGCGAAGGAGGCACCAGTCCCATAATGCTTACCATCGGAGGCGAAACAACCGTCAGCACTACCACCACCGCCAACGCTGACGTCGGAGTCGACTTGGACGGATTCAGCATCGGTGGAGGGATAAGCACTGAGAGCGGCTCTTCCACAACCCAGTCGAAGTCGACCATGGTATCGGTACCTCCGGGAAGGCAATCGGTGATGACCATGAGCGTTTTGTCGCACTCCCAATCCGGAAACGTTCAGGTCAACTTCGGGGACCGGGTTGATGGTCATTTCATCGTATGCGCTGTCCTTCTTCTAAATTTGCAGACCGACTAAAAGTAATCTGTGACTTCCAGTGGTTCACGGGGGCTGTTATAACACAAGTGACGCCCACAGACCAGGTTACGTTCGATGTTCATGAAACCGCATGTGGTGCGTTTTAAACCAAGCATAACCCTTGAATTCATTGTTGATGAATATATCTTGCTCTAGGCACTGACCCTCTGGACCTCAATAACCACTCCTGATGGATCATCAGCTGATGATTCACCATTAATGCACAGTAATACGTACCTAAATATGCATAATTTTAACTGCACTCAGTGTCGTCTCATTGCCCATGAGTGTGAAGTGCAACAGCTGAGGTTTCCTACTGTTTCTTGTCACAATAGAGACCTTGCAGTGAGCCACCAGTAGTCACCCGGTGGCTCCCGAGGCATGCGGTGCCGGTGGCGCCTCAAATGAGGTGCACCACACCCAAACGAGCCACTAGACGTCACCGGGTCAGCCACCGGATGACGTCACCCTGCGTAGTGGCGGTGGAGCCACCCACCACCGCATGCCTTGGGAGCCACCGGGTGGCTACGGGTGGCTCACCGCAAGGTCTCTAATCACAGAGTCTCGGTCGGTTTATTCTGGGATTCTGGGATTCACTTCCTTTATGGAACATATTGTGGATCTAACAAAATCACCTCACCGATGCAACAAATGAAATCCGGAGGACCAGACGAAAAGGGGGTGGTTCTATTCCTCAAGCACAAGCCCGCCACGCCCGCAACTCGAGAATTTCGGGAGCATGGTCCTACCTTTCCGGATATTTTTAGTGACTGTTGAAGGCGTCTGCGAGATAGAAAATCAAGAGCGACGAGTGCGGATGACATGTAAGATTTACGAACAGACATATATATATATATCTATTACTCGTATACCCAAGCCATCACCCGGAAACGCAGCGTCAACTGGCGTGAGGCGGAGAATCGCGTGAGGGTTCATGTCAGCGATTAGGACAAGGGGCGAGGGGGCGCTGCTGAGAACGAAAACCAACTGTTGGGTAGATGCCAAAAATCTGCGAGATGAGATAGCATATAAGATACACGTAGTCTTGTAGCAATCTCGATCATCTCCAGGAAGCGAGCGATTGATTACGCAATCGGGTAGCTGTGCGAAGTCGACGCGTCTAGAACTGAGCCCACTGCACGAATTTCTCGTGTTTTTCTGGCCCAGAAAGGCTTTGGAACATCGTCTGTGAAGTCCGGCAAGGTAGTGGAATATTTAGAGCAGGAAAGGTACATCTTTCGGACAAGCGCTATTATCTAAGCCCGATTCGGCCGATCTTCCCGATGCTTGCGGCTCCCCACAGAAATACAAGAACTCAATGAAAATTCATACAGTAAATCCCGGAAATATGGCCCTGGGAGAAATACACACTACTTCCACAATGTCGAGGCGAGTAGCACAGCCACCCAATTGCGTAATCAATTGGTTCCTTTCTTGAGGTGATCGTGATTGCTAACAGACCATATATTGACACTTACTTGTTCGTCGTCAATATATCGGTACTGTTACAGAGACTAAGATTCACACACCACAACTGACGCCAAGAAATCAAATTGGAAGATTCAGGTGAAGAAAAAGCAGGAAACACTGTTGACTATGTCGTGAACAGTGTTGGAATTTAAGGGGTTATTAACAGCGAAATTTCATCTTAAGGTGTTAAACATTAACTTACCATTATTAACACCCAAAGTTAATAGCCAAGTTAATGGCCAAATTTTTTTCATTGGTACGACAGTGCAGTTAAAACAAGCTTCCCTACTAGCCCAGGCCCCTCATCACTGGATCCTGTGAGTTCCCCATGGTGTGAGCGATAAAATGAATGTGGACACATGCTCTACACTCACATCTTTAGCTTCGGGCAGAACGAAGAAGGCACACAATATATGTAAAGGATCCATTTCTACTGTCCAATCTCTTAGTTTTCGAATGCTGGCATTGATCCCTGGTTACTTACCTCTGTGCCGACTTGTTTCCGAACAACACGCTAACAATGGTGGAAATATTATGTAATATACCATCATTAACTGTTAATTAACACTTAGGACTGGCCAGAATCGATGTGAAGGGTTCAAGTTAATGCCAATTTAACCCTTAAGGTAACTTAAGGCCTAACCCTTAGTCCAACACTGGTCGTGAATAACGGCCAACCAAATCGAGAACGTTCATTGCTCACCAAATGAGTGTGATGCTGTTCGGTCGTGATGTCGGCTGGCCTGCACAATCAGCATTGAGCCCGGGGAGCCCGCGAACAAAGAAACCAACACTTCTGCTGCGCGAAAACATCGCGTGCACAAATATAGCAGCGGTACGCCGGTGTGACGTGAGACATTACGGTTCATTCAATGCTTCAAAATATAGCACGAAGGCGACATTTTTTATAAAATGGATGGCTATAAAGAACGAGACAGCACCTGATTTCCATGGTCCGGACGCGAAGAGGAGTCTGGTTAGCGGACGGAATCAGTGCTTAATTAAGCGCCAAATGCTTGCATACACAGAACGTCGCAATTGTTAACTCAGGCCCTGCATGATGGAGGCGGACGTTGAGAATCGGCCAAAAGGCATCATGGAGACATGGTTCCATCGTATCCGACGCGAGTTCGGAAGGTGAGGGGGAAGATCTGCATCGAGATTAGTCTGTTAGTCTGCTACGTCGGACTCCGTATGGGGGTTCCAGAGGCGGATTGTGAGCAGGGAAGGTGAGGGGGAAGATCTGCATCGAGATTAGTCTGTCAGTCTGCTACGCCGGGCTCCGTATGGGGGTTCCAGAGGCGGATTGTGAGCAGGATGTCAGATGAAGAAGATGAAATGCGAGGAGGGGAAGATGCATAGATACATGCGGCGAGGTATGTGGAGGAACAATGTCCTCACAAATGGCTCAGAGTGGAGTCCAGTTGGTGAGGTGCCCTAGTATGAATGAGATCTAGAGATTGACAAGCGCCATGGGACGTACCGGACACGATAAGGTTGTGGCACGGAGCCACCTGGGATAAGGCTCCAACCGTTTTGTTCCTGTTTGACAATCCGGACAGACCAAACAGAAAGAGTTTCTAAACAGTTTGAAACTGTTTAAAGCTGTATTTTTTCAGACGGAAAACTTTATATGAACCGGTGTAGCTAGCTATCCAGAATTCGGAATTATGAGGTTACTGGAAGCCGAACAGACCTGTGAAGCTCCTGTAAAGGCTTGTCCGGAAAACAGGATTTTTGAGCACCAAGGTCGACGATTTCCTTCTCCGAAATAGGATTTTTGGATCAAATCGTAGATCCTTGTCCACGGATAAGATTTTTAATACTAGACTCGGCGATGTTCCCCAGAGGTGTAACTGATATTTCAGATCTATTGTTGAACCTTCTAGAAAAGATAAGAACTCGTAATTTTCGCTTGCGAACGACCTAAAGAATACCAAAATGCACCGAAATAGTGCTCCCTGGGCCGTGATGGGTATCCGAAACAGGATTTTTGAGGGCTGAAGGTTAAGATTTTTCAGGCCCAAACCGGCCATTTCGAGCGGATGAGCGTTGGCAGGAGCTTCAGGGACTAGCGGAATGAACTTACTGCCACAGGCCCAAGACCCCTCCGCCACTTCCAGTACAACTGTTTGAACTGTTTCAAACAGTTTGTTTACAGTATGGATAACTCAAAAGCTGCGAGGCTGCCACGAAGGCAAGAAAGGGACAGACTCACGACATCGAAGCTGTCAGAGAGCGGGTTGTTCTAGTATGGGAATGCCGATGCTGGCTTGCTGGTATCGACATCATCAAATACTTGGGCGATGGTATAGTCGAAGATATGATTATATAGCAACCCTGTATAGCCAACATTCAAAAACTGGGGGTGAAGCTGTCCGCTCCCATTTGGAGAGCCGAGTGAATGAGATCACCCAACAGGATGGCTGGGCGTGTGTCGTTGGGGCGGTACGTGAACTCTGGAACGATGTTGTACGCAGAGAGTGGAACTAATTAGCGGATTAGAGCCATGGATGAACTTGAACGGAAATAATGGACTATTGACAGCGACGAGGAAGGGGGAAATGAAAATAAATGCGCACAGCAACTTCTTGTAATAGCACCTTTCCTCAGACGCAACTTTATCGGATGCAACTGGCAATATGCTCGGTGACAAGTTTCGGGGAGCATTCAGAAGGCTGCATACCTGCAACTATCGACTCCGCTGAGGACACTTATAGTTGGGAGTGTGTTACTCGACCTTCGTCTTCCGCTGCTGGAACCACCACCTTGGGATTATGCAGGGCCTCAAATTTTGATTGGCTGGATTTTTTTGCATGTTGCATCATTGGCAAGGCCGCCAATAATAGCTCATCTGGGTTGGAAGTGTCCCCAAAGATAAGAACTTTATCTCCCTGTGTGAGAAGCCTCTGCGATGTTAATCGATCTTACGCGTCATGGAGCATAAATATGAATCCAAGGGACTTATATCACTGCTTAGAACGTGAGAGGTTTACATACCGTGATGCGCCTCGACTGATTGGCTCTCTATCCAATATTGAGGCCACTTTTTCATATCATTATGCTCAGGTATTGGTGAGCAATCTTAATTTCACCCAATTTTGGTGTCCCGAACTGAATCGCAAACCAATCACCGCCTGGAAGTGTCAAGACCTGCGCTCACGGCAACAACCATATGAAGTTTGTTTAAACAATTTGCATCTCAATGCAAAATCAGGTTTATCCATTGGTTGATTAACAGTCACTCTAGATACACCATAGTATTGGGGCACATAGAGACAAGTCCTGTTCAACAGTTAATTAACTGATTGTGTTTTGTTAAACAAAAACATTACCCTTCTGTGCTGTGTACCCTTCTGCCTCTTGGACCTGTCCAACTGCTCTGTTAATCCCTGTTCAGTTAATCATGGTTGGTTAATCAGTGCCGTGTTTTGCTTAACAATGGATTACTTACTTTTTGAACAGCCAACTATGGGTCAAGTGCCAACATGACACTTCAGCCGTGACAGATAGACCGCACGGCAGGTTCCGAGTGGCTGAGTTGGTCACGGTGTTGTATGACATTTCAGTCTTTGTCATCGAAATGATGTACCTTGGGTGGCCCACCGGTGGGTCTTCCAGCCCACCCTACCAAACACTGTTCTGATCAACAGTTAAGCAGTGTTGTGATTAACAACTGTTTTGATAAACACTTCAACCTCAAAGTTGCGAACCACAGAAGCAGGAAAGTGATGAAATTTCACCCTGGCATTGATGGATCTGTGGTAAATGCAATCAAAGTGCATGAGAGAGGAGGAAGTTGCGAACTAAAGGTGAGGCCGATGTCATTACATACCTTGATTTTGATCTCCGATTTGGGCCGATCATAGCATGTACAGCTGTTGGGCTTCTTGCACAGATCTTTCTATTTCAGAATCTTATGCCTTGCTTTTCTCCAGGCATCAACCAACTGCCATGCTCTCAGACTCGGACTTATTGGCTAACACTCACGAGTTACGATATTACTATCACAGTCTGGAAAAATGAGACAACTTGCAACATTGTCAGTGGATGGACAGTGTCTGTGAAAAAGTTGATTTTGAAAAGTTTATCATCAAAAGATTTTGTTTTTTATCAGAGAACCGTGTACATCACTGCTAGAGCTCCCTACCGAGTGCCGGAAGTGACCAGGTTCATTGGTGCATAAGTACATACCCATTTCATTGGTTGAAACACCTTCAAAGTATTGCTTCTGGAGGTGCATCTATGCTTCAAGTGTGCTTCAGAATTTTGGGCTTCTCCAAAAATTTAATGTTTTCTTGAAGCACTTTTGAAGCATGTACCCAGTTCACATGTGAAGCACCCACTCTGATTGCCCTTATTGTTGGAGCCTGTGCCATTTGACAATTAGCCCTGCCACATAAGCTTTAACCTCCAGTTTTGCAGCCAGTGTTGAACAAGGCCACAGTGTCGCCAGTATTGTGTTCAAGGACACACCCTAGATCAACAGGGGAGCTCAGACCGATTCCTGCTTGATTCTGTCTTTGATTCACGTTCTATTCCGGGTGCGGGTTTCATGCAACAAAAATTGATTCCAGCCCTAAGAATTGACAAATTCCATTCTGGATTCAGAATAGCAGTTCCTCCTCCTGGGAACTGGTTCTCGATCAATTCTGTAACTTTGATTCTTGGTCTATTCTTGACAGAAAATCGGATCAGAATAGTTTTAGAATCTACATTAGAATTGAGCGAGAATCACTCACTTTGACCTCCCTAATGTGGAAGGCCTGGACTCTATCTATTAACATAAACTTTTCAATGCAGCAGATACTATCTGTTTAGATCTCAGAGAACCCTTCAAACATATTATAAACAGGCCCCTATTATCTTCGGAGTCAGTCACAATCCTGCAGGTGCAGATTCAACTTCATAATCAGAATGCAAAAATTGCAATGCCTTGTACTTCCAAGGGTTTCTTCCATGCTGGGAACTATTTATTTCCATGCCAGATGATCCTCTTAACAAGGTTCTCATGGTTCACTACCATTCTCCTCTGTCTTCGGAGTGGCACAATCTCGTGAATGTCGCAGCATTGATGCCAGTCGTGATACAAGCACAAACATCGAATTCCTGCCACCATGAAGCTGTTTGCATGCGGGATATAATTTATTTCAATAGTAGATTATGTTTCCAAGACATTCACCATTGCTCTCAAGCATTTGGGCATGCCTTCAGAGTGGCACAACTCCACAACCAGTGTACATTTGAGGCCAGACACACAGATGTAAACATGGCATTTCTGCCATAGACATCATTGAACTATCCTGACATATCTATGGGGCTTCAGCTGATCTACCTCTGCTTCCGAAATGGCACAACCCCGTGAATGGTGCAGGTTCAATGCCAGACCTGCAAGTACAAATATGGCAGAACTCAACCATACATGTTCCACTATTGATATAAACAATGCTTGCCTTAAAACACATTTTTTCTCATCTATTCTTGTGTCAACTTAATGTGACATGTGAACATTGTATCATGTTTTGCCCACCCGAAAACACCCATTCAACAGCGACTACAGATCCTAGAACAGTTGTGGAAATTAAATGAATGGCAAGTGGAGAGACAAATACAAGGGATGGACATGATGTCATGCGCTAATGGATATAAACACGGAAATTCCGCTTTTCTTGCATCCCACCACTGAACTGGGTTGGCCTCCAATTTCACGCAGGGTGCATTGACTTCAATTTCGGAAAAGATTGACCAGAGAGTGAGTCCCGCATTCCACACCACAATGCCGGAAATTTGCCGTTAAAATGGCTCTGATGCACGATTTAGACCCCATTTCCTTTCTGCCCTCCTTAGCACATTATGTTCTCCTTTTTTTCTGTAAATAGCAGAGGACCCCAAGTTTACTTCCACCCTTATGTGATGCATTCTCGATTGTGCGATGTCCGAAAGCCTGGTGGCAAACTTCGGCTGCTGACCAGCTTGTATAATAATAATTAATCATTGAGCTTACAATGAGCACTCATCAATCCTTCAACCAGTTCTGGATCTGTGTCATTAGGAAGCCGTGCCAGCTTCTCTCTCAATGAGCATTGAAGACCACAAAAGGTTTTGTGAGTGTATGTGAGCATTGGTGCGACGTCTGTGACATCTGACTGGTAGCTGCACAGAAAGACAAGAGCCAATCGCACATTGTCATGATAGCATCCCAGTCTTCCATGGTCAACTTCACACCACGAAGATCATGGTTCTCGGCTACAAATTGGGTAATTGCGGTCCGATGTTTCAGACCTTGATCTTGCAAAAAAGATAATCAGTAATGTTCAGGCAGCTGTGGGATGTAGCGCACTCATCAGCATGGAGGACTGGACCTAACAGCACGGATTACCTTCCACAACTCTAGAAACCAATTGAGGATACTCCAAACATAAAGTGTTCAGGCAACTAACCTTCCAAACAGATGCCTTAATTCCCAGAGGCATTGGCCCACTGGAATCATTGTTGTCTTCACAGTCCGGCTCAATGGTGGCAGATTCCTGATACAGTGAGGCACGCATATTGTTTGGCTTCTCTACCACGCCAATAGCTTCAAGAAGCTACGTGAACTGTTATACAGTGCCAGTGGAGTTGAAATCAAAAGACATATTTGTATCCCCACCAAGTGAATAGTATGAGGCATGCATCACAAACAGGAATCCTTGGCAGAGAATGGAATATTCCTTCCCTTACACATCTGTTCAAACACTTTCACTAGTGTATTGTTGTTGGTCACATTATCCACCATGAGTGCGAGAACCTGCAACTGAAATGAGCCCAAATACATCTCTCATTCAGCTGTCATGACTCACCCACCCCGTCAACTGTACTCATCCAATGTCTGCCACACAATCTCTGCCATGTCCTTGCTGGAATGTTCACCAATAAGTTCTTTGAAGTCAATAAGAAGCTCCTCTATTAATAGTTCAAGTCGATGCACAGAGGAGAGGAGAGTTCAATTACTTATCCAGTTTCCTGACAATCATTACATAGTATGCTACGATTGCAGGCAAGTATACCCATTCAAGGATGTCCAGGCATCTAGAGATATCGAGACCATTCCTTGAAGCAACTGGGAGTTGAGATGAGTATCAGACTAGTGTTCCTTGAAGATGCTTCACAGCAAAGAACACAATCAAGTCGGCTTTGAGTTCCTTTCCAAGGGTATCAACATGGTGTTGAATCATAGTTACTAATGGAATGTTTAATTTTGAAGCTTGATGGACATACTCAAGGAGATGATGTAATTTGACCCGTTCCAGCTCCTGAAATGGTTGATCACAGGCAACCAGCCACTTGACAAGAAGCTGTTTGAACTTCACTTGATACCATGGTCCCTAGAATTCTGAGTGAGTCAAATACAATTAGTATGGGTAAAGTATATCAAAGCTCCTCTATGTTCCTCTATGTTCTTTTGTACCCCATACTTTGAAGGTTAAACAGTGGTTAATCAGAACAAAACAGCTGTCAATCCGACTTAGGGGCAATCCAAAACGGGTATAGTTGGCCGGTGAGCCACACAAGGGACATAACTTTGATGATGATGTCTCATGTTTTTACACAGTACTACAACCATATAATGGCAAACCACTCTCTATGTAAGTGTCACTGCTCACACTCTGGTGTCTCTCCTTTACTTGTTTGCCTATTCCCTGGAAAACTGTTGCAGCTTATACAAAGCTGATTAACAAAACAGTGATTTGTTTTTGGTTGAACAAAACCCAATCAGTTAAACAGACTTTCCAGCATGCATTTGTGTCCGGCGGGACACACAACATCTCTCTGAAGCATGGCTGTTTAATCAATCAGTCGCTAAACAGGATTTTGCATTGAGACGTAAATTGATTAATCAAACTTCATATAGATTCTTAGCATTTCGCCAAATAAATATCCTAAGGCCATCAGCGGCATCGGCGGCCGGCCACTCAAGCTCCTGTTCCCTCGATTGCAACAACGATAACCTCCTCAGCCCATCGCTCACTTGAATTTACATTCATTTGTTCAGCACTCAAGAACACTATTTTAATGTGCCAGCTACATACCAAGGACACGCCGATATACAGCACAAATCATGGTAGAGGACTTGACTCGCTGGAGTTTTTACAAAATTCGGGGAGTGAGACAACAGTGGGAATCCCAATCGAGCTATGCCGGTGCCCAAGATATGAGAGTTGTGCGACCACAATGCGCTCGGTTGGCCCGCGGTAATAATCCCGAACAGCACTCAGCAGCTCAAACTTGAGTCCGCAGCCTCACGCTGGGCATCAGACAATTACTCGTATCTTAAGCAGATGTCCTGATTTCGTATGTACGTATTTGTTCTTCCGAACCTACCCCATTTGTCTCCTTCACTGCTGAACACAGTGTCGCATTTTAACTTTTGGAACGTTCGACGGGCTGTGCATCCTGACGTATTGCACCACATGTCCTCTGGATCCCACGCTCAAGGCCCGCTCAAAAGAGAGCTTGCCACCGTTAACGCGGCTTTGCTTTTCCACCCGCCCTCCCACCTTCAGCTCCAAGACGATCGATACTGCGTACCTCGTCAATGCCATATGGATGCAACATAAAATCCTCTTGATCATCAACTCTGACTCGATGACTCGGGTTCACTCAGCGCAAAGGCTTGAGGCGACCGCTCTCCCATCAACGTCGCACGACATGCTCTCTAGGCGCTCAATTCTAGGTCTCTTAACTACCAAGACTCATAAAACCTGCACGGTTGCCTCCATCCTTCAAAACCAAGCGCTCTTCCTCGCAAGTTTTTCTGTTGTTCGCTCTTCTGCGACGAGTTCGCATTATCTTATCAAGCTTTCGGGTTCATTTCAAATGCTCGCAAGACGAATGATGAAGACCAGAATGCGACTAACTATCCCCGTGAACCATGTCAACATCAACTCTCGCCCGCATCACGCCGACCTCGCATACTCAAGATATTCAACCTTCCCACAGCATCTCGAATCCCTGCTAGCGGATAGTTGGACATCGGAGCATCATCAATGGTGCCACGCCTCCGATTCATCACCTCGGTCGGCCGCACGGTACCAAAGATTTTCTCTTTGTCACAGGTAACGTGCACGCTGTCTTCATCGCACTTTGGTTCGTTTCTTTGAGATGACTGAGACCTGGCACAGACCCTGAAGCCTCGGCTCCCTGACTTCGACCCAAGCCTTCCAGTTGCGATCTTTCCAACTTCTACATCAATCCTCTGGTTGGACATTGCAGCTGCCATTTTACCTCGACTCGCTTCAGACAGGCTCAAATTCAAGTTTCTTCGCTGAAAATTCAGGAACTGCACTCTATCTCCAGAAGGCGAGCCGTTTTTACATCGTGGAACTGGTATCAACCGTACTGATTGCGCTGAAAGGATCCTGGACTTTTCTCTGTTCTTTTACGTCGGGGAGCCATCTGGACAGCTACGTACGTCCTCGTGTTTCAGCTATATCTAAAAGCGCTGACTATAGACCGTTCCACTTTTATCACGGGATCATTTCGAAGGCCATTTTCATCTAGGTCTGAGTGCGCTGACAAGAATCCACAGTTCCCTTTGGACATCTCGGTGCGTGTACATGTCCAATTTTCGTCCGATTGTTTCTGACTTTTCCGTTACTCCCTTCTCCTTGAAACGGTTCTGTCAATTGACGCTCAGCACAACTCGCATTGGCGTGACAATAATAGAATTATTCTGTGTAAGTTTGTGGATAACATGTTCGAACACGAGAAATCTAACTTGCAATTCATTTACAGTGCTTTCGTACTAGATATACAAGTGGAGTAGCACTCCTTAGTCCTAAAGAATCATATGCTTCCATGGACAAAATCTACCAGCTCCCAACTGGGCCGGAGCGAAGCGACGGCACATCTTGTGGATGTCATGCATACGGCGAGGGAAAGGGCGGGAGACTCAATGCGATGCCATGTGACGGCAACGCGACCCACAAGATCAGGGGCGAGGAGAAAGCCCAGAGCAACCGAGCAAGAGGTGTGTGATGGCATCAAAGCCCGCTCATCTGTGAGCTGTTTATAGACTCCATTAGATTGTCCGCTAGTGGACTGTTCCCTAACAGATCAGCAATCTGCATGGGATAAGAGCCTAGCTCGTCTCCTTCTAACCACGCACCCCCGTCAGCTTGTGGATCAGAGAACGTTATTGTGGGGTAAGCAAGCACCACAAACTGTGGGGGTTTTGAAGATCAGGGTATCTCGAGTAGACGTGTGCGATTTTCAAGTGGGGGCGTCCGCCAGCACCGCATCACAGTCACAGCATGGATGAACGGTGAAGCTAATATCACCCTGTGTCACATCCCAGTTATGGACGTCTGGTCCTCTCCTAACATAGTGCTTGTCAACGAAATATTTGAGTGCAGTGGGAATTGCAAGGAATATCTGAACAAAAACTGAAAATGTTTAGCTAGACGGGCTCCACTGTTGAGAGCACTGAATGCGCTACGAATAAACCATCTCTCACAAAGTACAGCTTCATCTAAGCCAGCACGAGCTTGAGGGAGCGGGAGATTATCAGCGAAGGCTTACGTATAATTACAGAACCTCATCATTGACGTGTCTCCAAGCTCGAAGATCTGCAATGCGGATATCGTGAGAGCGACAACGCAGAAAGTGAAACGAACTGTTTCGGTCCATGGATGAAGCAGGCTTGGGGGTCCGGAATGCCGACAACGTGAGTATGCACAGCGAGCGAGAAGAAGGAAACCAAGTGATTCGGGAGATGGAAGACAGCTGACCAGTGAGACATCAAAAGATACGGAGATACCATACTTGATTTATCGCATATACTCAGTCCTCTAGAAATACTTACCACCTCAGATGACGCAACGAAATGAAATCGGAAGAATCAGATGGGAGAGCAACGCTGATCCAGTGTCGTCAGCAACCATCGACCAAATCAGCTGAAATATTTATCCCAGACGGGATCATTAGGGCACCATATCATCGAGAAGGTCAAACACTCCTGTATTCAGACACCTTCGAAAATTGAAACAAAGAAGCTGAAATTCGTATTGATGAACTAATTCAACATGCACGGAGGGATGCAGAGAACGCTAGAGAAAATCCGCAGATTGCCCATTTGCTTCCGGCTGATGTCGCATAAAAAGTTCCTCGGAAGTGAGAAATCTTGATGTACTGATTGTTCGGCGTGCAGCGGGGTGTAGATGCTCCAGTTTTCTATACTTTACAGTGGAAAATTTGAATGCGAGAGAAAACAGGACAAAAGGAATGCTAGCCAGGGCAGCCTCCACTACATGCACGCGTTGATACGCGAACGCGGAGGCAAATGTAAATGGGTGAACCGCCTTCCAACGCTCGCAATGGTAAAATCAGACCTTTCCTTGGTATCGCGTCGAGGTTGGTATGGAGGTTGATTATCTGACAACCGTCGTTTATGAAGCAGGAACATTTGTCACTTTCGAGGGCCTGGTGAGAGAAACCTGGACAGAGCGTCCGAAAATGGAGTTGCAACGGCAGAAGCGTACGAACGAAAGGTCCCGGTGGACGGAGGCAAATCCAGCGGTGTCATCGTCGAAATGGCGAAAACGCCTTGGGAATCGAAAATCACGTATTCCTCCAAGCCTCCGAGGGGACGTTGACATGCGAGTCATGGGTGGAGTGCAGGGAGCCTCCAATATTGACGGGCGGGGACCGAGGACGAACGGAGAGCGCCTGTGGCAGGTACGGAGAGCAGGCGTAGGTGCGTGAAATGCAGCTGATAGACAATCACGAAATGAGAGGCGCACCTCGGAGACGAAGGCGCGCATGTCGTTGACAAAGAGCACGGAGCATAGAGACAACGGTCGGATGTTCATTCGACGTAGAGGTGACGGCGCGCGCGGCTCGTCTCGACCCTCCATCTACCACGAAACGCGCTGTACTCCTTTTAGTTACGCGCTTACGCCGAACGAACCACGTCGCAAAAAAAGGAAACGAAGAGGAAGGCAAACGCAAACTCACCATCCGCGTTGCCGCCTTCACCCTCGTTCGTCTTGCCTCGGCCGAGAGCGCGCCTTGAGCCACGATAGAGTGTCCATACTGCGCGGCACCAGACAGGGAAAAAAACTGGGCGGGGCTTAGTATGGTATAAGATGTATACGAGATCGAGATTTAAAGAGGTAGAGATAAAAATAGGTAGAGATAGCGAGAGCATGGATAATATCGGAGAACGGAACGCGAAACGCGGAATTCGGAAACGCGCGCTGCAGAGAGCACCCGAGGGAGCAGAGACGCACGCGGTCGAGATCCCGATGGAAAACAGAAATAAAGAGGCCAGCCATCTCGAGAATAGCGTAGCGCTTTTGGACTCGGGACGCCAGAGGTTGACCCGAAAGAAAGATAGTGAAGGTCTCGAAAGAAAGAGAGGAGGAAGGAGGCGAAGGTCGCGAAGGGCTCGAAATTCCAAAGGCACTGCATTTGACTTTCGAGAAGGGGAAAAGAAAGAAAGAAAGACGGCAAGAGGCAGAGATGGTGCTGGCCTCCCGGGGGATCAACGATGACACGGACGAATACGCGAGGAAAAGGGGAGGAAGTTACTTTGGGAGCGCATGTGTCCCTCTGATCTGGAAGAAGGAACGCCTCCCGAGACGAGACGGCGAAAAGAAACGAACCGAAGAAAGAAACGCACCACGGCTGCATGCGGTGCAGCACACTCTGACGTGGCAAGCCGCTCGTCTGGACCCCGAAACGGTGGCGCGATGGCTCAGGCTCCTTCGGCGAGACGGGTCGAGGTGCAGCAGGAAGACGTTGATGCGGCCCTGCGTACGAACATGAACCAGTATGCAGACGGGCGGAGTGCAATCGTCATGCCCCCACAGGAGCAGGACGAAAAAGTGACGTCCACGTCAAACTCCAAACTCTTCCCAGACAACGACGCGCAACACACTTGATACACCCTCCCCCCGTTCTTCTACGCACGAAAGCGCGCATGGGTCATCGTCCTCGAAGCGGACCCGATGCCGGTGAAGTGCGTGACGGCTGGGGCGGGTATTATACAGCCAGGAACGAGTGAACGGAAGTGGACCAGAAAAAGAAACCGGCGAAAGAGGGGAAACCGAAAAGGTGGAAGGCAAAGGCAGAGGTCGAAAGCAAGGAAAACGGAGGAGCGAGCGAGCGAAGGAAGGAGGACTAGGGACGTGGACCGGCTAGAACATCACCAAAAATGTCCGTCACATCAAAGGGCCTCGTGACCTCGGCAAGGTCCGACGAGGCTTCGACGCGTCGCGCAAGCACCTCAAGAGGCCATTAAGAGGCTCGCGGCAACTTGACAAGGCTTCACGAGGCTGACGCTGAACTCTCATGCTCATTACTAGGCGTCCTCAAGCCTCCTTCCCCCTCCTGAAGGGTTTGCCAAAAAATCTGATATTTGCCCCTAGGCGCCACCGCGAGTCCGCGGGACCGCGACAACTGCAACCACCGTGCTTTCTGACTCTGGGGCTTCTGAACGCGTCTTAGGGCCCATAATTTCGTCCTCTTATTTACTTTACTTCTTGCCCTGATGGTCAAATGTGCGGGATGCGGGCTTACAATGAAGGCCGGGGCATGGAAAATCATGTATAAAAATGTCCGGCCCTTTTGGCACAACGCAACCAGACTCCACCAAATGCTATCAATATGGATACTATATCTGCTGCTGCCGACGCTGCCG
This sequence comes from Mycena sanguinolenta, assembly GCA_014462675.1. Lineage (NCBI taxonomy): Eukaryota > Fungi > Basidiomycota > Agaricomycetes > Agaricales > Mycenaceae > Mycena > Mycena sanguinolenta. The sequence continues at coordinate 856,801 of JACAZH010000037.1, read as the reverse complement.
TTATTACCGGCGCTGCGGTTGTTTACAATATTTCTGACCCTCTCAAGATGACTTGGCATGGTCCATATTCGACTGAAAAAAATCGTGCAGCCTGACGCAGAAAACCTGCGTTCGACCGCTCTCCTGTCATATCTTCCCCGAGCCCGCTGCCTCCAGGTCCGGTGGGACAGTTTTGTGACGAGTCACTCGCTCCCCTTCCGCTCACAGCCTGAGAGTTCTTGGAGGTAGTGATATCTTATTTGCTAACTGCGTCTCCCAAGCGAATCAGAACAGAGCCGAACGTCTACGGTCTCTATGAAGTTGATCACAGTCGCCTAACATTCGACCCAGACCAGTTGGCGTCACTCTCGACCTCATCGGAATTCCTACTATGCAGTTGCTCTAGAATAAATCAATTTCTGATTCCACACATCCATGCTTCTCCTTCGACAGTTGCACCGTTGCATGCCTCATGATGTGGTTCCACTTATGACCCACTCCCGATTTTCCAACTCGACTCCCTTGTTCAAGATGTACTTCTGCCAAGCGCGCGCGCATCTCAAGGACTTCAGCGTTGCTCGGAAAAATATGCGACTCAACAATGCGACAGATTTAAATGTCGACGATCCACCGTCTCTAACAAATGGCCAAAATGTCCGTCAAAATCAAGATTCTTACACATGGTATCTACGCATACGATGCGGCTCCATCCCCGCTCGTTCGACGGTGACAATGACGACGATTTCAACCATCATCATGTTTCTTTGCAAAAGCCACTCTTTTCAATCTTTTGATAATTGTCGATTTTTGTCACTTTTGCGACTGGACCTTGTTCATGCATTACGGAGAAAATGCTGTTGAGCATAGAACCATGCGAAAGGCAGCCTACACCGACCTACTCAGTGTCAGCACGACTGGAAACTCGCAAAACGATGATGAGATGAATGTAGACCCACAAATGCATATTGCTGTGGAAAAAGAGGTCGCGGCAGTAACAGAAGACATCATCTTGGAGTTGACTGGATAAACCGACCTCATAATAGATAATAGCATTTTCTGTGCTTTTTCCTCGCTATATTTGGTGTATCTGATTTTGTGTGGATTTTTTTTGGACAGAGATGCGACAAACACGTGATCGCGAATCGGACTTTAAAACTGAGCGCCATCAAGACGCGCTTCTTGTCTGCGACCACCATGCGACATCTGGAAACGCCGAACCGTCCGCAAGAAACCTTGGTTCTACCTCAACTCTCTGGCTTGCCAGACCGTCCTCACCCGCCGTGGCGAAGCGCAAGTACGACTCGTGAAGCCGCCATCTCTGCTCTTACCTCGCCCGGCCCATCGCCCAGTCTCGCCGAATCCGAATCTCAAGTCCGACCATGGAGTGATGACTCAACCCTATGTTGCGCGATGCGATTATCCCCCGGCAGCTTCGCGAGAAGATCCATGCAAAGGAGAACGGGGAGCTAGTAGCGGCTGATGCAGTCATCTCGTCGACTCTTGAGTACGTCGAAGAGTAGGATATATGCGCATATACTCACTCAATTTCCCTTACAGAGTCCTCCGGTGATCTCTGCACGACTCTAGGACCGCCTACCGCAAGCCCGCCCTTACTGGTTGTCAATCTCGTCTTGTTTCTACGCTGAGGGCTCGACTGGAGCCTCTATCTTGTGCGAGTTGTCGCAGGTCGATTGCCATTGACTAGCTCGGCCTTCGAGAGTGCGCAAGTCTTGAATGCTCGTGCGCGCGGAAACTAGTCCATGACCCGCTTTGTTGTCAAGTGAGTGTTCATCGAGCTTCGGGAGACGCGATGACATGTTTGGTCTCGAGGCGTGTCCGCTGATTCTGCAATCGGAATGGAAGCAAAGGACGACCAATACGACTATCAGAAGTCATTTACCAAGTACGTCGCCCGTTGAGATGTGTATTTGCTGAAATCCTGATCTCAGTAGCGTCTTCTACGGCGTGGCGACAATGCCAGCGACGACAGCGGTTCCGACCCCGAGTCCCGGAAGGCCAGGATCCTGGCTCGCCAGGCTACTCGTGCGTCGTCGTCTGCGTCGTCTGCTTTTAATCAGGTGAGACATCTCCGCATGGGGCTACATCCATTGACGACGTGTTTTGGCAGACACCATACATTCGCGAAATACGCTTGTAAGTGAGTGGTGTTGTTCAGATGATATTACTTTCACTGACGACACGCCGCAACAGACCGCATACAAATGATATACGCTAACGTGAGTCGCCGATCTCAACATTTCACCCGTTCACAGTGTGCTCATCGCCCATCCAGTCCCTCGGAAATACTCTGGTCGGTTACGCAGCATTTGCGCGACCGATTTCACTGATATTCTGCTTTCAAGTGCTACGATAGTGGCTTTGATCTTCCATCGTAAGGTGAGTTATTGTCCAGGTCTCCTTCACGCTGCTCATGAGACCAACTTGGTACTGTATCCTTCAACTCAGCACTGTTCCGCAATTAATCTGTTCCCTTGCGTGAGTCGATACATCTGCCTCTTATTCCCATACTGATCATCCTTTGTACAGTCTAGTGCTAATCTACCCTCGCGCTAAATAGCAAGTTCTCTTGTTTCTTCCACAAGGCCTTGCTGACGCCATTCATTTTCTAGGTACTCGTCGAATGTGTAAAAGCGTGAGTGTTTTGCCGTGTAGTCTGCGGGACGCCGTTTTGAACTGTTTTGCAGATTTCTTTGTCTGTGCATTCTTCTCGTATCGTGAGTCTCGCACTGCCCTTCCAAGATGCTATTCTAATTGCGTCTATTATAGCTCGCATTCGGTTCAGGTGCCAAGCTGTAGTCCATGTCGCTGTGTTGTAATTATGTAACTTGGAATTTATATTTTTTCTACTATTTGACGTGCAATGAAAGTGAAGAGGGACCATAGAAGCTGTTAGGAGGCCTTCGGAGGGCCGAAAGGCTTTAAGAGGCGCTAGGAGCCTCCTGGCCCTCCGAAGGCCTCCTAAGGACAAGAAGTCGGATGGGAGGTGCTTTGAAGGGTGGTAGGAGGCTCTCGCGCCTCGTGAGGCCTTTTGGGCCTCGTAAGGGCCTTCTATGCCCCTTAGGTGGTCTGTCCACTTTTGGTGATGAAGAAGCAAAAGTGGCAGGGAGGGCGATAAGAAAGAGGAACGACCCAAGAGGAAGAAGGCAATACACGTACAGCACATCCGCTCGACGCGACCCATGCATCCCATCCACATCGCGTTCCGCGAGCCCTTCAGAAAGCAGAGGTGACGAAACTGATGCGCCACGTGTCGACCGTCGTTCGTCGAGGGTGTAGCACCCGCGATGTGGTGCACCAGATGTTGGATTCAAGCCGGTAAGCCCGACATATTAACGGCATCTCGGGCTCGGGCTCGGGCCCATCGCTTACCGACTTACCGACCATATATTAATTAACTAGACTCATTTGTGTTCATCCTTACTACCTCTGTCTTTGTACTATGCTCTCCGTTCGTCCTTGCTCCCCATTCAGTTACATTTGTTTTTGTAGTATATATACCTTGTAATTACTTCGAATTAAAGTGTGCTCTTCTCCCCTTTTAACTCGTTCTATTAGGTTATGGGCCCTGCCCGTGCCTAAATCAACCAACGAATCAACTTACCTTCGCACTACTCTCGAATCCATAACCCCTCGATCATCGCTATCCAATCACCATGTCTTCCAACACAAAGCTCATCGAATTCTTCACCCGTGTACCTCAGTGCAAAGGGGACGGTTCAAATTGGACTTTCTATCGTGACAGGTTCATCTTCGCAGCAGAGGCAGCACAACTGGACGACTACCTCGAGGAGACGGCCGCACCACCGTCAGCTCCCGTACCCGCTGATCCCAGCAATCCCACCGCCGAGGAAACCAACTCTATCGCTCGGCACCCTGGCATCGTTCGGCTTTGGAAGGCCAACGAAGCGATCGTGAAGCAGGCATTAGCTTCGACGATACCGGACTCGCTTTTTCTAAAAGTCAAGGGGGAGGCGTCAGCTGGAAAAATGTGGAAGAAGGTGAAGAACGAGTTCGAGAAACGGTCCAAGATGATGACCGTAGATTTGCGGCGCAGGCTTCAGGAGGAGCGCTGCCCCGAGAATGGAGACGTCAAAACTCACCTGATGAAACTCCAGGCCCTACGCGAGGAGCTTACCGCGATGGGCGCAGACCCCGGCGATGATGATTTCATCGCAATTCTACTTGGATCCCTCCCTGCTTCATACGACCCATATCTCGCGGCGCTGACAGCAACGTCAGCGCTACTCAACCAACGTATCGACCCAGACACCTACATCCGTGGGATTAGCGATGAGGCCGAGCGCCGTCGCATCAAGGGCCGGGCTAAGGAGGAAAAGGAAGCCGCATTCAATGCGCACGGCAATTCCTCGGGCCATGGCCGGCGTGGTAACAAACGCAGCAGCACTGTTGAGTGCTTCAATTGCCACAAGAAGGGTCACATTAAAGCCGAATGTTGGGCGAAGGGCGGTGGGAAGGAAGGGCAGGGACCAAGGGGAAAGGGGAAAGGTCGTGCAGCAGCAAACAAGGCTGCAGACGACGACGACGGCGTGTGGTACGCGCATGCGGAGGCCTCGGAAGCGGACTCCGAGTTAGACGACTGGAAAGACGTCGTCGAAACGAACCTAGCAGGCTATGTTGAGCCCTGGTTCGAATATGCGCAGGAGGGTGAGAAGGAAAGGTTGGAAGGACTATCTGGGACTTACCTCCACGACGAAATCGCCCAGCCATACGCAGAGCAAGCATGCGATGCTGCAGCGGCAGCAGAACCCCTCCCAGGCCCCATCGACGACGCCAGCTCGGACACAGGCTCCATGCCCTCGCTTCAAACTGTATCTGACACAGACTGGTCAGACGACGATCTCCCTGCACTGTTAAGCGTTTCAAACTCGTCAGAATGTTCAGACGAGGGGGAGGAACTCACAGACGAAACAGACACTGAAATATTCAGTGAATACGACCCGGGCGAGGAAATTCCTGATCTGGATGATACGTCAGAAGTCAATGCGGAAGAAGAAGAAGATTTCACACGCACCTTTACTTCTGTCTTCCTCGCCGCCATTGCCACAGTCCCAAATGAACCAGAAGTGGACCTATACGACTCTGGTGCCTCGCGCCATATGACCCCCTACCGACACCGCCTATTCAACTATTCGGCTATCCCACCCAAGTCAATCACAGCCGCTGATAAAGGCAAATTTGAAGCGGTTGGAAAGGGAGATATGCACGTTTACCTCCCTGGCAAGGGAGGAACCCGAACTCGCATCTTGGTCCGTGATGTGCTGTATGCACCGAAGCTCGGTGTCACTCTCCTATCTGTCAGCAAAATTGCAGCTGCTGGATATTCCGTACTGTTCCGTGCGACTGAATGTCGCATTTACGACAGCAAGGACAAGGTTCTGGCGAAGATCCCGATGAGGGGAGGTCTCTATCGAACCGAAATGGATGCACCTATTGCAAATGCAGCCCATGATTCACCCATCACTGTGACGCTTGACGATCTCCACCAAATGTTGGGCCACATCTCGCCCGATGCAGCAAAGCGGCTCGTAAAAGAGCACATTGTCGAGGGGATTATTCTCGACGAATCGGCACCAGCCCCACAGTCTTGTGACTCCTGCGAGTATGGCAAAAAAGACTCGCAAACCTGTAAAGAAGGTTAGCGAGCGTGCGCGTGCGAAAGAATTGGGAGCACTCATTCATTCGGACCTCTGGGGACCATCCCCAACCCGTACACCGCAGCACAAGGAGTACTATGTCTCCTACACAGACGATCACACCCGCTATTCGGTTCTTTACCTCATTCGGACGAAGGACGAGACGTTCGAAACTTACGAGCAGTATGAGGCGTGGCTGTGGACGCAATTTTCAGCCAGAATCAAAGAGCTTCACACCGACCGTGGCGGCGAATATCTAAGCAAGGAATTCAGCGCTTACCTTGCAACTCGCGGTACCAAACGGAACCTGACTGTCCATGACACCCCGGAACATAATGGCGTGGCCGAACGACTTAATCGGACGCTTTTGGAGAAGGTCCGCGCAATGCTACATGCCTCAGGCTTGCCTAAAAATCTTTGGGGTGAGGCATTGAAGCATGCCGTATGGTTGAAAAACCGTACCTCCACTCGCGCTCTAGACGGCAAAACGCCGTACGAAATGCTTCATGGAGAAAAGCCAAATTTACGAGACCTGCACAAATTTGGGTGCAAGGTCTGGGTGCATGACACGAACGGCTCTAAACTCGATGGACGGGCTCGCATTGGCCGTTGGCTTGGTTTTGACACCAAAAGCAGTGGTCACCGAATTTATTGGGAGGATACTCGGAGTATTGGGGTCGAACGAAGCGTTAAATTCGACGAGAACGCCCCTGAATTAGAAGAAAAAGTGCTGAATGAGGGGGAGGATGAGAGCGATAGCATTCAGCAACCTTCAAGCGCCGAAAATGGGACAAGCGCACCTAAAACAACGCCGACTCCATCCCCGAGCACACAGCCAGTCCATCGATCCACTACTCTGCCTTCAACTCCTGCTTCAGCACCTCCAGCGCCCCACATTCCATCGACATCCAGACTTCCTAATTTCCTTGGAGACTTGCTCCACCGTCAAGGACTCGACCCTGCAAACATTGTGGAGGGCAAACGAGCCCGAATCCCAACACGCAGATTCACAGAGGGTGCAGGAATGTCTGCAGAATCGTCAGCATTGCCTCAGGAGTCTACTGAGAACACCGAATACGTCAATTATGCGCTGAACGATATTGAAATGGCTACATTGGCCGCAGTCGCCGAGTCGGCGGGCGTTGAGCCTGTGTACGAGGAGGCTAAGCGACGGGCAGATTGGCCCTCATGGTCAGAAGCCATTGTGGAGGAACTCCGGACTTTAATTGAAGCCGGAACATGGGAACTCGTGGAACGGCCCGAGAACCGGAACGTCATTGGTTCCAAATGGGTGCTTCGCATTAAAATGAAGGCTGGTCAAATTGACAAGTACAAAGCTCGTCTTGTTGCCCAGGGTTTCACACAGGTTGAAGGAGTGGATTACTTTGTGACCTTTGCACCTGTTGCAAAGATATCAGCCCTCCGCACCATTCTTGCCATTGCTGCTCGCAACGACTGGGACATTAACGTCTTTGACTTCCACGGCGCGTTTCTAAATGGGGAATTTGACGACGACGAAGAAATCTATATGGAGCAACCCCCAGACTTCGAATTTGCGGATCGCCGCAAGTACGTACTTCGTCTTCATAAAACCATCTATGGTTTGAAGCAGAGCTCTCGCAAGTGGTATGAGAAACTCACCACTGCTCTGGCTACCCTTGGCTTTACTCCCCTCGAAACCGACCATGCCGTATTCAAGTTCGTTCAGGACGACAACATTATCATCCTTGCAGTTCATGTTGATGACTGCATTATCACCGGCAGCTCCCCATCGCTCATTCTTGACATGCAGGATCGCATCGCCCAGCTATTTAAAGTTACCTTCTTGGGACCGATCAGCTGGCTTCTCGGACTCGAGATTATCCGTGACAGGGCAAATCAAACCATTTCCATCAATCAAACGTCCTACATCGACTCCGTACTGCAGCGCTTCAACATGGAAGCCTGCAAACCTGCTGCCGTGCCTATGGACCCGAATATCCAACTTACCCGAGACCAGTGCCCTACCGACCCGCAAGAAATTGCGAATATGCAGCGATACCCATACCGACCTCTTGTTGGGTCCCTCATATGGATTACTACCGCGTCACGTCCAGATATCGCTTATGCCACGACAGTTCTGTCAAGATTTAATGACAACCCGGGACTTATCCATTGGAATGCCGCCAAACGTGTTCTACAATATTTGAAGGGCACTCGCACCTGGAGATTGACTTATGGGGGAGATTCGGCTGGCAGAGGGTTAGAGGGTTATGCTGATGCTGATGGGATGTCGCTAGAAAATCGCAAGGCGATTTCTGGCTATGTTTTCCTCATTGACGGCGGAGCGATTTCTTGGTCATCAAAACAGCAGGACATTGTCGCCCTATCAACCACGGAAGCCGAATACATCGCACTCACTTATGCCGGCAAAGAAGCCATGTGGACTCGACACTTCATCTCAGAATTATTCACCCAACTCACCAGTCCCCTCATCATCTATGACGATAACCAATCAGCACTTGCTCTCGCTCATGCAGAACTCGGCCAATTCCATGCCCGCACCAAGCACATTGACATACGCTATCACTTCATTCGCTATGCCATCCAAAACGGCTCCATTCGACTTATTTACTGCCCTACGGACGACATGCTTGCGGACACACTTACCAAAGCATTGCTGAGCGCAAAGGCTAAGCATTTTGCTCACGGCCTTGGACTTATTCCGGCTTGAGGGGGAGTGTTGGATTCAAGCCGGTAAGCCCGACATATTAACGGCATCTCGGGCTCGGGCTCCGGGCCCATCGCTTACCGACTTACCGACCATATATTAATTAACTAGACTCATTTGTGTTCATCCTTACTACCTCTGTCTTTGTACTATGCTCTCCGTTCGTCCTTGCTCCCCATTCAGTTACATTTGTTTTTGTAGTATATATACCTTGTAATTACTTCGAATTAAAGTGTGCTCTTCTCCCCTTTTAACTCGTTCTATTACCAGAATCACAGAATAGAACCACAGAACAGATACGTCGACATTCGGAGACCCGTTGACATCGTAGACGATGCTGGTGCTAGCTGGCTGCTGCGGGCGGGGCAGCATGGCACGCAGCGGAGTCAAATGGCGAAGCTGGACCTTATGGTTTAGGAGATCTGCCGCGCGATGCGAAAACGGAGATCGAACGTCGACAGGACCCACATCGCCAAAAATGAGCTGGATGGTGGAAGAGGACATGACAGAGTGGCTACACGGTGGAGAAAGACAGAAAGTGCGTTTGATCCCCGGTCAGAATGTTCCGTGGTCTGATCCGGCTTGACAGCTCCGCTCAGACCAATTCACCTCTTGCTTCCCACCTTGATCTTCCTCGACTCGAGTTCATTCTAATGCTCCGTATATATGGTCTATCGCTTTCTTTGCTGCGATGGTGGTCCCGAATCTGGCCTGGCTGCACATTTCCCATGAATGAATCGTGCCCACCGTCACGGCAAGGCCGGGCACCAGGGCTGCGAATAGCCGCTCACTTGAGTTGGATTCGTTCATGTTACGCAACGTACCGCATTACTGCACAAGGCTTCGGTATGAGCTATCTGGACCTGCCGTCGCTAAACCCCTATGCAATCCAAGTCACCTAGACTACTGAGCCGCGAATGGGTTCACAGACACCGTCTCGAAACGAGCCCGCGCCTGCGGTCTATGCCTGGTCAATGCATCAGCTAAGCTCCTTTCCCTCTGCATTGATCAAATGTATGAATACTCACCGCCCTGCACAAACGGTGTTCCCAAGTCGAATCGCTGCTGTGCTCCCCTGCCTCTAGACTCTACCCCGATCACTCCCGATCTTCGGACAGCACGAGCGCCGACCTCTCCGACAAACCAAGTCGTCGTCCGCGTGAGCTTCCTCAACAAAGTGTAGACGTCAAGCACCCAGTATAGCAAGCCACGAGAAGTCTGCGGCACAGACGGTGAACGAACGCGTTCATCCGGCACACAACAGAGGCTCACCCACGGTCATGTCAGATGCAACCACGAATAGCCGCAAATCCTGTTCCGCTGCGCAATTCTTCCATCCCCTCAGCCTAACGCAGTACCCGCGTTCAAAACTCGGCGAGTCAACTAATTCCACTTCGCGCTAGAATCACGATGTGAGCCTAGCCATCCGCCCCTTTGCACCGAACCCAAAGGTGTACTACCGGCCTCTGCCCTCTGATCAATCGCGCAGTCAACAGTCACTTATGATCTTGTTCCATGTTTCACCTGAGTACTTCGGTAATGCACGGAGTATGTCTTATCATTCGCGTACGGTTATACCTGCGGACTCTGGCGAGTGATTGTCACAATTCCTACCCGCGCACGCGCACGGTCCGTTTCTTTGCCCCTTACCACGAGGGCGATTCGCTTGGCATATGATAGCATTTCGTGCACTCCGCCATTGCCCTGCATACGTGCACCGCAAAGACTTTCAACTCGACTCTGTCATTCGTCGGTCACATCACAACAGTTATTCTGGCACCGTTGTGTCGTTGCTCTCGTCCGAATCCGAATCCTCCATGAGGCCATGCTTTCGCAACGCGGCGCTCATGCGTGCCATCCTTCGTGTGAGTCGATCCAATGCATCCGATTTCTGTTGATGACGAAGTGGAATAGCCTCGGTCTCGTCCACACCTGCAACATAAGTAAGACACGATGATTCTCGACTGTATTGCAATGTACTACTTCCAACTGCCTTCCCGGCCAGTCGGGGTAACCGGCCACTTGGGCAATATAAGGGCGTAGCATGTATATCTTGGCTAGCTCTTGGTCGCATATTGAAAGACAAGTATGGACGACCTTGAACACCGAAAATGGCGTGGTTTGATGGAGTTGACGTGATGCTGTGGCGATTTCCGGACAGGGTGGGAACAGCGAACACAGCATTTCTTATTTTGGCCGTAGCACCGGCTGGAAAGAACCACCATTATCTCCACGACCGCTGCATCAATCCACACGGTTCCGGGCTCATTCTGTTCGGTAAGAGCATGACTATACGTCTAAGCCATCGAAAAACAGTTCCGCCCTCAATCCACGATCTCTGGGACCTGAATACTGGCATCAAAATGTGAAAATAGCTTTCGAAGGCTCTGCTATCGTCGACGATGTATCTAGTTCTCTCGTCTGGCCACGGTCTTGGAACTTGGTGTGTGCATTTTAAATGGCTGATCCACTTCTCTGACAATAGTAATACAATTTTATGAATTTTTTGTCTCCGTCAGCGTGCCCGACTATGCCAAACCATCACTCTGCACAGCCTGAAAACTTGAAATTTTTTTGAAAGGACCGAGAGGATTCAGCATGAGTCCAGACATTTCAGTACGCGCATTTACATCCATTAGACCTGCAACTCGTGTATTTCGGCCATACAGATCACATTTGCCCTTATACGGGCGCGCTTCGACTGTCCACCATCGTCCCTATTGCCGGATTGATGGCGGTCCCGGTGATTCTGTGGCGGAATGTGGGTCTAGCGCCTCCGAAACACCTTCATGACTCTATACAACCACTCCCTTCCAAGCTTGGACGGCCAGCGCAGCTGTGAAGAGCTATCTGACCCATTCCAATATAGAAAATCTATTAAAAAATCACTTCCATAAATCTATGTAAAAATTCGGTCTCAATAGCGAGTTTGAGGTAGATAAGAACCATCCCCGGCGTCATTCGGGTCTCTTATAACCCTAGCACTTGCCAGTTGCATTTGCAGCTCCCAAACGAAAGCTCAGCGTGCGCGAGAGCGAGATTAATCAAGCGATTCCCACGCCTGGCCGGTTAGCCCGTTTTGGCCGTTTTCGGACCTTGCCGCGGCAAAATATTCGCCAACCAACCAACACATCACCGATCGGCTGTCTCGGTACAGAATCCACTCATAACATCCTAGACTACGTTCTGGTATGAAAAAATGACCAGTCTGCCAATTCCTTCGCATGTAAGATACTCCAAACCCCTAAGGTGGCCGGTTAGCCAGTCGGAAGCAGTAACTTGCACCTGGGCGTACCGGACTTTGAGCTCGCTCTGGGTCACTCGCAACACGACGGTGATATTAGCCTGTGGTATGATTGATTCAGCTGTCCGAGAAAAGAAACGGAAAAACTCACGACATCGCAGCTGTCAGAGAGTGGATTGTTATAGTACAAAAATGACGATATTGGCTTGCTTGTATCAACGCCATCAAATGCTTGAGAAATGGTATACATAGTTGAAAATATAATTATCTAGGGCGATCGTGTCTCCGACGTTTAAAAGCTGTGGAGCGAAACTATCGGCTGAATTTCGGAGAATTGAAGGGACCAAACTATTCAGGAAGATCGGCGGAAGCGTATCGTTCGGCTGATATGTGACTTCTTGAACGATGTTGTACGCAGAGAGTGGAACTAAGTGGTGGATTAGAGTCCTGGATGGATTTATACGGAAACAAAGAACTATTGATAACGGCGAGAAGGGGGGACACGAGGAAAAATGCGCACAGCACGACCGGGGTAGTCCATCTCCACGGATATGCTAATCGGAGCATGCGTCGATAAAGTTGCCCTAAAACAAGAACAGAGAACGCACGACGCTCCTCGGTGAACCCGAGTCGAAAGGATTTAATTGCGTTGAAAAGTGAGGCCATGTTCACGGAAGGATGAGAAGAAGAAAGGCGACAGGAAGAACTACAGGGAGCGGGAGATGGTCAGTGAAGGCCTATATTCACGGAACCTGACCGAGGTTGATCCAGGTTGGGATCTACAACGCTGGCGTGGTGAGAGAGCGACAACGCGGAAAGTTGAAACGAACTGTTTCACTAGATGGAAGACATCTGGAAAATCAAGGGCTCTGCGCTACGAGGGTGGAGATGGCATATTTACGCTGACTTACAACTGATCCCGAAGAAGCAGCACCAGCCGACGCGAGTAGGAGAATTGGAAGAATCGGAGTTCAGGCCAGCTGTAGAATCGAATGGTGAGAGCCGCTGTGTGCCCGGTGCGGGGTATTATCCCTGCTTCGGGATACAGGGTCGGAGGTTTGAAGACAGCTGTCAAGTGAGACATCAAAAGATACGAAGATACTACGCTTGATTTAGCGCACATACCCCAGTCCTCGCCCAGAAATACCGCCTCAGATGATACAACGAAATGAAATCAGAAGCATCAGACGCAGAAAAGATGGAAAGCAACGTTGATGGAGTGTCGTCAGCAACCATCGACCAAATCAACTGAAATCTCTATCCCAGACCGGGCTCCATATCATCAGAGAGCTTGAGGTCAACAATTCCTGTATTCGGGCACTTTCGGAAATTGAAACAAACAGGCTGAAATTCGCATTGATGAAGAGATTCAACATACACGAACGAACGAAGAGAACGCCAGAAAAAATCCTCAAATTGTCCAGTTGCTTCCGCCTGATGTCGCATAGATAGTTCCTTGGAAGCGGGAGATCTTCATCCATTAACTCTTTGACGTGCAGTATTTTGTAGCGGAAAATTTCAGCGCGAGAGCAGACACGGCCAAAAGAATGCTAACCAAGACAGTCTCCATGGCACGCGCGCGCACGTGCACAGAAGAGAACGGGAGACGCATGTAGCTGCACACGAAATCATCAAACACTCGCAGTGGTAAATTAGACCTTCGGTATCGTGTCGAGGTTGGTATAAAGATTGATTATCTGATAACCCGTCGTTCAAAAAATGAGAACGATGCGGGAATTATGTGTTTCTACGACGTGCATTAGCGACGAGATTACGGAGAAAATGCAGGGAGGAGAGATCCAAGGGAGCATGGATATTAATATTGGGGGCTGGCACACGGAACTGGAAACGCGCACAAAAGCGCAGGAGAAGCGCTTGACTCGTTTTCGGACTCGGGACGGAGAGGTCGACTCGAAAGAAAGTGCAGAGGATCCGGTGCGCGCGCTCGGAAACTCACATTACACTGCACCTGAGTTCACTTCACTTTCGTGAATGGAGGAAGACGGCCGCTCTACTTCCTCGAGGACAAAGAAGGCCAAACGGTGGGCAAAAGCGAGGAAGAGCATTAGCGTCCCGAAATGTGTGAAAGAAACGAAGGGAAACAACGCACGCACGTGGCTGTTCGGGATGCATGGGTCAGGAGGGCCTGCTTCGGCGCGGCAGAAGGAGGAGTGCGGTGGGGGGCGCGGGAGGAGGACGTTGAGGTTATCGTTCACAAGGGCCTGAGGAATGGTTGTTGGGCGTTATTTACAGTAAGGGAGAGGAAGAGAGCGAGCCGGGGGTTAGATTGATTATTAGTAACGGTAAATGAAGTGCAGGAGGAAGGACGGTCCGGTGGAGAAGGAATGGAATGGAAGGGCGTGGGGAGGGTAGACTGGACAGTCGGGCGGGCGAGTCGAGCTCTGCACACAAACACAGCAACCAAGCCAACTCCGCCTCGTGTAATGGCCGCGCCTGCTTTGGGGCAACGCGCAGAGAACAATGCAAACGCCAAATTCCAAACTTTCCCAAGGACCACAACGTGCGACACACCTGACGCACCCTGGTCGCATTGGATTTCGTCTCTTTGAGGCAGCGCATAGCTCGCCGTCCTCGAATCGGACGCCACGCCCATGATGCGTGTGCTTCGGCTGTGGAGAGGGCATTAGTTCCGCTAGCATACAGGTAAGCACGAGTGCATGGAAGTGGAACGAATGAGCCAGAGTTCCGAGGGAAAAAGAAAGTGGAGGGACAGGGGAATGGAGATGAAGAGGGACGGGGCGAGGCGAGAATGAAGAGAATAGGTAGGAAGGGCACGAAGAAAAAGAACGAAGCGCACGCGTACCTTCCGCACAACGTTATTCCCATCCACCATCGCGCTCAGCTGCAGCGAACCCTTTTACAAAGGAGACCGAATGAAATTGATGCGCCGCGTGTCGACGGTTCGCTACCGCGGGGTGATGCATCAGATCCGGAGAATAGAGACGTTAGCATGGATCGAGGTTGAGAGAGTCTTTGAGGATGCTAACTGTCGCTGCGGGCGGAGTCGGGCGGAGTCCCGTGGTTAGAGCAGAGTCGAATGGCCCTATGCCTAGGTGGCCTGCGCAATGCGAAAACGGAAGTCTAAGAAGTCTAACGTCGACGAGAGTCTAGAGAGCTGGATGGTGGAAAGGGACAAAGTGCGTTTGACCCTCGATCGGACCATTCCGGCTGCTGATCCGGCTAGACCGCTCCGCTCCGATCAATTCGCCTCTTGCCTCCCACCTTCATCTTGCTCTGCTCGAACCACGTCCCGAAGCTTGTTATTGCGTGCAGCAACATCAAATCGCTTCTCCGTTATCTCGGGCCTTCTTGGCTGCGATGGTGGTCGCGGATCCAGGCTGACTCGCTGTATGTTTCCCTTGAATCCGGGATCGCTCCGTACCCACAGCGAGCTCCCAATAACAATCCATCTGGCTTGAAATCGTTCTGACCCGGGAAGAATCCATGTTGCGCAACGTACCATTTTGTTTTACTCTATCGAATCCACCTGGCCGCGAATCGAAACCGTTTAGTCGAGATACAAACATCTCAAGACCGAGCCCATTTGGTATGAGCCATCAGTGCGATTTGCGTGGGGACAAAGCCACCTTTTTTCGTGGCATAAAAGTGAGGTGTGCTTTCCTTGACACTGGGCTGCGTACAATCCTTGAATCGAATAGATCCCTTCAGGTGCGGTCTGTGGTCTGATCTATTGATCTGATCGGCGCCTTTCGCTCTGAGTCAAGTGCATACGTACTCGTCTCGGCATGCCGTAAATTTTATCCTATCTGCGCAATTTTGGAAGGCGATGCGCTGGTTCCCCCCTCCCCCCAAAAAAAACTGCCTCCAAACTGCAACCGAATTGGAGATCGATAACTCCTACAGCTGGAGCAGCAGAAGGCCAGCCTTCCCGACAAACCAACTCAGCATCCCTTAAGCTTCTTCAACGTTTACTATGTAAAGTCCATGTGCACATATTTATGCGTCCCTTCTATCCTTCCTTGTCGACTCATTTATATTATTTCTGCGCTGTGGTGTTCTTAGTGCGTCAATCCTTCCCTGCCCTTCTTCCTTCCTTCCCTGCCTCTTCATTCGACCCATCTCTTTAACCCGTCACCCAATGGCTTACGGTGGTTCTCACATTCTGTGATCACGCGTTCGCGAAACATAGTCCATGAGTCCGTTTGTCCTTGGCTGTCACATCAACCGGTTTCAAGCAAAAAATCAAGCCCAAGAATCATCTCTATTCGCGATTCCTCGCTCACGCTCGCAGCGCTTCCCGCCTGACCTCACATCCAACTCACTAACCGGCATTTGTTTGACCTCAAAAGTCAATAAACGTAGCGCCGCCCCAAATGTCGAGCGTCTCGACTTGTAGGTGGTTACTGTTCCTCCGACTCTAGCTGTGGAATGATTCGAACTTCGTTTATTCATTCATTCGCCCTCCAAACCTCCTGAGAGGAAGCATGTTCCGCTGCTTTCTCGCTCGAGGTATTTTTGAAATTCCGAGCCGCGTTTCAATTTCAAGGTGTGATCGTGTTTTCGAAAATTGGCCGCTGCAGTCAAATTTCCATCCTGTTCCACGCGCACCACTCCCATATCACCCAAAGTCTGGACGTCAATCGCTCATTATAACAAGCCACGAGAAGTCTACGACACAGTATCTCGGACAGAGTAGTGGTTTACCCACAGTCATGTCAAATACAACTATGACTAGCCGCATTGTTTCACTGTGCAGTCCTTCCATCCCCTCAGCTCAGTGCAGTATGTTCCCCCTTGCATTCAAAACTCAGCGAGTCCCTTAATTCCACCTCGCACCAGGATCACGTCGTCCGCCCCATTTCTGCACTGGGCCCAAAGGTATGCTGCCAGCCTCGGCCCTCTGATCAATCGCGCAGTCAACAGTCACTTCCGATCTTGTTCAATGTTTCACACGAGTACCTCGGTAATGCACAGAGCATGCCTTATAATTCACGTACGGTCTTTCCTGCGGACTCGGGAGGATGATTGTCACAATTTCTGACCATGCTCGTACCCCACGTAGTCCGTATTCCATTTTTTTTTTCGCGCATCATAATAACGTATCTAAGGCAAAGATATTACAAGAAACTCCTCATGTTCCTCAAGCACAATAGGGGGGGTCAAAGATCGCTTACGGGGTCGATTCACGGGTGGATTCTCGGTGCAATTCTCATGTCGATTCTTGATGAATCGACAAGAACCTTGATTCTCTGTCAACTCTTGGTGGAGAATCGACGGGAATTGATCTCTGAATCCATGGCTGAATCGACACCTGGATCGACTTGAGAATCGAGTTTTTTAAGCGATCTTTGACCTCCCCTAATATTTCCAACTCGATTCTGTCCCATTAGCCCATTTGGAGGTCACTTCACAACAGTTACTGTATCGTTTCGACCAAAGGTTCACAGGGTGTAACCCGTAACCTTCATAGTTCACTGGCCCTAATGTTCACTGGTCGATCGTCACCGTCACCCCCGTCAAATTGTTCATTCGCCAATCAGCCTCGCCGATCCCGCTAACAAGCCCCAACTTGTATTCGGGCTCGGTTCGGGTCCAGATAGTATGGGATTCGGTTCAGGACCAAACAGAGGCAATATTATGCAACATGTACTGCAAGAAAATTTCGGTTTTGTCGTCCAGATTAGAAACAATTCAGTTTAGGACCGAACAGCGGCGACATTATACAACATGTACTGCAAAAAAATTTCAGGATTCAGTTTAGGACCATACAGCGGCGACATTATACATACTGCAAGAAAATTTCAGTTCCGTGGTCCTCCTTCCCTTTCGATGAGTGCACAAAATACTTTCGACAACTCCAACAAAACCATGGCCTCACCTGATCAAAGCTCAAAAAAATCGTGACCGAGTACTTCCTCATTCCCCAGGAGCTCGAAAACGACCTTCTCCCTTCTCCTTACCTCTCAATGGCCAAAATGATCGAGTTCCCGTTACCGCTCCAAAACACGGCCATAACTGGCTTCCAACCTGCGCGGTTCTTCAGCAAAGCTGCTCCTTCGCTCAAGCCCTTGCTGGTCTTCGTGACCTTAGGAAAACTAATCCCGCGCTTCACGAGGCTCTGACGCAGACATCAGCGACAGATCTTCCCGTGGTCCTTGATGTCGTGTCGGACCATCTTCTATCCGGACACTACTGTTGCGAAAAATTTCGCGATCGCTGATGATGGTGGGATTTCCCGTTCGGGAAATGCAGAGGCGTCGGACGCTGAAGACAACGAAGAGTCTGTAGATGCCCTCTTGTCCTTGGGCAAGGTCAGCGCAAGAAAATTCCCACGCGGCGTTATCTGGGCCCGACTTGGGAGGAGCACTGATTTCTCGCGTATTTTTGCCTGTTTTCTGTTAAAGTTTTAGCAGCTCAAAAATCGAATTTTACCCCTTTTAAACGCTTCGAAAGTTCAAGTGTTCACTGGCTGTCCGTCACCGTAACATAGGCCAAAATTGTTCAGTTCACAGGTGGCCGTAACCCGTAACGTGAACCTTTGGTCGAAACGATACAGTATTCTGGTACTATTGTGTCATCGCTCTCGTCCGAATCCTCGTCCTCCATGAGTCCATGCTTTCTCAACGCGGCGCTCATGCGTGCCATCCTTCGTGTGAGTCGATCCAATGCATCCAATTTTTGTTGATGACCAAGTAGAATGACGTCGCTCTCATCCATCTCTGCAACATAAGACACGATTATCCCACCGGTAATGTAGTGTATTCCGTACCTTCCATGGCGCTCTCCAACGATTTATCCAATGTTCGGGACTGCTCGAGTGTATGTTTTTTTGGATCTTTACCTTGTACAACATTAAACCATCAGTTGACACAAGTTGAGAAAGGACTGCCTATTCACCACTATGCTTCCTGGCAAGCGCTCCCGCAACGAGGGACAACACCGTCCACATCACGGAGAGCATGGCGAAGGTTGAGACGAAGACGCTGGTCACAGCGGAGCCCAGGGGTTTGAGACGTGGGACAAATCGGAGATATTCTAGGGATGGAACTCGGGTATTGTTCCGGTAGAACTCCACCTCTTGCTGCCACTGTGCCATCAATGTCGCATTGGATGTCCAATCCCTGGTTTCGTTTGCCGGGTTTGCCCCAACATTCAAAATTCCCACGTCCATTGGCAGGATCGTGCTGTTGAACATCTCCGGAGAGTTGTATATTTGATTGTCCAGAATTACTCCCAGATCGAGACGGACCAGGTGGTAGAATGTTTGAATTAGGTTCTCATATGCGTTAACGAGGGTACCGTTGAATATGCCCAGTGCCGGGATCACCAATAAATCGGCCATCTGGGTGGGTATTGGTCCGGACCAAAATGAGGGATCGATTCGTTTGACGTCGACTACCACGAAACGCGGGGGGTTCGCGGAACAATGAGACTGGAATAAACGTGCACCGCTTTCGAGCGGACCACCTGCCAGAATCGCATCGCAGTCGCAACATGGATGCACGGTGAAGTCGATATTAATTTGCGTAGTATCTGGCAGTCCCTTCCTGATACAGTCTCAGCAGAAGATTGAAAGAAGTGAGAGTTGGAGAATAAGTTACGATGGCAGAAAAATGCTTTGCTGCAGGGGATGGGACGTATTACTTGTGAGAGTGGTGAATGCGCGATGAACAGGTCATGGCTCACAAAGCTGTTGCTCATCCAAGATGGCATATCTCGAGGAGACTTCCCTGGGATCGACCCGGGAAAACCACCCCATGCCAAATAAAAGAGGGTTGGAACGTAGCACACGACGATTCCCTGTGTGTGCTGCTCAGGTATTCATTATTGGAGAGAATCATCGTTGTGCTCACAGTTACTTGGACATCAGGGATCCATTCGAGGGGGGCGTTTTTAGTCAACTGCAATTGAACCGTGATGTTTGCCTGTGCGATGGTTCATAAGCGTGTGTTTTCGACAGAAGGAAAGGACAGACTCACGACATCGCAGCTGTCAGAGAGCGGGTTGTTGTAGTACAAGAACGACGAGAGTGGCTTTCCAGTATCATCAAATGCTTGAGAAATGTCATAGTTGAAGATGAAATTATCCAGCACGATCGCCTCTCCGACGCTCAAAAGTTGTGGAGTGAAACTGGCCGTCGGATTCTGGAGAATAGAGGGGATGAGATTGTTCAGGGGGACGGGCGGAAGCGTGTCGTTCGGTTGAGATGTGACTTCTTGAACGATGTTGTACGCGGAGAGTGGAACTAGATGGAGTGAGATTGGAACGTTGAATGATTTTATACGGAGCGGACAAACCATTCACGAGAGCGAGGATGGGGGAAAGGAGAAATGCGCATAGCACAATTGGGGTGGTCCATCTCCATGGATATGCTAATCGGAGGATGGTGTCGATAAAGTTGCCCTGAAAAAGGAATTGAGGACGCACGACGCTCCTCGGTGTACCCGAGTCGAAAGGATTTAATTTCCTTGAAAATTGAGACCATGTTCATGAAAGGATGGAACGCAGAAAGGCCACGGAAAAAACCACAGGGAGTAGGAGATAATCAGTGAATGCCTATATTCAAGGAACCTGACCAAAGTTGATCCAGGTGAAGATCCGCAACGCTGACGTCGAGAGCGACAACGCGGAAAGTTGAAGCGAACTGTTTCATTAGATGAAAGACATCAGAAAACCAAGAGCTCTGAAACATGAGCGCGAAGATAGTATCCTTACGCACGGGCCTATCCATGCTCAAGCCATCGCCCTGGAAACGAGGAATCAGAGCCCATTTCGGTGACCATTTTGATGAAAACGAATGGTTATGATGCGCTGCTGCCGCTCATTGAGCGTCAACAAACCTCGAAAAATGGACAAGAATATATGCATTTCGTACCAAATAATTGTGCTTCGCGCCTGTGCCGGGGTTTAGTCGGTCTGGGTATCAGCCTCGAGTTCTCGGATGGGGGATTGGATCTGGGCACTGCCCACGCCGTGAGTCCACAGCCACCGAGAAGAAAACCAGGGGTTTCAGTTGGTGGAAGACATATCTAAATCGTGCGTGATATCAGAAATGAAGAGGTACGAGCACGGAGATATCATATTTGATGTGTCTGGCTTGTACAGACCCTGGCCCCGCCCCAAAAATACCGCTTCAGAAGATGCAAGGAACTATCTGAAAGATCAGACGAAGAAAGGAGAAAGCAATGCTGAGCGGATCTCGTCAGTAACCATTAACCACCTGGAACATTCATCGCTCACCGAGTTATTGTGAGCGCGAGGAAGGTGGAAATAAGAAAGGCACATAGTACGATTGGGGTGGTCCATCTCAACGAGAGGATGGTGTCGCCAAAGTTGTCCTGAAACAGGAACTGAGGACGCACGACACGCTTCGGTGTGCCCGAGTCCAAGGGATTTAATGTTTTGAAAAGTGAGGCCATTGCTCATGGGGGAGAAGAAGAAAGCGCTGGGAAGAGCTCGAGGGAGCGAGAAATCTTCACGAAGGCTTGCGTATAATTACAGAACTTCATCACTGACGTGTCTCCAAGCTCGAAGATCTGCAGTGCCGATATCATGAGAGCGAGAACGCGGGAAAGTGAAACGAACTGTTTCAGTCCATGGATGACGTCGGAAAAACCAAGGGCTCTGCGCTTCGAGTGCCAAGATAGCACATGTACGTGCGAACTTACATCTACTCATCCCGAAAACGCAGCCCCAGCCGACGCGAGTAGGAGAAGAATCGGAAGAATCAGAGCTCTGGCCAGCGGTGAAATCGAATGATAAGCACGTGCCACTGCCGCTCGTTGAGTGTTCCGGTATTGTCATCCTGTTTCGGGATCAGGCTTGGAGGTCCGGAATACCAACGATGTGAGTGTGCACAGCGAGCGAGAGAGAGGAAACCAACTGATTCGGGGGATGGAAGACAGCCGTGCAGTGAGACATCGAAAGATACGGAGATGCCATTCTTGATTTACGCACGGAATCGTATATACCCCCGGCCTTTGCCCAGAAATACCGCCTCAGGTGACGCAACGACATGCAATGGGAAGAATCAGATGAAGAAAAGGCGGGCAGCAATGCTGATTGGCCAAGAGTCATGAGCAACCAACAACAAAATCGACGACAACAATCAGTACTCGCCAAATCATCGAGTTCTGCCGTGCCGTCGACCAGGACTATCATCTTTGAGCTCGGGGATCCAACGAACAATTTCTGCATAGTCCGTAGAGTCCCGAACTTACCGGCAAATCCGAGCATTATCCTCCAAAATTTGAAGCAGCGACATTAAATGGTTTCTCCCGGCATAAAATTTAGCCATGTTCAGCACAGACTGGAAAAAAATCCCGTGTTGATGGAGGAATACGGTGATGGCGGAAAGCAGTGCTCGAACATGCACGGCGTACAGTGGAAGAAATTCCGAGTTTCATTGTGTGATGCTGGAATACATCTGGGTCGCAAACTAGGCAGCAGGCAAGCGCCGTGTGGCCTGCATTAGATGACCGCGTTTCGAGCAGAGGTTCAAACGGCCATTCGGGCCGACAATGAAGAAATGGAGAAAAGCTCGGACGGTGAGGGAAGGGATCTGACTGAGCAAACATGGAGCAGACACGGCACTCCGCTCCGTCGAGCATCAACGAACACGAAGACGGACACCCACACGGACACAAGCGCGAATGAAAGGATAAGCAACTGATGTAACAGCACCTGCGGCCCGAGACGAAATGTCTGATCTGGAAGAAACAACGCCTCCCAAGACGAGACGTCTGAGAAATACAAAGCGAAAATCACGCGCGTCAACTACCCAAGGTGCAGCCCACCCCGATGTGGGTCGTCTGGCTCGGCAGTAGCTGCACCGAGAACCACCACGGGTCGGTGTGGGAGGAGGATCTCGACAACTCGGAGGGCCTGGGGAGTGGGAAGTTGACGGGAGCGAGCAATATTTGAAAGGGAGTGCGAACGGGTGTAGTGTGCGGGTAGGAAGCTGAAGAGAGCGAGCCGGGGTCAAATTGCTTGTTAAATAATAATAATGATCGATCGCAAGGAAGAGGGGCCGGAGAAGAGCGGAGACAAGGGCAGAGGGGGACAAGGGCAGAGGGGGGCAAGGGCAGGGGTTGGAGGTGGCGAGAGTGGACTGGCAGTCAGGGTAATTGCCTCGTCGACACATCGACACAGACGACGCAACACCAAGAGCGAATGTCAACCGAACCGACGCCACCTCGTGCGAGCCCGCGGCACGAAGAAAAGAACGAGCGCCAACGCCACACTCACTCGCACACAACCTCGAAACATAAGTGTGAAAAGAGGACGTCACGCAACACACCTCGGACGCTCTCCTCGCCCTGAATTTCGTCTCCTTGAGGCTGCGCACGACGGCTCCTTCCCGCTACGCCCCACACTTCATACGAGACGCGTGAGTGCCCGAAAATAGAAAGAGAGGAAATGGTACAAAGCTAGCGAGCGGGAGGAGGACAAGGGAAGGGAGGTTACAGGGAAGAGAGGGACAGGGAAAGCGAGAGGGGGAGAACAAGGAGAAGATGTAGGAGGGACGAGAAGAAAGAGGAAAGAGGAACGAGAAACACGCACCCTCCACACCAGACATCCCATCTACCCTCGCAAGGCAGAGAGGACGAAATTGACGCGCCAAGCAAGCGCCAGCTGTAGACGGCCCAGGGGGTGCACCAGATCCTGGGAATGGATCGGCCGACGTGGGAGACTCCTTTCTTTTTTGCGTGAGGACCGTGAGGTACGAGCGAGAATCGAGAAAGAGTCTGTCAAGAGAGACTAGGAGACTCAGCAGAGTCCAATGATCCAACGATGGCTGCGGCACGCAAAGAGGGAAAATACTCGGTCGAACCTTGCCGAGACCCACTTCGCCGACCAGCTGGATGGCGGAGGACGACGAAGCGCATTTGATCCTTGTTCGGAACATTCCGTTTTCTGATCCGGCTTGACAGCGCCGCTCCAATCAACTCGCCTGTTCCTTTCCATCTCGCTCTGGTCGAACGACCGCTGGGTGCTTGCAGCAACGTCAAACGTATGATCTATCAAGTTATTGGCTCGAATGGTCGTAATTCTGGCATCGACCCTGTCGCCAGTTTCCCATGAACGAATCGCTCGGTTCCCACTACAAGGCTTAGGCCGCGAATAACAGCTCAACGGGCTTGGAATTGTTCTCCACCACGAGGAATTTATGTTACCGTGGATTGCATCCATGATCGGCCTTGCTTTCCCCAAAAGGTTCCGTCAAGAGCGTCCTTACCGACCACTTTCAGCGGAGCACACCCACGAGTTCACAAGCACAAGCGAAGCCCTCGCCGGGTCGCTGTTCCCCGTCGATGTCTTTCAGGCCGCATATTTGCGGCCCCCAACGCCGATTACAACCGCAATCCAGCGCCACGGTGCGCAAGCGCCCCGCGAGGCGTAGGGCACTTCGCAACGACGGCGTGTTGCCGCACCGCCTCCTCGACACATGATCAACGGCCTTCGCCGCGACTCGACGGGGGACGCCTGCCCTGCTTCGCCACATGCAGGACCATGCCCAGCCTCGTATCGCTGTAAGTCGGTTCTCCAACTCGTTCCCTAAACTCCCCTCACACTGCCGGCAGCTCTACCCCGACCGTTGTTCCACATCCAGACTGCGTCAGCCGTTGACAGCTCAACGCGTACCTCAGTTGGCTGGTTATTTCTTCCTCCCTTTCTTCCTCCTTCTCTTCTTTTTTCCTTTAACCTGTCTCTTTACCACGTACTCAAAACTTACGGTGGTTCTCGCATTCAGCCCTGCATAAATTTCTTCCCTCTACGCGCACTGATAGGCATTCTCCAGCAGTATGAAGCTACTAGCTATTCATCAAGCACGATCGCAGTGCTTCTTGCTCCGGCGCAAAGTCCAACTCGCTGACTGTCATGCTTTCATGGGCGGTTGCTGTTCCTCCAACTTGAACTCCAACCCTTATAATTTCCTTCGTTTGTTCGTTCATCCAGTCGTGGTTCAAATCAAACCAAAACGAACAACCAAATCCCTAGACGCGTTTCAAGCTAAGTATGATCATGTATTCAAACATTGTTGGGTGCTGATTTGGTGCCTCTCCTCGCAAGTCATGTATGTTTACACTCGCTGGCTCAACTCTTGGGCTCGGGGCTGGTACGGTGTGCTTTCGGACTACAAGTCATGTATGTTTACGCTCGTTGGCTCAACTCTTGGGCTCGGTGCTGGTACGGTATGCTTTGGGACTGACGGTAACTACTCAACCAATTCTACCTTCTCCCCCAGCCGGCAACTTTGACCTGGCTTCCGGTCGTACAGATTTCAGAGAACAGCCCGAAAATAAAAGTGAACTGGTCGATCCAACAAATACTTCTTCAATTCGCCAGCGGCTTATTGCACAATTACATTTACGAGTGTTCAGTGCAATCATTCCACGGTCGTCTCGTCGTCCTGGACCCAATCTTCGTCCTCTATGATACCATGCTTTTTCAACGCCGCGGTGAGGCGCCCTAGCGCGACTCGCATTACTTCCATGTCGTTCCACGTGCGTGCCTCGTTCCTGTCTATCCTGTGCCTCAATCGCTCTACTGAATCGGGTTCCGTTGGATCGCCAAATAGAATCACTTCGCTGCCATCTAGGTCTGGATTGTAAAATAAGACGGAACGAAATCCCAAGAAACGGTATCCGTACCTTCTGTCCCGCTCTCTAACGACGTGTCCCACGTTCGAGACTGCTCGGGCGTATGTTTTTTCTCAGGGGTGCCGTTGCGAGCTTTACCTTGTAGACAGTGTCAGCGAACAAAAACGGGGTCTCGGAATGCCAATTTACCTCTATGCTTCCTTGCAAGTGCTCCCGCAACAAGCGAAAATACCGTCCACATCACCGAGAGCATCGTAAATGTTGAAACAAAGACGCTGGTCATAGCGGAGCCCAGGGGCTTGAGACGTGGAACGGATCGGAGGTACTCCAGGGGCAACAACCATATGAAGTTTGATTAATCAATCCCTGTCTCAACACAAAATCAGGTTTAAGCCATGCTCTGTTTAACCTGTTTAACAGTGAGGCTATCCAGAACCAGTTCAATACAGGATGCATCCATTGTTTATGTCCTGTTCTGTTAAACCAAAAACATCACCTCTTGTCAGTCTCCTCCCCGTGGTGCTGTTCTGTTAATCCATTTTGTTAATCAGTCTTGTATCTTATCAAGCGGTGTATTACTTACTTTTTGAATGCACCAGTTGTCTCTAAGTGCAGTAACACTTGAACCGTGTTGCACACAGCTGCAGACTGTAGGCAGTCAATTTGGACATAGTGAGGTTAGTGGGTGCCATCATCGAAATCATGTATGCACCGGTGTCAGCAATTACAAAATTTGCACAAACAAGGCTGTTCTGATTAACACTCCTGTTAAACCTTGAATCTGGGAGACACAAAAGGAGAATGATGCAAATTGTGCTCTTCTGCACAGACAGTGGAAGCCAAGTTTCTGAAAAAATTTATTCAGGTCCTCATGCATAGTCCCCATGGATTGAATCACTGTTGGAAGAATTCCAGGCAAAGTCCACTACTATATAATCCCAACATTGCAAGTATTCCAACAGTTTGGCTGTCCAAATACTGGTTGACCAATGCTTCTTCAACTTGGACAAATGTATTATATCACAACTTCAGATCATACAGTGTGTTGCTGATTATATCCACCATTTAGAAAAAATAACATTGCCTGATGGGGAGTGGTTGCACATAGTGTCAGAGTGGCATATTCTCTCTTCCTCTACCTGGTGCTTGAGCTTATTGGTACCTGTCTATTATCACTGATGACTCTCTCTCACACCAAAAAAGGAAATGTTCTTGGTATGATAAAAACTGTCCATGGAACTGATAGTATCATTGCATGTTTTTATTTGAGCTGAAACTACGAGTAACAGTTGAAATATGAAGTGAAATGGAAATAAGTACTTCCAGAATCACTTTCAATGACACAAAGAATGGTAGTTTCTTTTTTCAGGGTCAGACTCACCCTGTGGAGTTTGAATCACATACTGATGTGACCGCTTTCGTGCAAACACAGGAGAAGGCTTTGGGCTTCAGATGAATTTTTGTGGATGCATGAGCATATAAGCTGTGTTTTAAGTGGGATGTTACCATGAGTTAGTTAAAGACCTCTACTATATAATCCAGATACCAAAGAACACTCAATGAGATCAAATGGTCACATGATTCACTTCCCACTTGAACAAGGCACCATGTCACGTTCAAGTGTTTAGTGGTTGAACTCTGGCAAAGCAGAAGGGTTCAGTGGGCACTTTGGTAAGAGGCTCGAAAGAGATGGAATAAAAGGCTAAAGACTACAGTCGAATAACTACTGTTTAAATACTGTACTACGAGTCGTGAGAAAATATACTAGAACAATAAGACCGTGCAACTGTATGTATGGTCCGATCAAATATTGTTCCGTTAACATGTGTTCTGAATAATAACCACGCCATGACAACACGTTTGACGTGTGTTGTTTAATTAATGTCCGAAACTCTGGCACTGCCTCCTCTCCTTGTACTCGCAAGGATAGAGCCACCACATGTTAAACGCCCTGTTGCCTGCCCTTTGAGGGTTTCTGACCAACTTATCCTTATTCTGCATACATCAAATCTGTCTAGCATCTATCCGTGGTATCTTGTCACGTGTTCGGCGCTTAGATAAGATGTTGCGAAAAAGGGCAAAATCGTGACACACCAAGTTGCGAACATATGATAAGGATTTAAGCTTCCTGTGAATTTTGTGAGGTGCATAGGCATGTGGGCCATGGATCGAGCAGGATACTAACAGTATCTCGCCAAAGGTTTCTACTATATAATTCAGATATCATGATGCACTTGACATTTGGCTGGGGTTGCATATCAATATTGTGTTTATTCATGACTCTTGAGCACAGATATCAGTCTCACTCTGTGGTGAGAGTACCTGACTAGAATGCTTTAGTCCAGAAGGCTACCACAACATGTCTCAAGTCCAGTGCAATTGTGTGGTGGCACAGGCTTGTTACATCACAGTCACAGTTGTCACCAGGAACGTTCACCTTACTTCTGCACACATTCCACACACTTCCTTGATTTGCTCCCAAGGAAATCATTACAACATCTCAGCTACTGCCCTCTTTTCGATTTATTGCACTGGTGACTTCCAAATGTTTCCTGTTTCATGTTAACCCTGAAAGGGTGTTGCTATAACTGCTGCAGTTTCCCTAGTTTGCAATTTCACACGTGCCCCAAACAGCATGTTTTCAGGGAAGAGGACACACCAAAGACGCCGAAGACGCTGTGTCATCACTTTATTTAGGAACACTAATTTCGTTTTGCACCGGCCCTGTGGCAATTGTGACTGTCTCAATTGTAACGTATATATTCCTGCTATTCCTGCTTCACATCCACCAATGCCTTAGTCAATTCTTGCCCCACTGTCTTTCTCCCTCTCTTTCTTTCCATGTTGAACAATTGCCTCTCCTCTGTGATTGAGTCTCTCAGACTGACAGGTGGCAAGGCTCAGATGAAGGGTCAAGTGCAGCAATGAATCCGGACACTGCTCATCAGCACACTTCCCCTGCCCATCGAACATGTTATGACACACCGCTACATGGGCCACTATCTGGCCGGCCACTAGATACAGTAGATCTTTTGCAAAAGACATGCTAACTAACGTCCCGGTCTTTTGCAAAACAACATGCTAACCACTATCTATTCCCCAAATGGACTACAAATCCTTATCTCTCGCTATTCCCACCGGCGCAGGATCCGTATTCGGTGCGGGAGGGCTCGGCAGACGTATTTCTCTCGCTTCGCCTAACTACAACACCGGCACTGAATATATACAAATAAATTCCAGCTACACGCTGCTGTCCGACAACCCCGGAATGCCCGAAATGCCCGAAAGTCCGTGAAAAATCCTCGAAAATGACCAGGAAAAATTTGGAATGATACCAGGAAAATCCGCGCAACCCTGCAGTGAAAGTGGAAGGGAAGCGGCGCATGGAGAGGTCCCCAGGAGTCCCAAAAAAGCCTGAAAACCTCAAAAATCAGCAAAAACGGCGCAAACAAAGCGAAAAAAAGCCACACCTAGATCTCGTCATATTGGGATGATGTGGCCACCTGGAGGGCAAGCAGCTCGTCTATCTCAGCCATCCTCACCGCTGCATCATCTTCTATGCCCTCCTCGCTCTCCGAATCACCTGTGCTGCTCCCCTCCAGGTCAGCGAGGTTCTCAGCGCCCTTCAGCTGCTCCTGTTCAGCGTCCTCTTCCCCTGTGAGTTCAGCAGGCTCACGAGGAGCCCCACTATCCTCGTCACCGTCCGAGCAGTCATCACCGACCCAAGCGTCTTGCTCGTCTGCACCCGATGATGCCGACGACTCCGGCACCCCTGGGCCTTGAACCCGGTCACTGAGATGCCACCAGAGGCGGCGGAATCGCGTCGCAAGCTTGCGCCGCAGAGCAGCTTGCCTTGCTGCAAATGCAATGGCGCCCTGGAGGTGCGCTGGGCCGTACTTCGTCTTCCCGGCATAGTGCGCTGCAGTAGCACGCTTATCCCACTGACGGGCTTGCCACTCAAGGGTGAGCAGGCACCGCACCATCTCTTCCTGGAGGAGGAGGAACTCCTCTCGCCATCGCTTTACTCGGGCGTAGGCTTTGCACCACTCCACCTTCACGGAAGCATGCACCTCCTCCTCTACGGCGCCGCTTCCATGCCCCGCAGCCACCCAAATCCACGAGATAAGGCGAGTCTTCTCGCCCATCCCTGGGACACCCCGCACCTCGCCGCTCTCATTCAGCTCGGCGGCCTTCTTCCGCTTTCCCTTCATTGCCCGCTGTTTCTTCCGCTTCGCCTCCTCCTCGTCTTCCGGCAAGCGGAGATCTGCCTTCTCCAGCGCCTTCCAATCTGAAGCCCCCGCAACATGGACAAGAGCCAAGCGCGCCTCACGCGCACGCCGATATGTTGCTGCAGCAAGATCGATTTTGCGCTGCTGAGCGTCGACAAGGCTGCGCGAGCGCGTGTTCTGGTGTTGGCGGCGGGAGTTCAACGACTTGTAGGTGTGCAGTCGCTTTTTGACGATGAGGCTGTGGCGGATTTGGTCCAGGCTCTCGCTGCACTGGGCGTCACGCAGTCTTGCCTCAGCCTCCGCGAGTCCGGCGACAACAGCCGGCGGAGAACAATCCGTGGGAGAGAGGGAAGATGGGAGGAGGAGAGGCGCACGCTCCGCCTCGGATGGATCCACAGGTCCGCGGTGAGTGGCGAGGCGCTGCAGAGCAGCAGGTGAGTATTTCAGCTGGAGCACGCGCAGCTTCTTGATTTGTCGTGAGATTCTCGTGCGTCTAGTGACGAAGTCTGCGAGATCTTTTGTGGATGGGGATCTGTTGGCTCCCAAGTCAGCACTGAGCTGTCGTCTGCGCGAGGGTGAGGGAAAGGAAGGAAACAGAAAAAAAGGATACGCACTGCTGTCCCTCAATTTCCAGACCGAGCATCAAGTACTCGGTCATTGTCTCCTCAGCAACGCTTCGTACGACGCCAGACTTGCGTTCATTCTCATGCTCCTCACGCAGCAGCTCCAACTCAATCTCACGAAGTGATATACCTGCGAAAAAAACCATGGGTCAGCGAAGCTGCAAAGTGCGAAGCGAGCACACTTACCCGACTGAGGAAGCTCATACGGGTTCTTGCAACCGGTCACCCCAGCTTCAAAATCATCCACTGCCTTCTGCCAGGTAGGGACGTCTGCCTTCTGTGCCTCTGAAAACACGTCGAGCGCGGATTTTTGAGCTGCCAGCTCTTTCCTGGCCTTCAGGAAGCGCGTTCGAAGGGTACTTCCTATAAAACAGTCAGCACGTACAGACTATGTCGATAGGAAAAAGCTCACCCATAGCAATAACCTTGTTCCAATTCCAGTAATGCCAGAAGTCATCCAGCGTGTCTTGCCGTGACCCTGGGCCCATCTCCCGCGTGCTCGCCCCCATCAGACCACTCGACGACCAAATCCGCTCGATTCCCTCCATGTCAGCCTGCCCCGAGCCCGGTGTGAACAGCAGCGAGAACATCTCCTGGCAGATCCGCAGATGCCCGAGGATATGGAGCTTCGGGATCACAAACTTGACGACAAACAATGCAAGCTGCAAGCGGAGGGCGGGTGGTAATTTTTTGAGACGTTCCTTCAGTTTCTTCGACCACTGGCACATTATGTCGTATGAGAGAAGAAAAAATAGGAGGCCCATGAAATGGCGCCATGCGCTAGCCACGACATAATCCATGTTGCCGTACCTGCGCGCATGAAAAGGTATGTTAGTTAGCATTCATATCAGTAGGCTAGCGGACGGACGTACTTCTCACCTGCTTGCAAATCAGCGACTCCGTTTCTGGTGACGACCTCGTGGCGTCCGCAGGTAACCATGCCACATCCCGTGGCAGCATAGCCCTGTGAGTACTTCGTATTGGCGTGATCGAGTGCGGCGAGGCCCGTACAGGTGCTCATCTACCAGGGTAAAATCAGCAATGGTTCTCTTGCTCTGCCGGCAACACGCACCTCTTTCTGCTCTCCCAGGGTTTTGACGAACTCGAGGTAAGGACCTGACCGAACAAAATACGCCCACCCGTCTTGAAGACTCGGGTCAGCGGCCCAGCTGGAAATCTTCTTCCGCTTGAGGCGGAAGCACGCATCAATCGCCAGAAAAAGCATGTAGAGGAATCTATCAAAAGATAAGTCGAAGGCAAGGAAAGACAAAGCAAAAACACACCTCTTTTCCGGTGGAGCGTCTCGCCAGCCATCTGGAAGATTCACTCCAGCCTTAGGGCACGCGATGCACTCGACAGCGAGCTCCCCCTCATGCGTCTCGGCCGCCGTTCGGTCAGGGTCATTGGCCATACCTCCACGCTTCAATGCCCGCAGGTTTCTCCACTGGCGGACAACACGAAGAATAAGCTGGTAACGGCGCTGAGATGAGGTATAAGGCGGTGCTTGAGATGGCAGGATGGAGTTAGAAAGACATACCTTGAAAGCCCGGCTGCCGGTATTGTCGGTGATCTTCGCCAACGCTTGGAAGAAATGATAGACGGTGGTCTTGCCCTGAAGGCTAACGGCATGGAAAAGCTTGAGGGTGGGGATGGTAATTGCACTCTTGGGATGGTCAGGTGTGGACGGAAACCAGCCATAGAGAAGCAGCTGTTCCCACTGTGGGGCAGCACTGCGTCGACACTGGCAGTAGTCGACAGCAAGGTGGATGGAAGCCATTGGGGGCGATGACAACGAATTTATCACGACCGCGATGTGCCCGAGGGCATGGCTGATTATCTGGGTGTCCCAGTTGAACTCTCAAGCCCAAGTGTCGTAATTCCCGTCACTCAAAGAAACGACCATTCCAAGCCTACACCTCAAGGTTAGCGGTGGTACCATGAATGAAGGGAGTTGCAGCGCACACCTCGATTCGGCACAAGGGACGCAGACGGTGGCTCTCCACCATACATTCCCTGCAAAACATCTCGTCCCCATGACATTCGCGGCAACGGTATTTTTTGGAGTTGGTACCGCAGGAACAAGGGTCCTGCTCTCGATTCGCTGGTCCCTCGCGAGTGACGAGCACGCGTAAGTACGCATCCCGATAGTTTGCAGTCCAATACCGCAGAGGTTCATCCTGAGAGATGAAGCAGTGAGTTGGTACCCAAAGAGTACGAGCTCCAGATAACTTACCGTAGGTGCATACCATTTCCGTTTGTGTGGGGGTTTTTGTACCTCCTTCGGCTTCAGCCTCGGAGGCAGCATCATTCATATCAGGCACATCCAGCCAGTCGCTGTCTTCGAAGTTTGAAGCTGATGCAGCCGACGTAAGAAGCATGCAGGATATGAACCGGAATGGGCTGGACACTTGCACGTCGTCCGTCGGCAGACATGTGGGCTCGCACGCGCGAAGGATGGCTGGGCCAATGAATGGCCAAAAGACTTGAGTGAAAATACATTTTTGGCGCGCTTCTTCTTGGTGTATTCGCTAGCATTGGGGTCGAGTTGTCGTTTCATGGTGCACGAGCTGGGAGAAGTTTTGAGACGACACGTGAACATCGGGTCCTCGGCCGAAAGCACGAGCAGCGACCTTCCCAAGACAAAGTAATCTACACACAGATACTTTAAAAATCACTTGAAAAAAAAAAATGCATTCAGACAGCGAGAGTAGCGTAGCATAAGTTGAAAGTACATGTAGTATGAGTCAGTTTGGTTGCGGCCTGCTCCCTCTACTCCTCATCGGAGGAAATAACAAAAACCTCCAGGGCGGACTCTTCCGCATGCTCGAATCGCGTCCCGGACGCGTGGAGTGATCTCGAGCTTGCGGAAAGACCCATCTGCCATCCCGCCCGCACTGAGGAGGAAGCGTGCTGTCTGCCATGTATGAGCGACCGAACATCTCCCAAAAAACAAAGGTACATACCTGTCTGCGTAAATCGTGGTATTGTCACCGCTAGAACACACGTATAGCAGCTTCCTGGGTGCAGTAGGGGTTGATGGGGCCGATTTCGAACTTGAGGAGCTGTGTGGCACGCCGGTCTTCAAGCCGTGCGGCACAGTGGTCTTCAGGGTTACTTGGCCTCGCAAACTTGAATCGCATTCGACGTTTACATGGGGCGTCAAAGGCGGCAGATCTAGATGTGGGGTCGAATCCTGGGCGCAGGATGCGGGGGATGCTAGCGTAGGCGGGCGGCGGGACGCATCCCATGCACTGACAGCAGCAGACCACCCCACGTGTTTCTTATAAGCAGCATTCGGAAACCCGAAAACCAGAGGGGAAACATCCTCCCTATAGATGAACTGTAAGAAGTTTGGCCCACCAGAACCAACCGGGCACTCACCAGTGCGTGTACACCCCTGGAACTTGTCCGACAGTGACAACGTAGAACTTATGAGTGGGGGAGCCGTGCAGCAGCTCAAAGCCTTTTCTAGGGTAGAAAGCAACAGGGTCCTGGATATCCATTGAGCTGAACGCGGACTCGAGCGGGACCTTCATCGCGAGATGTTGGTGCAAGACAAAGAGAAGCTATAAACAAAGCGTGATCAAATGTGTGATTGACGCGCGAAGGCGCGTCCAAAAAAAGGCAGTAGATCAATCCCTATTCGTTCTACTTCCGCCTTCGATACACTGAACAGGGAACTTGGCTCTTTGTTCACTCTTCAATATTAACCATGTCTCAGATGTGTTCAAGTTCTTGAGATTGATATCTCACCCTGGTGTAGACTTGACTTGAGCAGGCGAGCCTTGCAAACCAAGATCGCGACGTCAATGTCAAGTTGTCCTTCAGCGCTGCCAAAAAAAAACCAATTGCAGCAATGTCAATGCAAGTACAATAAGATTTTAATGTCAGGGGCTTTGAATCCTTTCATACAGTCTTTCGCTATCACTAGCATTGGACTAAACTTGAGCTTCTGAGATCCACTCGTTGAACCGAGTTCAACATGCGATAGCTCAAGAGGCCATTTACTAGTAGTTCAGAAATATTCGTATCGGGATTATAAACACTTATCTAATTCGATAATGTTCATCTGGGGATTATGAACACTCCGGTATGTTCGAGTTGCCATTTGGTTGTTTTCAGGTAAGTTTACTGTAACTCAAGTTGAACGTTACAAACTGTAAGTCAAGTCGAACTTTATGACTTACTCGGCTCATTCTAACATCACCCATGCATCCAGTCTGTCCAATTTTTTTCAAGCCTTAGACTCCAAACCAAGACATTACAAACTGTAACTCAAGTCGAAACTTACGAGTTACCCAGCCCCAAACCAAGACGCTGCAAACTGTAACTCCAGTTGAAATTTATGAATTAGCCAGGTCATTCTAATATCACCTATGTATCCAGTCTGTTCAAAATTCTACAAGCCTTAGAATTCAAACTGAAGCGCACTACACCTGAAAGCTGCCAGCGGCGAGTTGTTCCGTGAATTTAGCAACTCATTTTTCATTTATCTACTAATTCATCGTTGGAGTGCGGCAACCACTCTTAGTTGAAAAGTGCGCTGCATATTCTCTGGAATGAAGATAGTGATAATATAAGTGATACAGGACGGTACGGTAAAGGAGGGCGGTGCAACAAGGTGATGCTATGTACGGCGTTTCTTGCGCGGTGGCTCCTCGACATCGCTCTCTTCTGTCAGATCACTGAAGTCCGCCACGTCCCCCTGGTCCCAGACCTCCACCCGCGCGTGACCGTCGAAATTTTTCACCTTGATGTCCTTCCACAGCGAAAATTTCTTCAAAGCAGAGGTCCAGCGCGCCTTTCGCTCTTCCTCCCGCCGCTTGAGATCAGCCGTACTCGCAGATGCATGCCACGAGATGTCAGATTGAAAGCCGTTGTCCACCCAACGGAAGAGCGCTCCAGCGGAGTACTGAAGTAAGGAATAGCGCTCCTCGTCGTCCGCGATGGGCGTGTTGGAGTGGGTGACGACGGCAGAGGGGATGAGCGCACTGCGGCCGGCGGGAAAACGGATCATGAAGTTGTAATCCCAAAGAACGAGGTGGGCGCCTTTGTCAGCGTTGAAGCGTCCCCAACGCGCTGATCAGGCACATTCCGTCTGCCTTATTCCCGCCGTCAAGGTGAGGCGGAGAGACGGAGAAAGGGCCGAGATTCGCAGTGACGGCAGCAAAAGGGCTCCCGCGGAAGGTGCGGTCGAGGCGGGGGTTGCGCTTGAGCAGCGCTTGTTTTGTCTCATGGTAGTCGGAGAACATATGGAAGCAGAGAGCTTGATAAAAAGCTGAAAAAAGTGAGCGCAGGTACAGCCTGGAAAAAGCTGATGGCGTACGATAGGGATAGGTGGCCGTATGCTGGACGTTCTCATCGTCTAACAGCTCGTCCATAGCCGCGCTGTTCTTCTTCGACCGCGGCTTATAGTTCCCAACCGCCTGCCTGCCGGTGCCGAAGGCGAAGCCTTTCGTGCTGGTGGGGAATCCCGGTCCCGTTGCACGGCGGTGGACGAACGCGCTGTCTGGGAATGACATCTGCGCACGCGCACGGCGAAAGGCCCCGGTCGCACCCTCCAACACCGGATCCCAGCCTTCAGCGGGAGCTATGAGGACGCCAACCACCCGGCCCTTGCGGTCAAGGATGAGGTGGGACTGGCTGGGTACACAGTCAGCTGAAAAGTAGAAAAAAATGGGGTAGCGAACGCACTCTCCGGGCCAATCAAAGTACGGCATATGCTGTTTCAAATACTCTGCATCGAGGGCGTGAGCTTTCAAGGAGTGGTCGAGCGGCTGGGTGGGACCAATCCACCGTTGTTGAGTGGCACGAAAGTCCTCAGCGGAGTACGGAATGTGGATCGGAGCAGTGGCGGCGGCCTTATCGAGAATGCGAGGTGAGGGAACAGGAGCCATAGAGCTGCTCAAAGCTGCGATCCTCCGCTCCCGGCGGTGGGCACGCTCTCGTTCGCGTTTCTTCTGTTTTTTCTTCGCTTTACCCGATAGGCGAGGTACAGTGGCAGAGCTGAGAAGCAAAGACGATGTGGGCGTGCGAGTGGTAGATGGCTCTTCGAGCTCGAGCTCCTCCTCATCCGAAGGGGCGCCGCTATCTTCACGGGCCATCCGAGCGATGTTCTCCCGCTGGAGCGCTTCCTCAAGATCGTAGTGGTGGCATATAATGGGGGTGCCGAAGACTTCCGAAGTCATCTCTGAGATTGGTCAGACTGAAGTTAGCCGGTGTGTGCGATGCTACGAAATGAGAAGGAAGATAAAAAAAGGCGGCCGCCCTGCTCCAGTGTAAGAGTGAGGCGGCGCGCTTGAAATCAGGAACCTTGCCACCCGCTCCATGGTCAGAGTTGGGTGGCAAGAAGGCGGGTGAAGAAAAGAAACATATAGTATAAAATATAGGTCACTCACCGAGGCGTGCACTGCTCCAGAAAGAAGGTCGTCGAAGTGCGAAGTGTGAAGTGCGAAGTCAGGTGGGATGTGACTTAACGCGTTGTCACAGTCACTACCCCTTTGTCTCTCTTCAGATTTACGCTACCGACTTCCCGTTCTTCCTCGCCGAACGTTCTTCCCCGCCGATTCACCTCATGTCTACTCGCAAGAAACGCGGTAATAAAGGACACTTTCATGGCGAACCGCTTGCGCTTCTGCGCGAGAATCTTGCGACTTATTCGTCCACACCCCGAAATGAGAAGAAGACTTTCTGGACAAAATTCTTCGCCACATGGGAGGAACAGTTCCCAACACTGTCGCCTGCTGAGCAGGAGGAGCTGCAGAATGAAGAATCTCAGTACAAAGCGGAATTAGAACGCATTAAGAAGCACAATAAATCGCAGCGAGCCCGTCGCAAAGGCACCATCTTAAAGGCCCCACTCCCCTCCTCACGCTTGAATAAATTGCGAGCTGGCGCGGCAGAAGAACAGGTACGCATTTATGTCTTTGGATTTTTTTTTTTTTGGGATCATGCAGCTCACTGGCGGTAGAAAATCAAATACTGGTTCTCGAACGCCCAAACCAAATCCCAATTACGCAAGACTGAACCCTTCCGCGCCTGGCTCGCAAACCTCATGACTGCCCAGGGAGCTCCACGCCGCGTCCAGCTTCCTTGGTTCTTGTGGCAACACCCCACTCATGGAGAGGTGCTGCGAGTACGCTACCGAGAGAGGTATGGCAAGGACGCCGATGCGGAGTGCCATGACGCAGACACAGGGGAAGGCCTAGAGGACGAGGATAAGGGCGCAGGCGGGGAGAAGGGTGGGGAGAAAGATGAAGAGGAGGGCGTGAAGGAAGGCGGGGAGAAGGATGAAGAGGGAGGCGACGGGCAGGGCGAGGAAGAGCAGAGAGGTGGGGAGGAGGGCGATGGCGAGTCGGACGAGGAGGAGGATAAGGAGTCGGTGCTCACCCGCGCAAAGCTCCTCCACAACAAGTACCGCCTCGGAAAGGAGTACTACGCCGAGCTCGACCCCAATCAGCAGGAAGAAGTCCAGGAGATGAGGGAGAAAAGCTACCAAGAGCGGCGAGCGGCGCACGAGAGGGCGGCAAAGGGCGGGGCTGCGTGCACTGCCAACGAACTCAGCGAGTGAGTGGTCTGATCCCTGCAAACTCAGTTTTTTTAACGCCTTTTATGCCTCTCCCAGCCGACGTGCACATGCAGAGGCCGTTTCCCAGCGCACACTCGATGCCTTGTGCGCCCAGCTCCAGTGCAAGGGCTTACTTGTTTTGGGGGAGATCATTGAGGGCGAGGATGACGAAGTTTTTCTTTCCATGTGCGTCGGCCCTTCTTCATAAACCTGTGGCCGTTCTAACTTATGGTAGGGTGCAGCAAGGAACTCTGCCGAAGCACCCGGACATCGACTTCGTGAAATGGACTCCCCTCCGTTCGAAGGCGCTCATGCAGGCCTTCACCGACTTTCTGGTTGCTTGTAAAAAAAGTGAGAAAGGTGCATACGGCTTTATTGATTTATCCAAGCCGGTTCTTACCCGCTGCCGCAGGTTCTTTGGGCTCGCTAACCGATTCCGGAGATCCCGGAACCTCCACTCCCTCGCTCTGTGCTCAATGCATGGGGTCGCTTATCCCTCTGCCACTTGGCGAGGTGGACGGTGCGAAAGCCAAGCCACAAACCGACTTCTGTCATGCTACCGCCGTCGAGCAGACAGCCGGCGAGAGGGGCAAAAAGAGGCAGAGGGCGGGGAAGAGGGTGAAGAAGGGCGTTGAGGAGGCGGAGGCGGAGGAGTCGGAGTCGGAGTCGGAGGACGAAGAAGAGGAGCATTGGCAAGGAGACGACTCAGATGAGGAGGGCGCCCGTGATCTGCCGGCAGACGCAGAGCAGTGGGAGGACGAAGATGACCGAAGCGTGCCCGATCTCACCCTCAAGTACACCCCCCAACTCCCCCTTGCGCAGAGCGCTCGCCGCGATGCCGAAGAAAGAGCGGATGACAAAGATCTGGAGCCTCAACACCATCAGCAGTTACGAGTTCAATCGAGAGAATAACATAGCGAAGAACCGCGAGCTGCTGCACTCGCTTATGCCTGGAGGCGGCGCAGCGGCCATAACCGGGAACAGTGCCCAGGTGAAGCGGGGCTCGACAGCACCCGCTGCCCCCCCGACCTGTCTGCCTGACCGCACCGCGGTTTACGAGGGCTTCGTCCCGCCATATGGGGAGCGGCTCGGTGACCCCCAGCGGAGCAGGTGGAGCAGGAGACGTGCGCGGTGAGGAAGAACCCACCACGGACAAGGATTCCCGTCTCACCGTGGTGGCTGCTGCGCCCACCGTGGGCGCGGATGCAACAAACAAAGAGTCTGCCACCGATGCAGCTCCCGCGGGCACTGATGCGCCGACCGACGCATCTCTCTCCGATGCCATGGACGTGGATGCGCCGCCAGGCGTGTCTCCCACAGACTTACCTTCCATGGACGTGGACGCACCTCCTGCCGAACAACCCACTTCTGCAGATCCACTTGCAGACGGGAGATCCTGCGCAGATGCAGCCGAGCCTTTCCCTTCCTGTCCCACTAAACACGATGTTGTGCTCCAGCAATTCCGGTCTGAAATCGAACTGCCCATTTGGGTAGCTTTGGTACGAGATTGGTGTGCTCTAGAGGCCGCGACAGCGTTTCAGACTGCGGGGAAGTCGCTTTCCACGCAAGGCCGCCCCGAAGCGGTGGGTTGGTGGGT
This sequence comes from Mycena sanguinolenta, assembly GCA_014462675.1. Classification (NCBI taxonomy): domain Eukaryota; kingdom Fungi; phylum Basidiomycota; class Agaricomycetes; order Agaricales; family Mycenaceae; genus Mycena; species Mycena sanguinolenta. Next base: position 817,591 of record JACAZH010000037.1, on the reverse strand, counting down.
CCAGCGTGCACGCAAGCCTCGCGCTATACCCCCGGGCCTCGATACCCCAGATGACGTTGAGGTCTTTTACGAGTCTGTGGTTAGATGGTGGATTGGCGTAAATCCAGGGTGGAGGAAGGAGGGTGTCACGGGACCAGGGGATTTTCTTTCGCACGGGCTCAAACAGGACAGTGGCGATCTCGATGGGCTTCTTGCAGGCTTGAACGGCTTGACGAGCGTTGTCGCCTGCTTGTGGTGGTGGTACCGAGCGGCTGATCAGGCAGAAGGCGCGCCTTTGTGGAGGAAGATGGTGGATGACGTCAATTGGGTGCTCCGAGAGAAGGCGAGGGCTCTTGCAAATAAACGAGGAGCTCCACAGTCCTCGGATATTCCTGCCGCAAAGCGCCCCCGCCTCGTATAATTTTTTTTGTTGTTTTTTTCAGACCTGAAAGGAATTTCTTGACGCCGTCTGTCCCTAAATGGCAGTATCTCCGAAAATCAATATTTTCATTTGACGCTGGTAAGGAATAATACATTTTTGGAAAGCCCGAGGCGGTCGGAGTAATAAATCGCCGGTATCTGTGCCGGAAAATACGGAGAGCCCGCTATCTGAACCCATATGTAGCTGTCCGGTGGCTGTACACTAATTAGTATCTTGTTTTGCAAAAGACCGGGACGTTACTTAGCGTGGTGTTTTGAAAAAGATGTACGGTACCAGCTGGGCCGGCCCTCGCATGAACATGGGCCCATCCAATAGTCAGGCCCTTGGGCAGTGGTATCAATATGTGCGGCATCTCTTCACCAATTTTCCTTTCACTGATTTCCTCTTATATTGAAGTGCGAAGAATTGGCCCATCTGGATTGCAATCGACGGTACCACCCCATCACCGCTAGTAGAGAAGATCTGGTCGCAACAAGCAAGGAGCTGGCCAACCTTCTCATAGCCAGAGAGGAGCTTGCACCCACTCCAAAGCCATTCCATTGACGTAGCAATGCCACTCCTTCAGCATCTGCATCTAGGTCAACTTGCTATCAGCCACTTTCATCGCCTACAGCATCACAATATCGAACTGAAGTACTTGCTTGTAGACTGGCTCCAGATCTATCAGTGAGGTTCTGAGTTGGCGTTGTTGCTATCAAAACACAGGACCTTGACTTCTGCTATATAATCTTGGCTGCATGCTTGATTGAACACCTGCTTGTTCTCTCCTCATGTATAAGAGGAGACAAATTGAGCTCATCAGCCAGCATGCCCATGTTCCAATTCAGAACCCAACTGTGAAACAAGTCCAGCACAACAAAATTTCTGCAGCTGGTAGCTCTGTCCACATACATGTTCTTCACAGATTTCCTGTGGCTCAACGTCTGCACCCGTTGCATTTGAATCCAGATCCTATAATTGTTGAGAGCAGGCCAGAACCAGCAGTTGGCTTTCCAGAAATAGCACCAACAAAATCCACGATGAAATGTGAGAATTAAATGCTGATCCTCAATGGACTTGATCACCAAAAGCAGGTGATCCGAGAGCACAGCTGCCAGGTGGTCCACACAAGGCACTAGCTGCTTCTGTTGCATCTAAAACCTTTGTTAGGCTGTAAGACATCACGACAGTAACAACTTTGCCCATGTACCCAAGAAATATTTTTGAGCTGAACACATCTATTCAAATGTGTCATGGCCTAATAAGCAGTTAATCAAAGCATTGCTTAAACCTGATTTTATGTTGAGACACAAATTGATTAATCAAACTTCATATAGATTCTTCCAGGGGGGGGGACCCGGGTATTATTCTGGAAGAAGTCCACCTCTTGCTGCCACTGTGTCATCAATGTCGCATTAGATGTCATATTCCTGGCCGTGTTTGCGGAACTGGGCCCATCAACACCCAAGTCCAGAGGGCTGATCGAGCGGTTGAACATTTCAGGGGAGTTATACATTTGATTTTCCAGGATTACTCCAAGATCGAGGCGGACGAGATGGTAGAGGCTCTGGATCAGATTTCCATATCCCGTGCTGAGAGCAGAGATAGATACATTCCCCAATGAACTTCCCGTTAATAGGTCGGCAATAGTTATGGGTCGAGAGATTGGTGCCACATAAAGAGAATATTTCAGGTCCGCAGCAGCAAACCAGGCTTGTTGGATGTCAACCACTACGAACTGCGCGGGGTTCGAAGAACAAGGTGGCTCGAGTAAAGATGTTCCACCTTCGAGTGTGGCCCCAGCCAGAACTGCATCACAGTCACAGCATGGATGAACGGTGAAAGTGATCTCAACCTGCGTAAAATTCTGACTTGGGAAGGATGAGCCTGGTCCATTCCTAATACAGTGTTTGTCAGCATAAATTTGAATGAAGTAGAACTTGAAGGGAATATCTGACCACGTAAGGAAAATCTCGCTCTGTATGAGATGGGACGTACTTGTGGGTGAGAGGGCTGATTAAATGGGCGATGAATGAATGGTGTCTCACCAAGTCCCCGTCGATGAAAGCCGGCATATCTCGGATGGATAACTCTTGCCCCAACAAAGATTGCGTTGCAAGTAAAAGAGATTGATCTCCATCCAGGAATCCGCTCCATGTCAAATAAAAGAGGCTTGGCATGTCGCACGCAACGGTTCCCTGAGGGTGCAGGTCAGACATTCACTATTTGGAGACATGACGGCTGTACCCACACTAAGTTGTACGTCAGTAATCCAGCAGCCAAACTCGGGCGCATAGCTCAACAGCGACTGGACTGTGATATTCGCCTGTATGGATGTTCAGAAGCTCGGTTGTCCAACCAGAATGGACAGACTCACGACATCGCAGCTGTCAGAGAACGGGTTGTTGTAGTACGGGAACGCGGAGACTGTGTCGACGCCATCAAATGCTTGGAAAATTGTATAATTGAAGATATAGTTATCGAGGGCGATCGTGTCCCCCACGCTCAAAAGTTGTGGGGTGAAGCTATTCGTTGGATTCTGTAGAGTCGAGGGGACGAGATTGGCCAGGAAGACTGGTGGAAGAGTGTCATTTGGGCGATACGTGAATTCTTGAACGATGTTGTACGCGGAGAGTGGAACTGGATGGTAGATCAGTACCTTCGATGAATTTATACAGAATTAACGAACCATTGACCAGGGCGAGGAAGGGTGAAATGAGGAGAAATGCGCAGAGCACTATTGGGGTGGTCCATCTCCAAGGATATGCTATTCAATCTTGTTCACAAAGTGGCATGTAAGGACGCTGGGCGACGCACGACGCTCCTCGCTGTATCCCAGTCGAAAGGTTTGAATTTCTTTGAAAATTGAGGCCATGCTCATGGGAGATTGGGGGGGAAGAAAGGCCAGAGGAAGAACTCGAGAGAGGGGCAGATCATCAGAGCGTCTTACCTATATTCGAGAAATCTCAGGCTTGGACATCTGCAATGCCGAGATCGTGGGAGCGGACTGCAAACGAGAACGAGTTAACAATCAGTGGATGGCAGATATCCGCGAGAGTGAAAATAAAGATCAATGGGTTGCCGAGATCGCATAGATTTATGCACAGACTTACCTATCTTTCATGGCTCGTGTCGGCGATGAAGGCAAATGCAATTGAATTGCCTACGTGCGAACGCACGCAAATAGCGTGTTACAGGACACGGCGTGCAATGCAACGATCTGACAATCGGAGACGGAAAACTTGATGGTCGTCAGAGAACATCGAAGAAGTCGCGAAGAATGTTCATTTGTTACTCACGAAATGACCGTGCCCTGGGGCTGATGTAGGTAAATTCAGCCCACTGGATGCGCTGGGCCACCCCCGAAACCGTTCACCACTTCCTCAATGCATGCTTGGAGTACTCACACCAATGTCTCTGCGTCATGGATTGTATAGGCACAGCGTGGCTGAAGCGCCTTCTCTCTGCGAAATTGAATCACAACCCAGTTCCCAAGTTCATTCGAGACATCAATTTTGAATTGCCTCCCGCACCACGTTCTCTGATACTGCTTTACTAAATTTCTCGCATTGTCTGTGGTCGTCTCTTACTTGATATATACTGCCACATACTACTTACAGCCTCATAGCCTACCCATGCCGTCGCTTCGACAATCCCTTCCTCCCTCCACCTAGTATCCTTCATGTACTCTACGTAGCGGCGCTTAGGACCCGAAGGACGTGCACGTTAATTGAATACAAGATATACCGGAGCTTTGCTCCGGCAGCAAAAAAAAGACAGCTTCAACGAAAATGCAGCCAGTGTGCTACAACCGTGTATTACGTACATTCGTCGTTGTAACCACAGAAGTGATTGTATACAGTGAGGGGGAACCAACTCGTTGAAATCAACGAAAATAACCATCACTGTATCGAATGATAGGACAGAGCGCTAAATTCTACCAAGTGGCATGGAGCCGTGTTCACCCGAAGACAACAGATCTCCATATCTGACATGAAGTTGCGTAAAGGTCATTCGAGCCAGCCACGTTACGCTACGGGGATGTAGTTTCGGTATTGAAGTGTGGTGAAGAGTGAAAAACAGCCTGGGATACGATGCTAACCCAAACGCAATTAGTTCAATGGTGATGGTGGACAATGGTCCAACCTACGAGAACCTGGTGAGCCGCCTAGGTGGTTCGAAGGCAGCGCAACCCAAATCTATGATGAGAAAGTTTCTCAATGAATCGTGGAAGGAATGAGAGTCGAAATCATTGACACTTAGCGAAAGAGAATGTGAATTAAGTGACAGTGCCTACGTTGTGAGCAGAGTCGCGCGTGATGTGTGCGAAGTGATTGTCCTTCTTTTGTCTCAGCAATACTCGGGGGACCAGAGTGAGGGGCAACATACAGCTGAGTTGAACAGACACAACTAAGATTATTCGGGAGTTTGTTCAACTTACAGCATTATAGACCTACGACCAGCCGAATGCTAGGTTAGAAGAGATAGAAACCAAAGAATGAAGAGCACACGGTGGGATTAGTTGGCGACCACTTCAATATCTCGTTAGAAGACAGAGAAACAGAACGGAGAGATATGGACCAAAACGAGAGAAATGCGCGGTAATGAATGAAATGAAATCCGTCATGACAGCCACCGGCCCTCGTTGCGACGGTTGACACTGCCTTGAAATCGACTCTATGATCTTGGTTCTGTCCGATGTTCCAGTTGATGGTCGAGGGCTTGATACGGCGGCAGGCTTGGTACAGTGGCCGCACAGAACGAGTTGCAATGTTGGGGTTCGGGGATAGGCCATAGCCTTGAGAATTGCTCAAGTGGGATTGATGAAGCTTTGGAAATTAAGATTTGAGGCATTGAATGAGTTTGAGGACTAATATTTGTGGCAAGATCTTGAGACGAAGCGTTTGTAATGGTTTGCGTGATCATTGTGTGGTTCTTGATCTGAGTTGAGGCAGATCTTCGAGGGCCATTTACGAAAGTCAGACAGCTCCGGGCTCGCGACAGTATATGGCCCAAATCCGAGGGAAAGTGGGCATTTTGGTGGCGGGAACATAATGGGAACGCGAAAGAAGGAGTGGTGGGAAAACCCAGACACGAGCTCCTTATGAACGGCTATTAAGCGCATCATCCCCGGGCCTGTGATCAACCCGGAATGGGAATCATGTCCGAACGAATGGATCCCGAAGCTAAAATGTAAACGCTGGTGAGCGCTCCGTCGAAAACAAATAGTTGCATCTTCGGGAATTGGCGTGACGTGAGAGAAAAAGAGAAATTACACGTCATTGCGCACAGCCCATCGAAAGTTTCAAAACTTAATGGTAAGCGCCCTCGAGCGCTCCGTGCAAACCAAACCCAAAACAGTTAGATTATCGGAAAACAGTGGGCTCAAAAATGTACATATGAAATCAGGACATCTGCTTAAGATACGAAGAATGAAATAAAGTGAACACGTCTTTGTACGGTGCTTTTCTTGGTTTTACAATGCACGATTTCTATTGGATATTTGCCTCTAGTACAGCCAGCATACATGAGAGTCTGCTTGAGGTGTTTAGTTTGGCTGGAATTCAAAGTTGAAAGAATCCCTTGGATCAGTCCGAGTACCGCCATGCGCAGCATTGGCCCAAATCCTAGTATTTATTGGGAGCACGGCTCGAAAAATATAACAGTATAGTGGTACGAGACGAAGCTAAGCCTCCGTTGTTGGTTGTTTATTTTTCTCGTCCTCAGGCTCCTTCTCGTCGGCGTCTACTTTTTTCGGTTCTTCTTGCGTCGACCGGCCCTTCTGGACAAAATTGCGCTCTAAACTATAATGTCGGACAAGGAGTGACAGCTGTGTGGCAGAGAATGAACAACCAAACGATACAACAGTTGAGAATTTTTACCAAGAAAGTCGTCCCACACAACGGGACTATGATCATGAAAATCGTGCGTAGAGATCGTGAAAGGGCGACGATAACCTGCTGGCGCAGTTCCGGAGGGTCGATGAGATTAATGTCCTTGTAGTTCCCTTGGAGGATGTTGGCTTGCGTCTGGGTACCTGCAATGGCCGGAATGGCACGCAGGCGGATTGAAAGCTGGGATTGAAAGGCGACACCTCCGAGAGAGACTCCCATCGATGTGCCGAGGGTTCTGAGGGAGCCCATGCTCAGAAATCAAATGTGTACGGGAGGGAGGACGTACCGAACCAGGTAGTACTAAAACGAGTCAGCTCAAGTTCACACTCAGATTGGCTGGGACATACCGCACCCGTAACGGCTGCCAGGTCCTTCAGGGGCATAGCCGCTTGCAGGGCAATCATAGGGGGCTGGAATAACTAGAATGTCCATGAGAAGGCTATAGAAAACCGGATACCGCGGCATACGAATCCCGCCCCTATTCCCTGAACAAGCGTGAAGCCTAACTCCTTTCCAAGATTGGATTTCTCGTTGAGCGACACCAAGAGTCCCGCACCGATGGTCATCACGACAGTTCCGGTCCATATGAACGGTCTCGTCAATTTCGTTGCAGTGACGAGCGGCCCAACGATCACGGTGACGATTGAACCACCAACAGCGATAGGGAACATCTTCAGGCCGCTCCTCAGTGCGCTATCCCCGTTCACGCCCTGAAAGACGACAGGTAGATAGAAGTTGGTACCTGTAAAGTATGAGTTACATCTCGCGCATGGGCAACGGACATACACATAAAGGCCGTGGCATGTAAAAGATCAATTCCGAACAAAGATAGTGTCGTTCGCGTCTTGAGCAACCGCACCGGGAGGATGGCCATACGCGTCGTCCTCGATTCAATTACTAAAGCAAGAGCGAGTAAAACAGGGCCCGTTGCCACGAGTCCAATCGTGGCCGGATCACTCCCTGTCAGAAATTATTTTTTTGAAAAAATTCGACGCTAGTACCTACATCCGTTGTCGGCCGCTATGGAAAAACCAGCGAGCAGAGTTCCTGTTCCGGTCATGAGCAAAAGGCTAAACGCACAGTGAGCTTCCGTCATCCAGTTGGCATGATTATGAGAACGTACATGCCCGCAAAATCGAATTTTTGGAGAAATTCGGCAAAGGTTAGTTTGCGGGCGGGAGGTACATTCACGAAGAGCAATAGGATGGCTGCGATGCCGCCAGTTGGAAGGTTGATCCAGAAACTTCCTTCGTTCAATCAAATAATATTGGATGAGGCGGAAGACGCACCACCACCTCCAAGACGCCTTCTCAGTCAGAATTCCTCCGAGCAATGGGCCGAGCACCTGGAGATGGATAGTGAGCATATTTTTGATGCCATAAGTGAGGGGTACAGCTCACACTTGCGATACCTGGAGAATCATGGTTAATTCCAGATCAGATTCCAGCCCAGGACTTACCCCAGGTTCCTCCTATCACAGACGAATATTTCCCGCGGTCGCGAAGACTCACAATGTCAGATATGACAACCTGGACCATAACGACTGGATTGTGGAGTCAAAGCAAATTCGAAAAGTAATCTGAGCCACTGACCGACTCCTCCAGATCCAACACCTTGCACTGCTCGACAGGCGATAAGAAAAGGCATCGACTATGACAGGTCGGCGGATTTGTTTGTATGAACCCAAGGGACGTACCGTCGCCGCACCGCACAGACCCGAGCCGATCAGAAAGAGGGCAATACACGGATATAGAATGGCCTGCGAGTGCGACGACATCAGGTGGATAGATACGTCGGAAATGATACTTTACTTACTTTCCGCGCAACCACATCGCTGAGCTTCCCCCAAAGTGGCATGCACGCGCCGGAGGAGAGCATCTGCGGAAGTCAGCGCGTCGCCCCAAAGCGGCGTGACATCTGCATACATATGAGACACCAGTCCAGCTGTAATCGCTGGCTGTTCCGCGCAAATCTGCAGTGATCGTGGGCAGCGCTGTCGTGACGATCGTGTTGTCGAGGCTTGCGAGGAACATTGTGATTGCGAGACCGGTCATGACCACGTACATACTATACGTTCAGAAGTAAGTAAATAATTGACTCTTTCAGTTCAAGGCGGACACACTTATTGTGCGGCAAACGAACTGCGTCTTCAGTATCCCTGAATCGCGCACCATGGGCTTTGGGTTGATCCTTGTGTTCGAGCGGAGCAACCGGAAGCTCTGGTTCTGTGGAGGAAGACATGGTCTGTGTTTGCGCCTCCTTGCGGGGGTTATCGGGCGTTATCAGATTAGATTTCTGCGCCCTTTATATGAGCGCTGCCGTGCTGCCGCCGATGGATTCGTCACCGGCAGCGTGAGCGGCCCAGTTGGTCATTTTGGCTACGTAGGTAGCACTCCGTTTCAGCCCGAATTTCCGGCCGGCCGCCAGCTTTGATTGGATCACGTGGTAATTCCCGCTGCGTCGTGTACGCGTCGTACGACTCGTACCAAAACCCGGCACATCTAGGAAAGGCAAGTGCCGCCTTTGACTTCTCACAGTTCACATGTGAGATTAGAGTTTCCCACTGATGCATTACGCATCTCATTCATTTTAATTTCTTGAGTTGTTTACGAAGTTATACGAACGCAACGTCCAGCAATTCAATTCTACCATTCGACATCTCACAACCGAACCTCGCAATTGGCGGCGTTTCCTTTTTGGAGAGCAGCAAGGCCTTTCTAGTGTTGCCTCCTCATGACAGGCATGACGTATGTGAATTTCACCGACCCACCGTCCGCAAGTGACCGCACCGCGGCGGCCGCGATCCAGATACCGTACATATGCAACGTCATGAGGATGAAACCAATAGGTAGTTTCATCGTCAGCGTGTTATCGGCCACGGTATCCATGTTCTTGGCCGCATGGATTGCTCGCCATCCTCTCGAGGATTGCACGCAAGAGACCGGGAGGTGCGTCTGTTTCTCCAGATCTGCGTACGGATCTGACGCGCGCGCTTTCAGCCAACACATGTACTCTACCCCCCGAGTCGGACATTATTACTGGGCAGAACGAGTCTGACACAAAATCCGCACCGTTGCTGCACTCACGATAAGCTTAATTAACGTTCCTGGTGCCGAGCTGCTCGGATTTCCCCTCTAAGCGAGCTCCCTTGGATATACGGGCAAATCTCCAGGCCCCGCCATCGTGGAAGTTAACTAGAACGGTGGAGTGCGAAGCTGGCGTAATGGACTTGTGATACGAGTACATTGTATTGGATGGAAAGGGACGGAACCACTGCTCATTTCGCAATATTTGTGCCGCCATTTGTCGGTTTGACTCTATGGCCAGAGGTCGGCCGCACGGGACACGGGATACTGCTGGCAACAACGAGAAGCTTTCAATAGGATGAGATGGAACGGATTTGGGAGCGAATATATCGACATAAGGAAGACAAATGCGCCTCGTAAACGAAAGAAGCCTAGCACACGCAGAGAAATGAATCCGTTGAGGGACGTCAGCCACGAGACGGAATGCGTGAGAAATGAAATGCGATTGGGAACTGGTGGGCCACAACGCAAGATTTATGGATTTATGGACGAGGTGTGCACACCTATGTTTCCTCGACAGGAAATCCTTGACCGTTAGGTACTGTTCTGGGCGCATGTGTACATACATATATGGATCGTGAACGTTAATGTACTGTACTTTTACATTCAAATCTTGTTCAAATCGACTCGGGGTGTGACGCGTGACCCATTTGAGCAATTCGACATTTCGGTAGCCACCAGATTTCTGCGTGACACCGCAAAATCTTCGACATTCGAACCGAAAAATTTCGTTTTTTTTGCATCTGTTTCAGCCTTTTTCGCCATTTTAGGACCTGCGTGACCGCCTGGCGGTTCGACAGAGGTCTGCGTGACGCGTGACTATCGAATTGAATGAAAAAGTACAGTAAGGGTCTTCTCGTGAACACTTATCGCCCGCAAGCAATATGAAGAAATTATTAACTTGCGCCGTACGCAAAATTTCAGAACGACTTTCGTCAAGCTACGACCTTCAGCGAATCCATAAATATTAATTTAACCGGTAACATCAGGAAAAAAGATTTTCCTACGTCATCCCACGCGTCGGATACCAAGGTCCGGTAGCCGGCGTAGCTTGTAGCCGGCACCTGATAGCCGTCCGTAGCTCTTTGTAGCTCTCAGCAATGACACCGTAGCCTTGATACAGTCCGTAGCTACAGCCTTATGCTCTGTTACTTCAATAATTTTGGCAAATATATTGGGGGTTATGAGCAAGACATACTGGCTTCCCACGCATTTTTGCGCATCTTTTCATGATTTGACCACAACACCCCATACATCCTTGAAGCATCGACACCTGGGACTTTTTTCAGAGTTAGGTTAGTGGGTTGAATTAAAGTTCAAATCGAAAGGCATATACTTTGAGCCACACTCGATGAGTGCCGAGTTGAGCTCGGACGCGGACCGGCCGGGCCGCATCGAGCTCTGGAGCAGGTTGGCACTGCCACAGGTCGACTCTGCTACTCTAGAGCCCCATGCTCCGTTCCCTCAGTGATTTCGGTGAATATATGGGGACTATAGGAAAGACATACTGACTTGCCACATGGTTTTTGCATATTCCTCTTGTGACTCTCATGCAACTCTCACGACAATGCTTCTAACTGAACAGCACACTATAAATGGGATTTGGAAAGTGAATGGTGACGCAAATCGACTACAACTTGAAAACTCGTAGTCCATTTGCGTCATAGTTCCCACCAAACAATCTACAGTCAACCGTTACGTCCCGCCCGACCAAGTGCATTGATACGATCTTGACGCCGTTCCGCAGCCTTCCTTGATGCATGAACCGCCACCAAATATCGAAAGAGATAGAAATCGTGATGCCGAAGGTAAGGGTTTAGATAGAACGACTTGGAGTGGTCCAAGACAGTGTCGGCTGACCATCCCGGATTTATGGAGCGGCCGAAAACGGGAATTAAATGACAGGAGCGAACAATATCGGCGACTGCAATGATGGAAGAGCGCTGGCGGTGATTCTGCGAGGAAAGGGAGACTTGATGCATCCCGAGGTTGGAAACAGGATTTTGTAACGGCTTAAACCAATCAACATATGCAACGGGGTCTGGGTATCCCCCAAAATCGTCCGGGATGCGAAAAATCACACGCACACGGGCAACAGAAAGTCCTGAAAGATATTAGAATGATCCAATGCAACGATTCAAAACACACCATCGATTGGACTTGCCCCAGCTTGTTGAGGATTTGTGCGAACGAGAACGGTATCAAATTGACCCGCCTTCGCGCGCTTCACTCCTTTTGGAGTCATCTGTTGCGGTTGTGCTTTGACAGCACGAACTGTGTCCCTGGTATCCGAGGACCTCGATTCGTGGATGGTGGGAAGAGAAAGGGAAAACCGTTTGTAAACAGGGAATGTCGAGTTGTTAGAAGGCTGCAGAAGTGGGACAATAGACTTTGATTCAAGAAAGCGTTCGAGGTTGGTTATAAAGGCTGGTGCAGCGAACTCGGAGACAATGGATGCCACAGTCGCAGCGGGGAAGGGAGGTTTCTTGGCAATTGTGAAGGTTGGCCGCTCCGAGTCGTCATCTTCATCCTCTGCATCATCGTCAGAGTCATCTGAATCCGAGTCGTCAGGGAGATCAGCTTCTTCTTCAACCACAGGGCCCGAAGCCGAGGGTGCAGTGTAGCCCGGTACTGCCCACTGAAGATAGCTTCCAAATTTGTGGACGCGTTCTTGTCGGCGCAACCACAAGGTCATTTGGCGGGTGTATTCCCGTCTGTTGCTGGCATTGTAGCCAACCTTGGCAAGGTCGATATGCAGCCGCTCCGTCCCTTCACTGTTAAACCCATCTGCAGTACCGCGAGATCGGATAGAGTCGACATAGTGTTTGAGTTTGTGGAGTTTGCTGATATTGAAATGCTTCCGGATATCTAGATCGATGAAGACGTCCTTGTTGTCGTGAAACGCCTTCCACGCGTTGTCCAATTCGGTCAGTGATTCGTCGCAATGGGTTTCGAAATGTGCGTAATAAATGAAATCAAGAGCGCCGCGGGCAGCCAGTTGAACCCGCGAGTCAGTTGCACCTGCGAGAACACCGAGAAAGACCTTCTCCATATTTTTGTGCTCCCGGCCCGTCCATTGAGTGGTCAGGGAGATCCCTTTTTTGAAATGTCGTAGGCTGGGATGGAAGGTCATAGCGCGGAAGCGCCGGTCAACTTCGGCTTCTCCTCCCAACATGGCTTGGGTGCACCAGTTCACGAGATGATCGCCAAAGACGCCGTTGTGAAGTTCGTGAAGTAAATCGGGGGTCATACTGCGAAAGATATTGCAGTGAGGGAAGTCGGACCAGAAAGGATTAATCGGACGCAAATTCCAGTCGACAAATTCTGTAGGATACTCGCGGTTTGATTGTTCAGTCAGGACTCGGAGAACCTCCTCGGGACATCGCCACGGAGCAGGCGATGTATGACCGCGGCATTTGGGCAAACATAGACAGCCCGGGCAGGAATTCTCGCCACAGCAACACACGAGGCATTGCTCCGGATAGTCGGCGATGTAGGCGGCGATTATGAGGTACATTCTTCTCACGAACCCGTCCGCGCAATCCATCATTACACCCTCTTCTCCTGCCTTCTTCAGCGACGCCAACATGACCCGCATACAGTCATGGAACAGCTGGTAGCCAACCACCGACCGCTTTTTCTTGTCGAACATTTCAAGCTTTGCAACCGGGATATAGCCGAGAAGCACAGTAGCGCGCGCAGACGGTCGGCGTCGGGTCTCTTTATCGATATTCCCGATGGTGATATAGACAGGCCAGGCCTGTTGGTCGCCGCTGAGCTTCGTCAATTGGGTCTTGTCAGAAGCAATGATGATTGGAACGAGAGTGGATCCAACGGGAAGAAGGAGCTGAGGAGATTTTTGAGGGTGTGTTCCTAACCGTTCTGACACAACGTACCTGGATCTCCCACCACCAAACTCCTGTCCACATCTCATGGAACTCGCGATTGCTGTATTGACCGGCTTTGAAGCTCTTGTAGATTCGACACGGCTCGTAGGATTGCTTCGTGAACGCGGCGTTCCCCCACCAATTCTCGTACGCACTCCACAGGATCTCGGCACCACATCTCAACGATCTCGGTCTTCCTTTTCCCGTCCATGTCCAATTCATCCCCAACAATCTCGAACGGGTAGCAATCCCACTGAGGACCGTCGGGCAATGCGTCGATATACTGCAAAAATTTCCGGTTGTTATGAAAGGACGGTTTGCTGCCCTCGCGCACCTACTCCAATGTCGGTCTTCAGTCAATTCATCGAAGAAAGAGCCCACGCACGGTCTTTAGCTGCAAATATGCATCGATTTTTTTGCCGCTAAGCCCAGATGTCATGAGCCAGTGCCCGAGCTCCCATATATCCTTGCTATCGAATGGCTCCCATGGTGCGTGGCCCTTCTCCTCCTGTGCTTCCCGGAGTTTCTGAAATGACGTCTTGCAGTGTCCGTATCTAGCCCCAGCTTTGAACTCCTCGGGGAACGGCTGGACCCAGCGCTCATCCTCGTCCTCTACATCCTCCACCGTTGCGCGTGGTCGTTTCCTGGCATTGTTGTTTGCGGTCGAGGCAGAATTCGGTGGGTTCTCAGGTATGGGTGGATTTATTGTCGGCTCATCGTCGTCCTCGGACAGAGGCTCCAGATCCTGGCACAGTCCATCCATGTCAACATCGTCAGGAGCAATTGCCCTTCGCTGCGGCAGTTCATGAGCTGAAGCCATAGTATCCGAGTCGGAGTCGCCACTCGATTCCGCCTCGTACTCCTCAAAATGCTTCTGCCGACATTGTTTGGACTGCGATAAGTGCGAGCGAAGGCCTTGCACGGTGGGACACTTTAACCGACAGTACTTGCACGTCGAGTCCATGGTATGAGGATTTCTTTCAGGATTGTGTAGTGCTTATCTCGGCCGCAGTGGATTTTCAAATTTCCGTCCCCATGATGATCTGCGTGCGCACCGCACGATCAGGCGCGATCTCGTGCCTCAAAATATGGCGTGACTCGATGTTTGTTTATTCCACCTTTCTCTTCCTTTTACCACCAGCATGGCCCCCTGTATCGAAGATTCCTCGGACGACGAACAGGATACACCCACACCACTACCTCCCAAGGCCCCTCGCAAGTCCCGAGACGACTTATCTGGTAACCAGCTCATTCCCGACCGCACTCGTGGGCGTCGTCAGCCATCGGAAAAGCAGGCTGCGAACGGTATGACCATTCTCGACATACCCGATCCTTTTTTGACAATACTTTTTGGATGCTCAGATAAGGAAAATCTGAACGCGATGGAGCTCAAGGTCCTAAAGGCGCAGAAGGATCTCGAGAAGGCGAGGCGGCAGCTCAGCAAGCAGAACAAGACGGCCACTCAACGCACTGCTGACGACGATGGGCTGGAGAGCGAGGAGCCTCAGTCCGAGCCTGACGTCGCCACCATCACCTTTCAATCGTCCTCGGTGAGTCATGCTCTTCGCACCGCTCAGCTCGCTCCAACAGCTCCTTTAGATCAGACCCTTGGCTCCACTCCCCCGCGAGCCCTCCCGTCCCACCGGTATTGTCAAGAAAACCAAGCAGAAGACTCACGCACCTCCCAAGACCTCATCGCGCGCATTTTTAAAATTACCCGAAAATCCTGGCACCGGGAACGCCTCGGATGATTCGGACTCGGATTCCCCGACCCCCAGCACTGTTCACCCCAGCTCTGAAGGCCTCAGGCCCAGCAACATGGACGTCGACGCCCCCGACGCTGGCGCTGAGCGTGACAGTCACGCACATGGTAACACAGACTTTCCCTTCATTCGGACGCTGACGCTGCGTTACAGACTCCACATCCCCAACGGCATCGCGCAAGCGTACGAACGACGACTCCTCAACTCCTGCCCAGCCGTCGAAGCGTCACCGCCGGGAACCTCAGTATGCCGAGACCTATAATGCCGTCAAAGGTGCCAAGGCCAAGGCTGCCGATTATGAGCCGGTTGTGCAGGCGCTACTCCTCCGGGCGATGTTAGAATACATGGCACGTATTATTATCATCAATGCCTTTCCCGACATCGGTTTGCAGACTACGTGGGCCAAGGAGTGCTTCAAAAATGCATGTCGTGCTGCCAACGAGCATTTCAAAATCAATGACCGCCTGATCAAGCTGGTGAGTCGCACCCTTTATTTATCTCATATCTTGTTCAGCCTTGTCTCCAGATTACGAAGCGCGGGTCCCACATCAGATCACAGCTCATTACCGCTGTCCGAGCTCTCTTTGCGAAGCACTACGCTTTCAATCGGACCTCAACATCATTGGCGGCTATCAAGTTCAATCGCGACCTCTCAAGTAAACTCAAGGAGGGCGCTGCATTCCATTACAAAGTATTTCTTCTTCAATCAATCCAAGCAGGTGCTGAATACGAACAGGTTGTCGATAATATGAGTGGATATGCCGGCAATGCTATCTTCTCAGACATCCGCGCTGCCGTCTTATTCAAGAACAAAACATCGCTGGCTGCTATCTTCCCATCCATGTTCAAACCATATCCCTTGCCCGCTCTTGCGCTCGAATTCTCATGTGTACGTTGTCCCCGTTTCTCTTGATTCTATTATTCTAATCTTTGACTCGACTCAAAGCTCGACCACTGCATCAGTGAATGGTCAACCGGCAAACATGTCGTTGCCGAGTTCAAGGAGAAGGATCTCAGCAAGACTTACAAGACGCACCTTGACGATATCACAACCTGGGCTGAAATCAACAAAGCTGTCGTTAATAACCTACGTCTCAAGTGGTATACGCGCGCCTCGTAAGTTTATTGGACAGCGCATTGACCATGCTAATGCGTCATACAGGAGTGCCATCATCGGAGCGTCTCCTGATGTCGTAACCAATATCGACGAGGCGCGCGCCGACGCTTTGCGCGAGGAATTAGAGGGGCACACTGGTTTGACTGACAGTGAGGCGGAGGCGGAGTAAATAGATTATATGCGACCTGACTATACCTAAATATAATTTTTATTTCGATTCATCCTGGTGTCCATTACTGAGGGGAAACTTGTATCTACTATGTGCTGTGTACCTACCATAGCCCTCGTAGCTTGCGGCAACAGCATGTTACAAAGTGCTACTGACGGCTACGAATCCAGCTGTTGTGGCTACGAGAGGCTACGAGACACATGCGTGTGGCTACGGTGAGCTACGAATAGGGGGACTTGTCTACGCGGTTACCCTGGTTACTGACGCTATCAGACGCAACATACTCTTGGCATTTTTTCCTGATGAACGGCCTGCCGACGTTCTAAGAATGTATCCGGTAGATGTGCTCTCTGGCAATCTTGGCGTGCAACAGAAGAGTTGGAACGCGATTCGAGCCGGCGGCTGTGTCGCGAATAATCCGGATGTTGGATGGTCACATTTAAGTGCGTAGAAGTAGCTCATTGTTTGTGTCGGTTCCGATGCATATTGATCAATCTGCGAGGGCATGAGCCACGAAGGAATAATGGGAAAGGGAATAGACGCACTGCATGCAATTTTCCGTAGCGGATGGAAATCTCGTTGTCTCCCTAGCGACGCCGGACAGAATAAAAAAAGTTTTCAATATCCAAGTCATCGCCATTTACCTCGACAGACACCAAAGGGATATGGAAAGGAACGGTTACGCCAAGCCGAGCATCTGCGTGTGCCCAACAAATCTGAGTTCAGATTCGAGAACGGGCAGGGAATCACTAAAAGAGTTACTGCACAATAGAAATACGTTGTAGGGAAGACCCAAGCACAGTCGCAACTGCTGGACCACTGGCAGCAAGAAAAAACAGTGAGCGATCGAAAACAGCATGAATACAAAAGCAGACTCACTGGGAGCATGCTTCAAAGAACAAACCAGGAAGAATGGACAGTCTCCGGTGCAGAATCCACGTCGCGTTGAAGTAACACTTTGAAGCCATGATGATTTGAGAGGAAACAAGAGCGCGGTGGGCCGCTTCGCGGCCCACCACTTCGGTTAAACATTGAGGTGGAAGTGTGCCCGCGATTCGGCGCCTGATTTGGCGCTAACTCTAAAACTGATTTTCCGTTGATTTGGACCAGATTGCCCCAGAGCGGACTTTCAAAGGCTTCGGACAGACAGGGATAATTTTATAAAGAGAGAGAAGATACCACTGATTTCAGAGATCCGACTTTCGGCCGACATCCCCGCCGAGTTCTTTTAAATAGTGACAAAATAGTGAGAAACAATAGTGCGCCGGGTCGTTGATTCAAGCTCGGAGCCACTTACAGTATGGATGTATTTACATTTCCGCCGCCTAATATACGAAGTTCTTGAAACTGGGTGCCTCCATCCGAAATCAAAGGATGAAGGAAAATAGGTTCGGCATCTTAGACGAGAGATGCTAGCCGCTTCCGTATGCAGGCATCCCGCGCAGGAGCCACAGACACGAATACCCCCTATCCCAGGATTCCCACCGCCTGCATTATCCTACGTCGCCGCCAAAGTGCTCGACGCAGACGTCCGCCAATTCGCGCGCCTCGACATGCGAAGCCCCGTGAATCCGTGCGCGAACTGGTGGTGCTTCGGCGGTGCCACAGAAAAAGGACGGGCGGTCTAGATGAAAGAGCGCGACCAGGGATGCGGCTGCAGGCTTGAGGTCGTGAAAGACGCCTTCGGGTGCATAGTTTCCGTCATCGCCACGCTTCCGCATGGGTAGGAGGGGTGTTGGTCAAGCGAAGGAGGAGGTAGGTAATGCACACCGCCCATAAGTTCGGCGCGATCCTCGTCGATCATGAGCGCCGGTAGCATCCCCGGCGTCTGCGGTGGGAGGGGATACTGGCGGAGGCGTCGAGTTGCCGAGGGATGAGTTAACCTGGAAACGTCGGGGGAGTACTGGATTGCTGTCGGTGTAGAGCACGAGGAACGGTATGTGCATGTTGCGCTTCCTTTCCCTGCTGCAGATGATGAAGCTTCGCTGGCCTTGGAACAAAAAGCGTGCTATGCTTGTTACGGAGCGCACGGAGGACGACGAAGAGCGGCGCTTGCGTGTCCAAGATACGCTGGCACATGGGTGCGTGCATTCGGTGGCGAGACAAGCAATATACCGACGGAAAGTCGGTCGGTGTGGTCCTGGCATCTGACTGCAGAAACATTGACGAGCGCGCGACGGAGAGCGGATGCCGTGTGCGATAGAAACGCCGGAGGATGGAGGAGAAGCTCTAGATACGCGGACAGACACGAGTGGGTCCCAGCCGTAGAGCACAGCACAGCGCCGAAGTGAAGATGTGGGTGCTGCATCTCCGTTTGTACAGGCGAAAGGAAGGAGCAGCTTCGCAATCGGAATTGGTGGATTCGCTTCGCGTTTGCTGATAATCGGCGGCTGAGCTACAGCGTCAATGGCGTTGTTATCTTCCGCAGAAAAGGACAGATGAATCTGCCGCTCACCGTCGTGCCTAACCCTAACTAGTCGCTGCGCTGAATCCCATGTTAGGGCTCCGTATTCGGGCTCGTAGCGCGCCGAGGGTCGGATACGCCCGGAAAGCTCCAAACCGGCCCACATGGAAAAGAGGCCACCTCGAGGCCGTCGCCACGCGTATGAAGCACGACATACCGGAACTTATTGCGATGCGATGCTGAGGCCATTTAGACGACGTAGGCCGGTAACTGCGTAGGCAACAGAATTGAGACCATGAACGGACAACGGTGAAGTGGCAGACGCACAATATCTGAAGGTCCCCATGAAAGCCTTCGCGTACGCCCGTAGAAAAAAGCGTCAATGCGCGTTGCTTACTGGCGAAACAAAGAATCTGCTGCCAAGCCAGCGTGTCTTCTTCGTAGCGGTCCAATGACCATGCGGGTGGAGATCTAATGCAGCTCAACTGTACGATTGCTTGTGGGCTTTCTTTGACGATGATGAAAGAACGAATACTGAGCCGCCTCACGGCATCGAAACAGGTCTTGAGGCGCAGTGAGAACGTGTATGAACGGAGGGCGAGCGGATGGGAGTGGGCAGCGATCGGCCCATCAGTGATCTATTTGTTTACTTTGTTTGATGAAGCTTCCCCGCCAAATGAGTCTGTCTGGATCCCTTCCCGATTTTAAGTCCCGGTGTCCCGAACTGGGCTGAAGTGAGGGCGAAAAAACAATTTACATGATTCAAGCTCAGATTGTGTTGGCACGGACGAGGAATGACCAGAAGGATGGGAGTGGGACTCACCCACTCCCACTGTTCACCATCTCGACAGTGTGACTCAGCACCATCAGTGGGACTCGACGGTTGGCGCCTGTGCGGCTCATCATCAACAGTGGGACTCGCTTGTTTCGTACAACTGATGTGACTGTTGGCCATCAATATCGATCGGCGCAAAGCGATGGCTCGGTTCAGGTGTTCGGGTCCAGGCGAGTTTTAGATCTCTGTACAAGCCTGTAGTCGATAATTTAACTTTTAATGGCCTAATGTGTAGTGCTAGTTAGTACATATACTTAAATGAATTAAATTTACTACACCCAACTCCATGTCGATGTTTGATTCAACACGTACCTAGGGCAGAGCGGACTGGAATATGTTTCCGCAAGCTGGTGGGCTTTCACCTGGCGAGATCAAGCCTATCACAACTGGGTTTGTTCATCTTGTTGCATCCCCCACATCGTTATCATCTTTTCATCATAAGCATTCTCTGATGCCCCTATAACGACCCATTTTTTTCTGTAGACCATGCAGCAGAATAGATGACCTCATCAGGATATCCACTCTATGCTTCCAAGGAAGTCTACAGTCACGACTCGTACAGACCCTGAAAATGCCAGCACAAAAGAGCTGGAAGCCTATCAAACCCACCCGTTTTTCATTCTCGAGGATCCTGAGAAATGGATCGGCCCGGATGCATTTGAAGCATACATGGCTGCACAAGTGCAGCTCCGGAATGCAAGCACAAATTTTCACCTGTAAGCTCTCGTGCTCCCTGACGAGCATCCTCCTCCGTCTCAATGGCACATTCTCGAACTCCCTCGTGCATTTCAATGGCGTGTTCTGGGACTGGTAGCCGAGTTTCTTTGGTCATTCTTCGAGAGCCAGTTCCCCGATAACCCTCGCTCCATCCGATCTCGTGTCACCCGCAGATTTCTCAAGATCTGGGTCTCCGGTTTCTAATCTTGATTCTGAAGGACCTTGTCGTCCATCTAGCTCGATGTCAATTGTTGAAATCAGCTCAGATTCAGACGATGGAGACACCGGACTCGTTGGTAACTTGGCACATCCTGTGCGGTGCTCCGTTCCCTCTGTTCAACCTACAGTTGAAGACCAACCGTCAATTTTTCCCGTGCCTCGTGTTTCGACCGACTCCCTTGCTCCTGGCATCATCAACAAGCGAAGACACAAAGCTATCTCTTAATAAATCACCATCACTCACCAGCTCAAAGTCGACGAAATTATTCACCTTGACTCTGTTCCCCCTATATTTAATGTCCCCCGCAATTCCGCCGCTATTTTGCTTGATCTTCCAAGCCGCCTTGATTTGTTCATGAAGGACGGCGAAACGATGACCATGGACAAGTTTGTACGAGCTGAGGTGCATCGCTTATTCCTCAAGTGCTTGTTCAGCTTAGAGCTTAGAACCAGGAGTCCTGGGACGGATTGAGTGGCCACGCCAGGGGTGACGCTGTCGGCTGCGGTTTCTTCGCAGATTTGAAAAAATGCATCATGTGTCGCCGGGTTGACTTGACATGTAATGGTCTTGATGTGTCTGACTTTCTTGACCCTGCTCTTTTCGCCGGCCTTGAACGGTATGAGCCTGGCGGGGAGGCAGTGCGAGAGCTATGGGTTCATGAAGTGGATTGGAACGAAGCGGAAGCTGCCTCTTTGGGCATTATCACTCGATTCGTGTTACTAAATCGCCCTTGATTATCTATTCGGTTCAAATATTGTTTGACGGTTTGTCCTCAGTTTATTTGTCGATTTCTTTGGCTGGATCCAGCTCATCGGATGTATTCAGCACCGTCTACCTCGAGTCTTCACAATGGGAAGCGTGTTGCGGAGACTAGTCCTACATTCACAAACACTTGAAAAGTTCGACAGCTCATTGTTGAGAAGAAGAAAGCAGAGTATCCAAATGGAATAGGATGGGACGTGAACGTAATATAATTTCGGGGAAGCGGAGAAGAACTGTCTGCAGTCGTGTCGCTGATGCAACACCAAAAAAAGGCCTCTCGGCGAGTTTTTATTGTAATGAGAGTGGTCGATTGGGATTTAAACGGTTGCAGTGTTGGAAAGAAATAAGCAAGCAATACATCAGCCCCGATGAACTCAACTTCGCCGATAGGATTGAACTCAACCTCTACCTCTCGGACAATGTTCGCATTCAATTTCGAAATTAAACTTTCATATTAGCAGTATGATCAATTATACCTTTGAACACGAGTACTTCATACTTCCATTAGCCAACTCAGAGTATACAAAAGCGTGCGGTGTTTGGTGGAGTTTGAGCGGCATGAATATTATTCTCCTGCCGCATGGACAAGGCTGGTCACTTTGAGCCAATTTTGTAGGGTGAGGTGACATCCATTCAGGAAATTATACCGAACCTCGGGTGACACCACATAATCTATGCTAATATACAACCCGACTATTTTACCGCCAAGATCGCACTCAGGAAATTCTGAGTCGACGTAAATGGATTCAAGCTCTCAAAGTTGAAGTCCATTGACACCACTCACCTAGTCGGATCTGGTCGCTTCCTGTTGATGGTCTTGATCTCCTGATGTCACATCTTGATCCAGTAAAGAAGTGAGTCCCACTGGTGGAGGGCTCATCAGTGTAACTCAAGTACCCACAGTGGGACTCGCTTACTGACAGTGGGAGTGGCCGAGTCCCACTCCCACCCTTCTCGTATATACTCGGCACGGACAGATAGAAGTCGCAAAAGTTAATGTTCCCACCTGGCCGGCATCAGCAAAGAGCGAGCCGGCAGATATGTCTGTCCCAACCCAAAGCCGGAGCTGGATAATATAAACTCCTTGCCGTGGTGCCGGAGGCATCAGTTCGGAGACAGGAGCCGAAAATTGAGAATTGGCGGGCGGCGCCATCAGATACGTTACTTTGCGTGACATCGCCGTGACTTGACGCGCCAAAGTGCTCGACGCGTCCATTGTCGACGCGCTAGCATTGGCCAAGACCATACAAGGTGAAAGAGTCATATATATGAAAGAAATAAAGGCATTGACAATGCGTGATAATTTTAGTCACAAGGTCGACCGTCAGACGTCGAGTTACACTTCACCGCCGTGCCGCGCGCTTACCATGGGCTCTGGAGGGAAAAGACCTCCATCCAAGAAGCTGAAGAGACCTACCAGGGCACAGATGGCGGCCAGGCTTCGCAATCTTCCCAGCAACAGAGGTAGTGATTCGGGCAACAAAGAAAATGACGACCCTTCTGCTTCCAATGCCGTGGCTCCCGCGAAACCTGCCGCAGCGGCCAAGGTCTGGAAGCACGAGTACGAGAAGCTTCGGCGAAAGTATCGGCACTCGAAGACGCGCCAAAGGAAGCTCGAAGCCGAGGTTTCAAGCTTCAAATTAACAGATGCCAGCACCAGGCGCACAGCGGATCTCTCGGCACAGCGTGTCAAGGAATTGAGCAGTATACTGGAAGAGCTCGTCGCCGAAAACCGAAAAAAATCCACTGAATCGAAGGGGACCATAAACACCCTCCGTGGGCAAATTAAAGCCCTCATGCAGCGTGTCCGGAGATCAATTCGGAGTCTTGCCCGCCGAGTCGATCGTGCCAGGAAACAACTGAGTATTCGGCGAGTCACCAACAAAGGGATCTACACAGTGGAGGCACGAAAGCTTGCTCGAATCATGGTGGATAGCGGATGTGCGCGCGGGAAGGTTGGCCCGTTAATGGAACAAATCGGCGGGGTCTTCGGACTCCATATCAATCGTGCGATGAGCCGAAGGACAGTTTGTCAGTATATGGATATATTTGGGTTTGCTTCACTACGGTTGGATGATCACTACCAATACGTTTACAAGCTATCTCCTCTATATACATCCTCTTCATGTCAATTACAATCAATCTATCTTCTTAACTCTTCATCCACATCGTCTGTGCCCTTCCTGTGCCTGCTGCACCTGCACCCGATAGCTCTGTGTTCATTATGAGCTTGGCTTCTAGCCACCGGCCCTTCTGCCGCCTCGGTTATATTTTCTGTTACAGTTGGCCGAGCTATTGAAGAGGGTGGCGTGGCAGCGAAGATGCAGGTGATATGAGCTGTCCATGAACTCCGGTACGCGTCCAAATTCCAAGAGAGAGCTCCATTTGACGAAATATTGCAGGGGTCACAATCAGTGCAGACAGTACCTCAAATAGAGGTCAAAATATTGAAAGCTCGCATCTTGCGACTCGCGCGCCGGATTACCGATCAGGGAACCTCGATATAGACCCGAATCACTGCGTTCAACCCCATAGTACACCGAGGGTCTGTCTACCAAGGTAGACCATGGGTAGACCGACATGTCTGTCTACCTCGGTCCACATTGGGTAGACCCACTCGGTCTACCTGTCTATACCCTAGGTGACACGGTCTACCCTGGTAGACAGAGGTAGACAGACCTCGCCCAAGGTACACCGATGTAAACACAGGCACACGTGCCTGGGCAGCCCTAAATGAGTGCTTTTTTCGCAAGCTTTTGCTTTGAGTATTCAATTCAAGTTGTCAGCACAGATGATCCCTTGATTGAATCATTGGGAAAGTTGATTCATTGACGTTACCTTCAATTGATCCGATTCGGCGTGTCGATCTGTATACACGTGCAGCACAGCCATATGATTGTGGAACCTTGTCTCCGTCTTGTATCTTATCAGATATTGTTCTGAGTGTTTTTAGTTTTTGCACTGTCAACGCAGCAGCGAGTTAAAATTATCATTGTAGGTCAGCTGAGGTCGGTGTACCCGCTAACACTGGGGTAGACCAAGGTAGACTGAGGAGGTAGACTATGGTACACC
This sequence comes from Mycena sanguinolenta, assembly GCA_014462675.1. Classification (NCBI taxonomy): domain Eukaryota; kingdom Fungi; phylum Basidiomycota; class Agaricomycetes; order Agaricales; family Mycenaceae; genus Mycena; species Mycena sanguinolenta. The sequence continues at coordinate 793,265 of JACAZH010000037.1, read as the reverse complement.
ATGGTAGGCCAAGGTCGACCAACCTCAGTGTACTTTGAGTGGTAGACGTAGGTGTACCTGGGTAGACAAAGGTAGACCGACGGTAGACCGAGGTAGGCCAAGGTAGGCCAAGCTCGGTCTACTATGGGGTTGAACGCAGTGAATTCGACCCCGAAAGTCCGTTTTTTGGGCGTAGAAAAAACCCTCGACCACACAAGCGCCAAAGCTGTTGACGGCTGGAAGACGCGGTTGGATGAAATCATTGACCTCTTCAATCGGAGTCCCTTGGCGCAGCGGCTTGCGAAGAAGTACTCCGTCCGCGATTTCCTTAGGATTTTGAAGGGATTGAACGGTGACCACGCGTCCGTCGAGAAAGGCACGGCCATGGGAGTAAAAGACCTCAAAATAGAGGCAGCCATCCAAGAACTTGGAGAGAAGGCACTTGCTGGGAAGGAATTCCTGGAGCTGGTCCATTATCTGGCGGCTTGGAACGCAAAGAAGATAGCTGAGGCAGGAGGAGAGGATGGATGGAATGCGCTGTCGCCAGCACAGCAAGCGGAACGCGACAAGAATCTCATGGCCGAGATCGTGTCAGTCCTGGGAAAAGAAGCATACGACGCTCTGGCTCCCGAGGACCGCCGGACATTGGACCTTTTTATTTGGGGCGGCTGCTGTATGCACAAAGACCTCAACAGCTTCAGAGGCGGGAATGCAGAGATGATGGAGGAATGACCAAAAATTAATGCTACCCCTCCGGTTCTTCTCGCAAACAAGGCAAACGCAGCAATCCTTCGGAACGTTCTCGACCGCACTCTCTCCCCAAATGCCGTACTCACCCAAGATGAATTCCGAGCCTTCGAGACATCAACGCGTGGCGGCGTCAAGGCCTGCGCACTCGCTGGCGCAATTTTCAACAACAAAGACGAGGCCAAGAAGGGACAAGGAGACCGCCATGTCGATTTCATGACGAAGAAGCTCGGAAAGAAACATCGTAAGTTCCCAGACACAAACAATACTCGCTTCGGGAGCCACGGAGATGCTGCAGCGGAGTTGATCACTCATCTTCCACTTTATCTCGAGATTCTGGACGTTATCCAATGGTCCAAACATTATCCCTCCCTCACCAACATCGAATAAAATCTTCTCGCAGCTCTCCAGGATACTCCAACTATCACGGAATTAGTTGCGATGGTTTTATACCGGGTTTTGATCACTCACCCGTATTTGCGTCAAGTTCGAGGCCCAGGGACGGAGAACACAAATCTCCTTGATCTAGGTCCCCTTCACCGCGCTGTTCAAGATCATATTCAATCGTTACTCGATGATCTTGACCTCGTTTTTGGCTCGGATGTGTCGCATGAGACGGCGACGCTTGACGGGAAAGGATGGAGCGATCCTCAGCCCAGGTAAACCTGCTCACTCACGTGATCAGGAATTGCCTCCAAATTTCTATTTTGCTTTAGCATTGCGTGCCGTACGGTGCACACGCGTTGCTGGAACACATCATGGTGGTCGTTGCAGACAAGCAAAAGACAAGTATCGCGTAACAATCGGCCCGGTTCGCGCCGTGCCGTAAGTAGCGTCGCTGCAGCCTGCTTCCTTCCGCACCACAATGGCGTCCATGGAATCCTTGTTCCCCTCGCGCTCACGATGCCCTGCTGCCCCGGATGTGCTCAAACATTAGCAAATCACATCGTACTCGGTCGTATTCTAGCCGTTTCTCGCTGCTGGATCATCGTGATGAGTCTTGGATATCATATTCCTACTCACAGAACTGTGCCGGGGGCCCCATTCAGGGCCCTCTGCATATCAGGTGATCGCTCGAACTTGTGCCGAATTATGGTATATACAGCAACTTCCTCACGACCTCTTCGCTATGGTACATTCACGTCTATATTTAAGCCCGCCGCCTTTCCGCCGTCCTCGTCTGTACCCTTCCTTCCGACGCGGAGACCCGGAGAATAACATACCATGCGGTACTGCAACAGTTACAGACCAGAGCGTTTGATGCCGTATTAGTGACGCGCAGTCCTCAAAACGGAGTCTGTTTAAACCCGCCGGGGTCCAATCTTACTTGGTGCGTGGGTTTCTGAGCCGGGGGTCCTTCAATCTCAGCGGCGTATGGGTGCGCACGTTAATTTCAGCACGAGCGCTTCATGGAAAGAACGGCAATTGTACTCGCGATGACCTTGAAGCTATCCAGTACCTTCACTAGTATCGAGATCACGCCATCGCTCTGGCCAACCATGAGAGTGTCAGAGAAGCGAATCGCGAGAGGATGCCGTTGACGTGGATGACAGAGGCAGGGAAAGCACTCACGAGGTGCGTATTCTTCCCAGCGACTTACCAAAGCCATTTAAGAGGCATTGTGGATTCACGCAACTCTCAACGCTCATTATGATGTGGCTAGTCAATTTCCTGGTTCTCCTGGGGTTCACAGGGTGTGGGATGGCGACACTCTCTCCGCAACTGATTTTCCAGACGCCCAACGGACAGTCCTTCGAGAATCTTGCCGTTCGGCCGTCTAATGCGCTGCTGATCACCTCCACTGTGTCCCCCACGCTGGTTACCCTCAATCCCGCCGCGTCGAACCCGACCTTGGATGAGGTGTTTACCTTCCCCAACGCCACCGGTCTCAGCGGAATCGTAGAGATTCGGCCAGAGGTCTACGCCATCATCGCCGCTGTGCGCCTCACCAATGTGACCATGGACGCACCGGGGAGTGTCGTCATCTGGACCCTCGACTTCACCTCCGGCGGCACCCCGACGGCGACGCTCGCCGCGCAAGTGACGCAGAGCGGGCTCCTGAACGGGCTCTCCACTGTTCCCGGCAACCTCGACCTCGTACTTGGTGCGGACTCGGTCCTGGGCGAGACCTTTGAAATCAATGTGCGCACCGGCGCCGTGCGCGTCCTGATCCAGGACGAGGCGATGACTCCGATCGGGCCGACCGGGCCTGTCCCCGTAGAAGGCATCGATGGACTGCATGTTCGCGCCGGCCTGCTTTATTTCACGAACGCCCAGCGTCAGACCTTTCTCGCGGGTGCCGCTCGTTAACGGCACGGTTGAGACGCTCGGCTCGGGAGAATTCGACGATTTTACCTTCGACACCGAGGGGCGGGCGTGGGTGGCTACAAATCCCGGGGGGTTGACGCTGTTTACTCCGCTCAAGAATGGCACATTTGAAGAGGAGCTTGTCGTGGACACAGTGCTCAATGGGACGACCTCGGCGGCTTTTGGGCGAGACGGAGCGCGGGAGACGAAAATTCTGTACGTGACGACGAGAGGGGGGCAGATCGTATCTGTCGACACCAGCGGTGCATGAGGCCCGGTGGCGACAGTTATTAGTATACAAATTGTGAATATTCGTTTTTTTGATTTGCTCGACATCTAACTTATGACCAATATGTAAACAATTTCATGAACCATTGATGATGGACGTATTGAATTTTCGACGACTGGAACAGGATTTCCTGTCTCAGACTGATGAGTTGCGGTCAAGTTGCGCTTGTTCGTGAATCGGCTCAAAGACAGACTGGGAGAAGGAGAAAGTGGTACACTACCTGTGCTACATCCAGTGTGGATCTTCGGCCAACTTTGATGCATCGGTACGTGCAGAAGAACCGTGTTCCAATCAAAAGTCATGGATTTCGTTCAGTATCCTTCGAGGAAGAGAACCATATTGAGATATAATATCTATTGCAAAGGTGTCCTGCTCACGACGGTGTAAGTGTTAATGCACGTCCAGCGAGCCTGTTCTGCTCGAATGCTAAATAAAATATTGACACTCTGTGGATGGAGAAAGGCATACCTGGAGGGGTGACGAGGCCACGGTCAGTGCAGCGATGAGCGGCGAAAACTTTTGAGAACATGTTTGAGCTGAGGGGCGTGAATTTTTAGCTCGAGAAAGAACTGGAAGAGTTTCTGGCTTTTGTACTCCAAATGTGTCGGGCGCAAGAGCGCGTCGCGATCAGTATACGGTACCTCACCGAGCAGCTGTCGAGAAAGATGGAGCTGTCCACTTGAAACAATTAGATCGAGGATCATTGGACAGAACGAGGATCATTGGGATTTTGTCACGGCATACCCGAAGTTGCGGAGTTCAACTTTCGAGGAGTTTGCGGGTCTGCATGAATGCCGGGAAGACAAGTCAGTTGACGGAGAAGGTAGGTGGATGCGATCCAGAAATTCGATATTTTTCGTTTTGTATTAACATTTCGCGAACTCTCATCATCGGCTGCGATGGGTTTCGCGATGGATACCGAGCAACCCAGCAGCCATGCATGCGTGATATCGAGGGCGGAAGGAGCGAGAATGAGCCAAACCGGACATTCGAAGTGAAGATCGCATCCCGAAGACAAGGTCTGAAAAAACGAACTCCGTAATGAAAGAGCGCGCGTACATACTGTAATTCAAAGGGAAAGAAATTCAGCTGAGTTCATGGACTACGGAATAAGAATTGAATATTGTGGGTTCGGGAGGTCCGGCATTGAGGGTGATCCAAAAGAAAGGTTACCCGAAAGGAAATTCGAGAACTTACCTTCGCATCCGGTGTCCGGTAAATATCGAAGCAAGAACGGTGAACTGGACTGCGCAAGTGAATTTAGTCTTGCTTAGAAGATGAACCTAAAGGATGTGCTTCCAGGAACGAATATCTGCATTGTCTGAGCCAGATGCTAGTAGAATAATCGCAACACTGTCTACTTGAGTTGAAACGGTGCTAGGTCCTGAAAGAAAGATCTAGCAAGAGCGATCTAGGCTTGACCCTTATTAGAAAGGTGAATTCGGTCTCAAGTCGGTTTCCCAGAACGTGGCGCATACATCCGACTTGATAGAGTAAACAAGACATGCCTTCGCTTCGCTCCGGCAGCAATAGTCGGCATTGGAATTGCTAGTGCCCGCAGTAAATGTTCTCTAGTTTGATATACTACTGTACAGAATTCGTAATTGTCTCTGCGCATACTGATCACAATGTGATCACGAAACCGTTAAATTTGGATCGTCGAAATCTATCGGGAAAGATGCCTTAGTTGGTCTTGTTCGCACGATTGAAAAGAATGAGCGTACGTCGCGTGAGATACTCCGGGCAGGCTAAACGGAACTCATTTTAGGTGCCAAACCGTCATAAAGATGGAAAACTCACCGTGTACGATACGACACTGGACATGGCCCAGTTCAACCATGATAGTGAGATGCTGCAACCCCCCAAACCTAGCCCACGAACCTGAGAAGCGAGCGAGAAAACAACACAGGCTGCAGTTATTACATGGGTTGAACGAATGTGGTACCGTGAGTAGCTGATGGAAGCGAGTTCTCTTCTTTCGTCGTGTTAATCAGATGTGAGGGACGTAGAGTGAGGCTGCAGACAGGAAGATGCAGCGATAATATTTTTTACAGTCGCGCTGTTGAAACAATTGAGTTCTGTCACACTTTTGTGAAGCTACAGCGCACCGTGGGACCTGCAACAAACCCAAACACTATGTTGAAGAGCGTCAAAAGAAAAAATAGAGATATACGTGCCGAAAAAACGAGAGAACTGTACAGCATGGCCACAGCACGACTGCGGGCAAGACGAGATCCAGCATGATGATCCTCGAAGATTGCAGTCTACTGTCCCAGTTGACATTGAAACGGTTGGCTGAATTTAAAAAGGGCATCGTGATATCTTAGTTTTGTCCCATGTTGTAATGCGAGATTGAGAGCTTGATGCCCCGGCAGCGCAAGCGTCCGATCATGTTCCTGCATTGTGAGACATCCCATAGCCTTTCTGAGGATCCGCGTAAGCAAGTTTGCAAAGAAGTAAAATGAAGGGCCACTCGACTTGAAGTGGTTCAGTAAGTGTGAGGATGCTTGAGGGCATTGAGATTCTGGTCAAGAAACACTTTGAAACGTCCCATTGGTTAGCTTACAGACTGTTGTCTGCATCTTGAAAATTTTGAGCGTCTTGCTGAGGGCGTCAGAGGGCTGCGGCGGCCTCCCTTTGCGGTAGCGGCGGCTGTGAAGATAGAGGAGAGTCGTAATTGAAGGTGATCATTGAATATAAACATTGTTCAAATAAAATCAGGACATCTGCGAGTAATGCCGTCACCCGAGTTGAATCCAACAAATCTGTATCTCTGTGTTGACTGGTTTGGGTTAAGAACTGCCGAAGTTTTCTGTGCGTTGTATCCACCATGTTGAATTCAACACTACTCTCAAGTACAAATAACTACTAGTAAAATACAGAACGTGCTATCGTTCCTGATGCTTCCGAGATTCGCTACGTGGAGGATGATCGCACACGGTCTGCGTGGAGCCCCAAAATTCCACTGTCAATGTTCGAGCCATTGCAATCATTATAGCCGACATACTTACCACGAATATATTCTGGGTGCCAAGGTTGTCAGACGTCGCGACTTAAAGTGTGATGACGTGAGGAGCGTGACCTATTTTCGACATGCATTCTTGTCGATGTTGAATTTCCCACAATTTTCCATCGATCTTGGACTAATAGTAGAATAAATCGGATGAGTGGGAAGTGAACAGAGAAACGACGTACCTCCGATGTGGCACTACGGCGAGATCAAAAAACAGTGAGCAGCGCGATCTAATTCCTCAGGGAGCATTTCCAGAAATTACAGAACGTCGGGGGCGTCCCCGTGGGAACCACCCGTGAGCTATCACTGAATAAGACAGAAAAACAAACCGACAACACGGAACCTGAGGAAAGTGAACTCAGGGCCCGTTATGGTTCATGAAGTTGCTGGCTCGGCTAACGCGGTAGAAGCCCATGGTACTGAAATGGTTCTGCTCAATGTATCCAAGCGGGTGCAAAGAAAACGAGGCTTACAGGAGTCACGGCGGCTGAAACCAATAGTTTGGACCCTAAAAAAGCCCTGATCACCGCGGGATGTATTGTTCAGCGGCACAGAAACAAGGCACACGTTTCACGACATTCCGCACCGTTAGGACTCGCAATGTATATTTCCTCGGAGTGTTGAGGTCACTTGAGACGTTGACACTAACAGAGAAAGTACACTCCCCAAAAGAATTCCAATAGACGTGGGTGAGTCCTCTTCGAGAACGTTCAACTGTGAGAAAGTTGTGCGAAAGGGAATGATATCTTGGGCCCATTACGATGCATCGTGCAGCGAGCATGGTGGTGCCAGCACTTGCCGCATGTCTTGTAGCTTGAATAGCGCAGTCGGTCACCGCCGCTTTGAAATAGTTTGCCATAATCTTGCGTATCCAGTCAATCTTGACGACCTTGAGGTTCGCGGACTTGTTCATTGCGGACTTGAAGCTTGAGACGGCGTCTTGAGGTGTATGCAGCCGATCTCTTGATCTTGCGGCTGACAGGCTTGATCACTGTGGCCTTGAAACTCGAAAAAGCGTCTTGAGCTGCCGAATAGGGGGAGAAGCCAGGTGTTGACATGCAAAGTATCAGTGTTGATCTTGCAGGGGGGTATCAAAGAGCTGAAAGAGGACCGCTAAGAGATGGGATGGTGGGGGAAGGAAGGGAAGGAACACCGGACGGATCTGGATAGCCTTCCCTTTTGAACGGCGCTTGAGCGCTGCAAATTGAGGCCACGCGGACGACTCAGAAAGGGAATGATGTCATGATAGGGACACCTGTGAGGCCGAGATTTGATGCTCGAAGTTAAAGTTGAGCGCTACGTGAGCGCTCCGTTGAAAACAAACAGTTGCATCCTCGGGATTTGGCGCGACGTGGGAGAAAAAGGAAGAATGTAAATATGTACATACGAAATCAGGACATCTGCTTAATATACGAGTAATAATTGCGCTGTGCTGCTGGGATGGTGGCGATGAAGACGTGTTCCGAAGAAGAAAACAAGTATCTGTAGAACATTACAATCCGCTGAAACGAAGATTAGAGGTTTATCTACCTGAGCACGAGTACTTCTATGTATCCTCAGTTCTGCACATGCCATTTACAGCTATTCGCGAAAGTAATGACACCTGTCTAAAATAGATAAAGGAAAGCATTTCAAACCCACGGTTACCCACCCAATTCATTCGCTTGTTTCTCCCTCAATTCTGGATGTTCATGGGGCATTCAAAAACGGCTAATTAGGGCTTCCGAATAGTACCTATTAGATCCAGCACATTCCCAACTTTGGTAACCTCAAAATCACGTTCAGCCAGAACATACAGGACAATATCTCAGTGAATACTGCACTGATTTGGATGATTCAAAACTTGTATGAAAGGCAATCACTGCAATGATTGAATTTACCATGCGGCAATCTCGTAGGACTGAATTTTCGGCTCAGGCCTAGTCATTCCATTCCTGCGAGTGTGACTCAAGGTTGCTTCATTTTCAGAGTGCACATCTGCATTTGCTGCAATCTTAGCTTCCGGAATCACCCGGAACCAAGGGAATCCGATAGATATTGGCCGAGAAATCACTTTCCACGTACTAAGTTTGAACCAGGTGGTCGGAATTTTGTAGGTAATGAATTCCTCGTTCCCTTGTCATTTCAGGTAGCATTAGAAAGCCCCGGTTAGCCGCTTTCGAACGCCCCATAAATCATGTCAATCCGTCCAGAATCGAAGGAGAAACAAGCAAATGAATCGGGTGAGTTTGAAATGCTTCCTTTTATCTATTTTTGGACAAGTGTCATTACTTTCGCAAATAGCTGTAAAGTGACGTCCGGTGAAGTAGGCGTCGTGAAGCGCGTATCGAAGCTCGTAAAAGCTCTGATATCGTGCCTATCCGTGCTCTTGCAACTGCAATCGAGCTTCATGCTCGCTTTTAACCTCCTCCAACACCCGCAGTGCGGAGAATTCCTCTACGCGAAAGTGGATATTGCCGCCGAGCCCTCCATCGTCGATCTCGCCGTTATTTCCTTGGCGAAGGAGTCGCCGAGGTACGACATTCAAGGCATGGTTCCGGTCAAGAAGGTCACACCGGGCACAGCTGACGATATTTCCTCCCCCGAACGTGTTGCTGCGTGACGTAGATAGCGAGCCAAGGTAGATTCAGACGGATTCCCAGCCGATGCCGTTGGTAACATGGACGTTTGTCATGTAGATGGCCCTCTCGATATCGCCTTTCCTGTTCGTATCCCGTCGGATATGAACCGGTGATCAAGGGACGGAGAGACTGCGGCTGCACGGTTACCTTGCAAATTTGAAATTTACCCACGCACCTTTTCGATTGGAACATGAGACAAAATTCTAAAAGGAAATGTCTTGACACCCAAGCACCAGCTGTTGCTCAGGTGAGAACGCAGCGATAAGCGGTAGTGATAGAGTTTTTGAGTTGCGCGTTGCGTTGATTCAAATTAGAGCAAGGACTTTATGCTCTTACGTGCAGCACAGACCGATTAGCTTTTTGTGTTGTGGCTTCTGCTTTTGCATGTCTTTCGACGTATTTTACATGCACGGATTCAAAGACGCGAAGCAAAGCCACGGCATGTTTGTTCCAGAGTTGATCCGCTTACGAAAATGGCTGAGTTTGAAACATTGGCAGACACGGCAAAACCATTGCCATGGTGGTTTTATGAAATAGAAAATCGTAGGTGCGTAGGTCCACCGTCACGATTTATTGTAACGCGGGCACCGAGTGTGCGCGCGGGAGTTTGATAAGCCCGATGACGGATGTCAGCCAGCCGCCAGCGGAGATAAACCGAATAGCATTGATGGCCGTTAGACTCGCACTCGAACGTTGGCTGGCAGAAGAAACGGATATCATTTGGGAGAAAATGCCAAACTTAAGCATCAAGCCAGCCCCAAATAATTCCGCGACCGAGTGCGAAGTACCGCATTTGCAACACGGTAGAGGCGGAGGAAAGACGGTCGAAGGGGGACATGCTGAATGCAAGGCACCAGGGGCAGGAACAATACTTGTCGCCGCAAACCCACTCGGACTCTTGCAGCGGCCGCGCGGTGGGACCCGAATTTCAACGACGCAAATGGCTCATAAGCAGGTACTGTGACTAAATGCTGTATCCCACTTCTCCTTCCCCTTATCTACAGCTACACCTGATTTACTCTCTTCATCATGTCGACAGTGTCAATAGCGGAGAAGGCTGTATCTGCAGCTCCTGCTTCAACGGATTCTGCGTATGTGGATTCTGCAAGATCACCCACGAACTTGCGCGCTGACGGGATCACAGATTGGAAATCTTCCGGACAGTGAAACATCCGTACGTCCTTCATCGCTCTGCCGTCGAGCCCACGCCTGATTATTAGGCAGCGCTCAATAGGTCGGAGACGAGATTGGCAACGATATCGACGTGATTCAGGATCGCGCACCGAGCTCCCGCGCGAAGTCTTCATCGCCTGCTCACCAATGGCAATCAAAAAGAAGGTATCCGGCCCCTTCGTGGACGGCGCTGCACGCAGAATGGGCGCAGTCGGCATGGTTGCGCCGCCGAACCACACCTTCCACTGGGGCGTCATTGTCGGCGACTACGTGCACGAGCTAAGCTACGACGATCATTATTTTAACACCTACGAGAACAAACTGATCAAGGTCATCCGTGACAAATTGCACCGGGATGAGTATCGCCTGTATCCGGTCGGTACGACGCACTTTAACGACGCGGCGATCACGGAGGAGGGCGTGAAGGCGATTGATGCGCCGTATATGCTGCCGCGGTACCACGTCCGGACAAACAACTGCCACAAGTTCGTCATCGAGTTACTGAACCTCATTTGCGACCCTGGACGGAAGAAGGTGAAGATGTCTTCCTCAATGTTCCATGCCATCGAGGACACCACCGACGAGAACGGGGTGCCGGAGTTAGTTTACTTGAGATCGCGCAGGAGTTGATGACTCGTAGTGAGTTAGAGCAGCAAGGTATGTTGTTCTAGCATCTTTGCTGAACTCGAAAACTGATTATTATTCGTAGTCCCTAACCTTCCACCATCAGACCAGAGGACAAGCTTGCGGGAGCAGACGGTAGTGGATTTGGTCCGACAGACAAAACCGATAATCATCTGATAAGGAAGAAATAATAGTTACTTACTGTAGATCGCGATAGACTCGTCTGCATGAACTCCATAGAAAAAGCCAGATGAAGGTAATGATCAGCGATCGAGATGTTCGAGATGGGACGAGGTTGAATACATCTGAGGCCCAGCGAATTGAGGAAGAGAGTAATCCACGCAGCTCAAGCTCATGACAGACAGTGACGGCAACGGGTTATGGACAGATTTAATGCCCAGAGACCTACCTATTTGGATGAATTTTTGGTCGTAAACCGCAGGAAATACCTTACCTTGGTTCGCAGGTATTGTCATTGCTCAAACCCCCTTGGAAAGAACGTCCATGGCTCCTTGTCGTTTTAGGGAGACTTCAAAATCGGGCCTTCAAGCTCTTCAAATTGAATGTGATTCTTGTTGGCACGGTTAGGCAGCATCGTCTACATGCAGACGATGGTTCCAACGGAGAAGTTGACCATGTCTTCCCTTTGGGGAGCAAATCGAGGCAAGAAACCGACTGAGTTCTTCATCTAATCATGTTTTCTCCATCTACATTTCAGTCAAAGGAGCTTCATGAACTGACACCGTCTCGAGGACTCGCAGTGGCGGTCCTGCCGCCGCCAGTTGCACCACCCTCACCAGTAAGAGTGGTGTAAGACGCAGCGGGGTGGGTTGCAGCGACGGCGGCGCCCAACGCGCAGTCCGCCACTACGCGGCGCGCGAAGGTCTGGGACGTGAGTAGCCCCGCGCGCACCTGCCGCATGCGCGGCCTCGGCGAGGTCGTAGGTGGGCAGCGGGTGATGGGCCAGAGAACGAGGCGCCTTTCCGCCTGCGGTCCTGCAGCGCCAGCGGGGCGAGGGCCAAGGCAGAGGGGGGCTGGGTGGAGGAGACGGCGGAGGTGGATGCGTGCGGTGGCAGTGAGAAACAGCGCCGAAAGATTGGTCTATACGCACAAGGGAAACGTCGTCAGCCCTCTGTTAACTCTAGCTCTTGCACCGCAACCGGTAGCGCTACCTCCATAAGTCCAGCTAAGAGTCGGTGCCGTCATCTGCAAAGCAGTCGTAGTACTACTCGTGCACGTCGAGGACATGCACGAGTTGCTTCCATCGGCATGTCTAGGGGGCCTGAAATCAATCAAAGAATGAGCAGTCTCGCACCAAAAATGAAAGAATAAGCGATGTTCACGATGCGTCTGATCATGAATCCATGGACGCTTCTAGATTAAAAACATCAGTCTCAGAAGTCTTGTCGAGACCTGTGCGCTCTGGGTGGCAGACGTGTTGCAGATGAGCACGTTCAACGTCGTGGGAGCCGAAGAGGAGGATTTCATGGCGCTAGTCAAGTGCTGGATGCGGTGGTGCGGAAGAAAAAGGGTTACGGCACTCGGCGCGTGCCGGGCCGGTTGTCCGCAACCACCACGAGGTGTTATAGTACAAGAGGCTGGTCGGCCGCTTCGCGGCCTCCCATCCCCTTTTGATAATGCAAAAATATTTGGATTTTACTTGTCAATCTGAGAAGGCTTGAAATTTTGACTGAGTTGTGTTGAATTGAGTCCAGTTGATTTTGTATGCAACTGGGAGCATTCCAGAGAATGTATAGAGAATAGTGAGCATCTTTGGCAGAGAAGTGATGGAGGGTGATTGAGCGAAACGGCGACACGCAACCCGATACGGCCGGGAGGCTCGGCGCTAAAGATTCCGTAAGGAATGGATCTGCCATCTGGGGTGGGAGTGGATGAAATGTCAAGATGGCATCAAATAAAGTGTCGGAGCTTAAAAGCTTCGGACAGAGTCAGAACTGATGAAGTTGCAAGTAAATTCAAGTCACTTGTGCTAGTTTGGCGCTTGAATTAGCACTTTGGAAACTTCAACGGTGAGCGGAAAGCGGAGTTTGGGTTTGTGTACACTTTTATAGGCGCGCGCGCGCTTCTCTCTCTTAAACTTGATCATGGGGCCAAAAGCCCCGAGGAAGCGCCGTTTATTGAGCGCTTCCAAAGGTCTGGACCCAGCGCTTCCAAAGCCTCGGGCCTGATCTCTCAAAAGCGGACATTAAAAAGCTTCGGACAGACATGGATAATTTTATAAAGAGAGAGACTAGTGCTTTGGCGTGCTGCTTCAAGGAAACATCTACACGACAGTTAACGCCAAGTGCCAAACTCGTTCACTGTGCGAATCGGCGACGATTTTTAACGGCGACACTCCGCGATTCTACCGCTGTGTCCCTTATGTCGGCCGCCGATAGAGGTTGATAGACCTTCATAACGTCGCTCTGAGTTCTACAAAAGGGCAGCCTTCGTCCAAAGTACTGCAGGCTTTCTGACCCCGAATCGCAGTCGCCTTTGGCACAAACAAGATGAAATTTACCGCCGCTTTGATGCTTGCTGTGACCATGCTCCTGTCTCTGGCGGCTGCAGCTCCTAGTAAGTTTCTCTTCATTCTCGACTCATCAGATTCGATACTTACTTGTGCTTCTACTTAACAGACACGTGTGATTCCGGTGACGGCGTTCGAGCCGAGCCAGGCGCTGACGGACTGGCTGACCGTTGTGTTCCTTAAATTTTCACGGTAATACGCAAACAAAGAGTGAAGTTTTATAATGTTCATTGACGGTTCATCAGCGTTCCCTGAGCAGGAAGCCGAGACCGAGATGCCCATTTCCAGTGTCCACTAGTTGGTACATGCAGAAATATTACTTTGAGTGCAGAACAAATGACGCCCATATAAACCTCATTTCTGCGTTCCTCTGTTCTAAAAAGTTGTGAGTTTTTTTCACCTAGCTTTGCGGATTTTTCATGGGTAGCACTTCGCCGGCGGGATGTCTCGAAGGGATGGCCAAGAAACCGACGGCCGTTTTTTCAGCGAATTTTCCGTCGTTGACTACTCCAAATACCTTTTTCGCCCATGTGTGACCGTGTTGTTTGGCATAGCTTGACTCCTCGTCCCACCACCATTTCGGAAGATTGCTTCACAGATCCCGCTCTAGAATCAAAATATCTCAGTCCGAAATATTTTCCGACCGACGCAGAAATCAAACGTATCCTGGTTCATGGCACCTCGTGAATAGTCTCTCGTAGACAGACTACAAACTTGGAAGCTCATACTTCGCTTGTTTGTAGGGTGAAGCAGAACTCGGCAGGCTTGATAGCACTATTCAGAGTGATCAACCCACTCAGCTTTCATTTCACAACCTTGACGTCTTCCGCAGGACACCATGGAGGAAATATTCCTGCATTGTCCGCGTTCCGTGTTGGCAAGCCGTTGCGGCCGCAAGCCCGCCTCTTCTGAATACCAACTGGCAGGTCTGCAAACTTCAAATTTAAACTTCGTTTTAGATTACCGGCGTTTTTTCTCACACGATTAGACAATATGGATCGTGTTGAGAAGCTGTCTGGTCAATGTCCGGTGTTGAAGCAATGTTTAACGTGGAACGTTCAGGTCCGTGCGGAATGTGCGGATCTGATGATCATCGATCAGAGTAGATGTCATTCCCATCTGTTTCTGACCTTGTTTTCTTCACTCGGTCACTATCAGATGTCCGCGCCTGTGGATATCTCTATGCTGCTCGACGACGAGGCTCTTTTCCAGTTGATTGCTTCCGTGAAGAAGTTCCCCGCCAAGGAGTGTACACGTTGCTGCACGATGTGTTCCAAACAAGAAAAAGATATTGGGCGACCCATCCAACGATGCAGCAAGGTTAGCGGTGGTCGCCCATGAGGCTGCGCATCTGGAAGCAACTGGGAATGTCTTCCTTCTAGTGCCACGGCGCATTCTACTGTTCAAAAGAGGTATGAATGGATATTTGGACGACATCGTTGTCCTCATTACCGCAGTGCCAGACCCTGGACTGGTACGGCTGTAATCCATGCATTGATTGCACTACATATTTCATGCAGGTCAGGACACAAAGAGATATGTGGGGCACCGGGAACCACGAAACGCCTCCACAAGCTCGCCACAAACCTGGTATTGTGCCCAACCCTGCTCATCCAGCTGCAGTCCTGTTGCATGCTGGCTTTTGACCTCCTTAAACTTGGGTGATGTGACGAATTCCTGTCCGCTCGTGTGGATGTCGCCGTGGAGCCCACTGAGATCGCCGACTTCGTGGATATTTTCTGGGGAAACGGATCACCCAAGAAAGACGTTCGAGGGATGCTCCAGGTCAACAGATTCACACCGGTCATGGACGTCGATCCTTACGCGGCTGAGTTCTGGCGCCGAGAACGAGCTGAGGCAGATTCCGCTGGATGTCACCCCGATCCTGTGATCATTGTGGACATTGGTTATGCAGATGCTCAGGTCAGCGCCACCATTCCCTTCCATATCCCTCCACTGCCGAAGAAAATGGCGGCGGGGTGGATGTCGGAAGGTCTCATGCTTCCTTCTGGCGTTTCCGAGGAGACAACAAGGGTTCCATTCACCATCGAAAATTGCATGTAGAATGATTTTCCAGTTGCTCATCATTATTTCGTACTTCACTCATTGCTCTTGCAGGTTACTCAATATGCACATCAGGGCCGACACGGATAACGAGTTCTTTCTACGCACTCCTATGCAACCCTCCGACATCCAGGTTATTCGAGATGCAGCCACAAATTCGCATAGTGTCCCAGCCATCCTTTTGCACGCAAAGATTGCACGAGAGCATATCTATCAGTCGATTTTTCGGGCTTATTTGGAACGCACAAAGTCACTACAGGTGTAACTGCATTAGTCCCATCTCTAGTATATCTGGGTGAAAGCTTGGAATTTTGCACATGGTGCCTGTTGTAGATCCCTGCTACCGTTGCTTGTTCATTCTATCCGCGGTCTGAAGCGCTCACATTTTCCCCCGCTGTGCTCGTTCCGAAGGTGTGTCTTGGTATAATCACGAAACTTGGGGGAATAATCAGACATTCTAGTGTTAATTGCCATTACATGCTAACGCGAGCACACCCGGGGAAGTATCAACAGAGCAGCATTTGCGATGCGCTCGAGCGCTCCTGCGTTGGCGTAGATGGGCTGGGCGCCCAGAATTGTGGAGTGACCGTTGCCACAGCAGACCGAAAGATCTCCGAAAGCACACCGAAAATGGAAAAATTTATTAATGTGCTGAAAGTGAAGCTGAAAAAGGCAGTTTCATTTTTAATTTCCAATCTACAAAAATGACCAATATCATCGTGTCTGAAAGTGGAACTGAAAGACCTGCTTTCAGGTCCCCTTTCAAACAACCTGAAAGTACGATTTTCATTGTCCCGCCATTTTTGCCATTGGTCCGGGAAGTGCCGGACCAATGGCAAAAATGGCGCAGCACTGAAAGTGTATCTTTCAGGCAACATGAAAGCGATTCTGAAATGACCTCTTCCAGTTTGTCTTTCAGGTATTCTAAAAATAGTATTTTCTTCTAAACCTGAATTTGGATCCGATATTGCCTTTTTCAGCTTCACTTTCAGTGCATTAATAAATTTTTCCATTTTCGGTGTGAAGAGTTTCGGTGGGAGGGAATCGATGCCGCTGGGAATTATGATTTCCTGTGTACTTGTGGAGAGAAAGCGCCCATGCCAAGCTGCAAGTATTTAAATTTTTTCATCGCGATCATCCAGATGATCCCGTTTGAGACATGATCACGATATCGCCCAGTTGAATTCAAGGCAAGAAAGGTGAAAGCGAGCGTATGAGGAATCTTTGCCGGTACGCTGTACGCGAAATGCATTGCATTGACAGAGTCGTAAACAGGTCCAATGTGAAGAGAATCCAATTTAGCATCGTCGACGTATATCCAACACAGGTATAGATTCGAACTGTGGCAGAAATGAATGGAAGATGAATGCAGGATGCGTCGGCATGTACATTCGACAATTTGAATCCTTGAACAACGAAGAAGGAAAGGCAAAAAGCAAGGTGACATTGACGAATGACTCAGATGACACGATTTGCAAGCGGAAAGTCGCGTACAACGTCGTTTGAATACCACCGGTGAGAAGCAGAACGTCTCGGGTACGGGCCTGTGCCAATTAAATGGACGTAGAGGAAGTAAGTAGACGAAGGGAAAGGATTGCGTCACCGTCACGGTGACGTGGCCGCTATGACGCGGTTCGGGCCGCTTGGCATCACAACATGCGCTTGTCCGCAACTGCCACCAAAAGTCGAGCTTCTCTACTGATCAACGTCGTCCGACCAACAAGGGGTGTGCAGCCTTAAAATTTCCCACACTGGGTCGGAAAAGTAGATCAAGACCCTCGACGACCCAGCATTAGCTGAGCACAGCCACCTTCCAAATCCGGTAATTCGGGGATTGCCGCCAGTTGAACTTTGATTCGAACAATAAATTTTTTGACCTATACAGTGCTACGAAGGTGTTCACCATCTTTAATAGTGGCACAAATCACTCTGGAAACCCAATGCAGGGTTATTATTCATGGGTTGACAACATTTCCCAAGACTCGCGAGCCTAGAAACACAGTGCGGCAACTCCATGTCGCGTTCCGGAAGCTTCGCGCAGTCAGATCTCGGCTTGTATTTTTTTTGGATTTTTTTTTTTATTGTCTAAAATGTGTTTTCAAGCCATTCTAGACTTGGGTCGGAAAAGTGGAATGAAGGCGCTCGGGACCCACCCACCCAGAGTCTCGGCATTTGCCGGTGAACACCTTGCCGACCAAAACAAAAAACAAATAGCCAATTTCAGGGACTCGAACGTATGGACGCCGAGCTCGGAGTACCAAGATGCTCGAGTTGAATCGTCTCGCTGTTGTCTCGCTGAGTAGACTTCCCGCGTTGCGACTCGGTTTTTGATCTAATGCGTAATCCGTTCTTCATCAACCACCTTTTTTTACAGCATACTGACTTCACCCGTTCAGGGGCAAACCCCAGTGAGAATCCCAGCTAGGCATATCGAGCTCAAAAGAGCCAGATCGAGGAATTTCATGGTCCCTCGATCTGCCTCGCCAATCCGGACCCCGCTCTTTATGCCTCGATGGGATTTCGAGGCAGTTCGAGGTACATCGAAATACAACGAGGGTCATGATTTTGAGCAACGATATTCATCGAGGCCCTGGTAGGCAATATAGAAATGAAAAAATGTCCATTTTATAACCACTGTACTACGGTACAATCTGTACGCTACACCATCCTGTGCGGCCCACCTCCTGCTCGCCACACGTACCCACGAAGCACCATGCCCACGGTCGGTCGCTCGAATACCTTCAAGTCGATCTGGGAAGCGCGTGAGATCATGCTCCCTCAGAAAGAAGAGTAATAGCGTACATCGGTCAAGGCGTCGCGCGTCGGGATGACTGTGTTCATCATCATACAGAAGGCGAATGCACTATGTCGACATCAATAGAATGATGATAAAGGCAAAGAGGCACGCACACAAAGAATCGAAGCAGTGCACGCTCATTTCCTTACTATGTCGACAGTCTGTGGCCACGGATAAGACACCAGTTCGCGGAAGAGACCAAGTCAAGTACCTGCGAGGAGTGAGATCTAGTGAGAGAAGGCCGGACACGGAGAGGCAAGAGCGACGGGATGAAGGGAGGAAAGCAAGACCGACGAGATGGTGGGAGAGGACAAGAAGTGGGAGAAAAGTCGTACGACTTCTTATTTAACTTCCCTGTGTGCCGATGACGCAATTGCTGAAGTGAAATGAAATGAAATCAAAAGCCATTTTTGCGTATTTGAGTCGAGGCCTGTAATTTGATGAATTTCATCCCTTTTTACCACCACCATCAAATATTGAAAATCGACGAGTCCCTCTCTTCCTCTCGAGAAACCTCCGACTGAGGCTGGTAAAGTCACCCACAGTGTGCTCCTTACCTCCCAGTACGGGTTTCCTCGGCGGAAAGACAGTGGATAGTGTTTTTCATATTTCTGGTGCATATCCGCCTCGCCTACTGAGGACTCTACTGCCCCGAGCGCACCGAGACATCATTCACTCTCTCAAGCTCGTAGCATCGTTTACTGCCGCCCATTCTTGCTCCCTCAAGGGGGGGAATCGGAAGGGATACGACCTGAGTCTCGACAAGCTCACAAGATTTCCTTGCCCCACCCACGTCTTTGCCACGTCGTGCCACGTCGTACACGTCAGCGATAACGGCATCTCCCAACGTTTCAGGATTTCGCCGCTTGCTCGCTGGTTCTCGCTCGCCGTTCATAATTTGCGCCACAGTGCGCCGTTGTTCGTCAGGAGTATAATAGCATCAAACAAAGCCAACTCCCCTTTTTGCGTCCAAATTATCCTAGCAGTGTTCTGGAACACTCCTGGACGGTGCCAGGTGCCCCGAGCTGGCGTCCCTTGCAGATATTCTTCAGCTGCGAGTTTTTGTCCGTTGGAACAGCAGTGTGACAGCACACAAGCCAACCTGTTCGCCACCTTCTGCCTCCTGTCAGAAGAAAAAGAAAAAGAATTATTCTGGCTGCTCAAGTGTTCTGTTCGCTTGAAAATTTTTGCTCGCTTCCTTGACTGGCCGAAAACTTTTTGGCCGCAGCAGCCAGGCCGTCTTTTTTTGCCCGCCACAAAGTTATCTTGGTGCACAGTAGAGGAAATAAATACCAGCCTCTCTGAAAATCTACAGCACCAATTCCTGGTTTCTCCTGCGTCGTCTAACTCTTTTATTCTCGCCCTCAACTTCTGCTCTCTATCAAAATGACTACTGCCGGAAATGATGTAACGGCCACGCCCGCCGTCACTCGTACCCACAGTGTCGCCACGACAGTCTTCGTCTCCGAAGGCTCGCAGCCGGACCTCATCGACGCTGACCTCGCGGGGTTCTTCGGCGCCACTCCCGCCCTCGAATCCACACCCACAACTCTACCATCTCCAGTGGATGACGTGCCGATACCAATCGCTCCTCCGTCCACAGACCCAGTAACTCCCTCGTCCAAAGGCAAGGCGAGGGCGCGAAATGCGTCCCCTGGACCCTCTGTTCTGCCTCTGAACGCTGCTGCCCAACAATTCATGGGTAATCTAAGTCTGCCGGAGGCCACACCCCAGGAGACCGGAAAGCGATTCGATGGCAAAGCCGCATGCCAAGGTCTTAATGCAGGTCTACATTCCTTGGCATCGGGTACTGCCCGCCTCCATGGGGACTTCAGAATGTTCCAGGCAGACTCGGTCAGTTCAATGACTGGTGCGTCACCACGAATATTCCAGTCTCGAGTGCCTTCTAACAACAGTGAAGGCCTACGCTCCCAGATTCTCGACGTCGACTCGGCACTTGTTAATGCGCGTACCAAGTTCAATGATCGCCACCACAACCTCGAGACTCGTCTCAGCTCGACGGAAACTACCGGTCTCCAAAATGCGGCGCAACTCGGTGCCATATTTGACACCCTACAAACCCTGATCGTCCAGGTCGCTGCACTGCAAGCGCAAGCGGAGCCGCAGGCTGCTACGCCTTCCAACCCTATAGTGGCTCCGGTGCCCGTCGCTCCCCAGCCCTCCATGGTCACCTTACCTGCTGTCGCAGCCCCGCAGATCTCGACTGCACCTCCCTCTTATCCTAATGCTCCACCCCCCGCACCTGCAGCTGCATCAATCACACCTGCTCCTCTTTCCTCAGTTGCTCTTCATGTGTCGGCAGAGCCCTCGAGACTGGAGCGGATCGAAGCCCTCCTCCTCGAGTCCATCAACTCTAACAAGCGTGCGCGCTCCCCAAGTCTCTCGGACGAGACTAGAACTGTTCGACCCCGTGTCGACATCACCGCATCTGCCCTGTCCCTTGCCTCAGCTGCCGCTCCACCTGCGCCTGTAGTCGCCGCTCCAGTCACTGTCGCTCCAGCTGCAGCTCCCCCTGGGTTCGCCGTCCTCGCCCGTGACGGAATCGCAGCCGCTATGCCTCCCCCACCTATACCTGCTCTCGCCACACCTGTATCCGCCTCCCGCCGCCCCGGCTGAGCCAGCCTCTCAAACTATCCCCTCTTTAATTGTTTCAGATATACATGGTCCCACAACTCCTTCGATGCCGTCGTCGCCATCCAATACTCTTGTATACAATACATCGTTTAATACCACGTCTTCACCTTCAGTACCCACTATACAATCAGCATACATACGTATCAAAAGCTGGAATATAGATGGGTCGTTTATTCTTCAAATGAGCTGCCCCGAAACGCAAAAAAGAACTCGCTGAATTCGACTTTAATTTCTATCAAGAAACACATTTGCGCCCACAGCAACATGATACCATCAGGTTGCCAGCTGGATATTCCATCTACTCTCGCACCCGTCGCCCGAAGGCTAACTTTGCTAGGTCGTGGGGTGGAGTAGCTTCCATCATCAACACGGCACGCATCCTATCAACTCTTCGAGAGGACTTATCTGGGCCCGACTTTATGGTTCATCGGTTCGGTACCATCGTGGTGTACAATGTCTATCTTATTCCGGAGTCTACAAACTGGGCCGGTGACCTCGAACGCGATCCCTGTCTTGCTCTAGCCGCGTCTCTGGCACTAGCGCGTGCTGGTCGATTCGAAATGATTCTTCTCGGGGACTTCAATGGACGCACTGGGTCTCATACTCCGACAATTCATGACCCGTTTCGGGTGTCAAAAGACATCGATTTTGTTTCCACACGCGGAAAATTCCTCTTCCGTCTATGCATCGACAACGACTTGGTGTTCGTCAGCGGCGCGTCACGTTTCGGCCCAGGTGGCGGCGAGTACACCTCGTTTCAAGGGCAAAGGAAAACAGTAATTGACTACGCAATCTGCTCACGTACACTGTTTGGGAAGGTTAAATCATTCAAAGTTGAGCCCCAAGTACCGAAATTTGATCATGCTGCTATGATCCTCGAGCTCGAAGTCGATTCGTCGATCTTGGGAGCATCTCCGAATGTACCGAGAAAACGAAAACGAGAAGTTCCCGTACTCCCCGTCAATACTGAGCTGGACAAGCTACTTATCTCGACGCTGGAGGCCGGCAAAGATGACTGCAAGAAAGCACTTGCTCTTTATGGTCCCGTATTCTCCGTCACGGTTCCTACCACAGTAACCATCTGGGGTTTTTGCAAAAATTCGGGCAGACACACGGCTCAAGCCGGTGCTGCAGCATTTTTTGGAACTAACTCAGCCTTGACCAGCTCGGTACGAGTATGGGGAAATCAGAACAATGCTCGAGCGGACCTGGTTGCACTCCTTTTGGCTGTACAATTCGCTCCCAAGACAAAAAACTTGGTAATTTCAACAAGATCTGAGTATGCAATCCGCTCTGTCAAGTACTATGCATACAAAAATGACGCTTGTGGCTGGACATGTGTTGACGGGGACATTCTCAAGCTCATACTTGCTTGGATTCGATGTCGAACGGCACCTATTCATTTTACACACATCAGGAAGGACAACCTCACGGACTTTTGCAAATACACTAGAGAGCTCGCAGTTCGCGCATCGAAAAAAACCTAGGGCTGCACTCACAGCGGCAAATAACCACACTCCCGGCCCAGCCCCCGCCTCATCCCCCGAATATTCAGCGACTCAATGCAGAAAAAATAACCACAAGCTTGCCCGACGATTCGGGTAATAAAGATATACTTTCGGTACCAGCGCGCGAACAATATCCTGAGCCGCATCGGGGAAGGGAGCGCCTCTACGCGATTCGCGAGCGGAACCGTAAGAAACTTCTTGATGCACCATCTCCAGCTGTATTCTGGAAAGAATACAAAAGACTCGCTGATCCCGCCCCAATTCCCATCTCGGTGACTGCGGAAAGCCTTCGGATCGTGTTTGAGAAACGTCTGAATCCACCAGAAGTTCTACCGGATTCCTTCGACGCGACTCAACACAAGTTCAACCGATTACTGGCCAATTTTATTCCAGAAAACACCACGGACACGTCTGAAGAAGGGTTTTTCTCCAGGCAATTCATCGAAGACGACATGGCGCGAGTTAAGGATCACATTCGAAAGCATGGTCTTCACAGTGCCTCGGGAGAGGATGCCATTCTGTACGCAGAAATCCTCGAAATTCCGAATGATGCACTTGTGCACCTCTGCAACGAATGTATTCGCAAGCGTGACGGTCCTTCAACATGGTTCAAATCCGTAATCATTGGTCTATTGAAGAAGGGGAAACTCAACGCAGACCCAGACAGCTACAGAATTATCGCTCTAGAGAGCTGCATTCTGAAGCTTCTGACCTTGCTCATCCACAAGCATATCACCGAGTGGGCAAACACACGTGGTCTTATTCCTGACTATCAAAACGGCTTTCGAGAAGGGTACAGAACAAACAACAACCCTTTTATATTACGCTGTGTCAAGGAATGGGCACGGGCAAGAGGACGCTCACTGTACGTTGCCGCGGTTGATGCAACAAACGCTTTACCCTCTACAGACCATTCAACCTTATGGCTTAAACTCATTCGCATGGGAATGGGAGGTGCTATCTTCGACTGGCTCCGCATGCTTTACGAACGAATGGAGTATTATGTCAGGCATGGTGACCAAAACTCGGCCAAGTTCAAAGCTTTTATTGGATTGCTTACCGGCGACCCAGCCTCACCAGTTCTCTGGAACCTCTTCATGGCAGACCTTGTCATGCTTGATGACCCTGATGACCCGACTTTCTCCAATGTTCGAATTGCTATTCTGGCCCAAGCAGATGATATTTTGCTCATCTCGCTTTCGGCGACGGGGTTACAGCGAAGGTTAAATGCACTTGGTGCATGGTGTTCCAAGAATTTCATACTAGTCAACAAAATAAAGACTATAATCATGATCTTTGGACCTGCACCCACGGTAAACCTCCAATTCCATATCGGAGCGAATATCTTGGCCATAAAGATTGAAGAAACATATGTGGGCATGAATTTCAACACAAGTACAAGAAACATGTTCGCGGATCACTACAAGGCAAAAGCGGGTACTGCGAGGTATTGCGCCCACAGGATTATGGGAGTCGAAGATTCAACTGGCCGCCTGACAACAAAGCAACTAAAAGATCTTTACATGGCGCGCGTGGACTGTCACCTTATCCATGGTTGTGAAGTTTCCCCTGACTGCGAGGACATCCACGTTAAGCAACTCTGCACCATCCAGATCGATTTTTTGCGGCAAATGTTGAATGTTCACTCACAATCCATGCTTGTATGCCTCTTCACTGAAACCGGAATTATGCCGCTTCGAATCCGTCGCTTTCTGCTGCTACTTGGTTACCTGAAGTATATCCTCTCACTTGACCCATCTCACCTTGCTCGTGCTTGTCTCAATAATTCAATTGAACTTGCAACAGCAGGGAAAAAATCCTTGGTAGGAGATGTACTCATTGCTGCCAAGAAAATGCCTTTCTCGATCCCACCTCTTGACTTCGTCAACGCAACAAGTATAAGCGTCGAAGGATATCAAAAATTGGTGGAAAAAAGCGCCGAGGAATGGTTACAGCAGGAAGTGGACAAATCAGACAAGCTTTACATGCTGCACGGAAGACGTGAACCTCAAAAGGACAAACCTGCCGTTCAAAAAACCCTTTACATGAGGCATTATCTGTCCATGGTTACGACAGCAAGTCATCGTGAAGCCCTGACTTCGGTTATGCTGTCGACCCATCTACTTGCCTTAGAAAGGTGGCGGTATGTTAATCATGCTCACCAGCCAGTTCCCTGCGATCAGCGCCTCTGTCGCTTCTGTAAATCGGTGGTTGAAAGCCCTGAACACGCTCTACTGGAATGTCAGTCATCAGCGACTGTCCTCTCACTGCGTATTGGGTTCTTGGAAAAATTATTCCGCACCATACTGAAGCTACAAGATAGAATGGCTCAACTCACCACTGTCGAGTTTCTCAAAGTCATCATCTACGAGCGCGCCACTATTGTTCTGGTTGGAAAATTCATGCATGAGGTCCTTGAAGAGTTTTATACATTCCCGTTGCAACGGCCGTAGAGCACAAAATGTCTGATTCGGGGCTGATTAATTCTAGGTCACTGCACTTACTGCTTCTTGTCGTCTGGGGTCTACCCTGGGGCACGGGGAAACTCGTGGGATCTGGGTTATGGAACTTAGAGGGCTGGGAGTGGTCCAGGGACGATGGTGTATTTTGACTCGCTTTGTACACCGGGATACTTCCTGGAAGCCGGCGTTCGTTATTCGGACCGTGCCGTGTAATCCTACCTACCTACCTACCTACCTGCCGCATTTTTGGCCCGAACAAGCAGAACTTCCATCGTTTGGCCTCGTTAGTGCTCGATTCCTCGATCTGCCTCTATACGGCTCGATTTACGTAGCTGGGATTCTCACTGGGGGCAAACTCCGACATACGCGGATCCGAGTCTTTGCTTCGAATAACTCCTCAAACGCGAAACCGAGTTCTTTGTTTTGGATTATCACCACTCTCTTCGCCTCGTAAACTGGGTTCCTACGACGTTTTCCTCTCTTCCAAGCTGAGGCTGGCATTAGGCCTGAACCCCGGCCGTGTTCGGCACGCACCAACTCTACTCTTTTTTACGTGTAAGGTTAGGGCCCGTCCGGATCTGATAATGTGAAGTGCTTCGATCTTTTCTTCTTGCTCTTCTTGTCTAATGTCCGCGCCCATCGATCTTTCCACAATGCATCCCGACGAGTTTCTTTATCGTTGCCTCTCGTCATCAGTGGGTCCGCAGACAATTCGAAACAAGCGCAAGGGCAATGCTTGCTGCTGGGTGTGTCTCAAGAGCGACACAGACCTCGGTCGGCCCTTGCGTCGATGCGCCGGAGTCAGCCAGTAGCCGTCTGTTACCCTGTATAACCCGAACTAAATCAAGGATTTCCTCAGTGTCGCCTGCTGTCATACTGCTCAAAAGAGGTATGGATGGATTGCGGAAGACAGCCTCGCCGATAGCTCAATGAGTTTTTCGTCTCCTTTAGTGTCAGAAGCAGCACTGGTATGCCACGCCTGGGAATCATTCCTACATTATATTACACATAGGCCGGAGCACAAACAAAAGTGTGGCAAGGGCGACGCCTCGAAGTTCAATTGGAAGCTGGTCAAGACACTGTTCGTCAATCCGCTTTTATACCTACACCTGCAGTCATGCTTTCTCCTCGCCTTCGACCTCACCCGACGCTGGCGCCGCGACGAGATGCTCCTCGCTCATCTGGATGTCGCCGTCGAGCCTTCCGACTTGACAGACTTCATAGATATTGTTGGAGGGCAAGGATCGCCGAAGAAGCAAATACCAGGGATGCTTCAGCTTAACGCATTCACACCGGCCAAGGATATGGATCCTTCGGATGCTCATGTTCGTCGTAGTCGTGAGTTGTGGCGCGGCGAGCGAGAGCTGGCGGATTCTGAGGGAGACGAAGCCTGCGCTGTGGGCGTACTGATTGTTTGCCATCCAGAGACCGAGCTGTGCATCACCATTCCCCTCCGGATCCTTCCTTCGATCATGGACATGCATATGGCTCCAATGTGGATATCGGATGGGTTGCTACTTCCGTCGGGAGTATCTGGAGAGACTATGACAGTGCCCTACACCGTCGAGAATTGCCTGCAGTACGTGCTCTTCATATTTGTACCCGTAGTTTGCTCACCGCTTGCGCAGATGTATCAATGAGCACATCAGAGCCGACACGAGCAACCAGGGGCTTCTACGCGACGTGATGCAACCATCCGACATCCAGCTCATTCGCCAGGCAGGGATGAACTTGAGCTCCCATGCTGTTACTTTGCAGGCCAAGATGAAACGCGAGCACATCTACAAGTCGCTCTTGGAAACATTTGTGAAACGTCGAGAGGCCGTTGTCGCTCGATTTTGCCCCTCAAGGTACTCAGCTGGGGGCGGAATTTAGTTTGCCACGGGTTGGAATCATTGCTTTTTCTACTTCTTAGCTGGAGTCGTAGCAACAGCTTGCAGTTCACACATATTTGAGGCACGATATTTGTACCAAGACGCGCTCAAAATTTTATCAGAAATACGACCTGTGCGTGCCGATGTGAAAGCAGCGTCCGTTTCAGGAACGGCGTGGATGCAGAGGCTGAACGAGGATAAGGAATGGGACAGCTGCTCGACGCATGACGCAGCAAAGTTCACGAGAAAACTGTGGGTGAACTTCATGCGCGAAATGTATGCAAAGCACTGCAAGCGCGACTCTTCACGAAGCCGGCCAAACTCTTGAGCTTGAGTCGCGGCACTTTCACCACTTGGGCGATCAGGCTACGAAATCGCCCTTCGCTCAGGTTCTGCAGCGGCTGTAACTCGATCTTCAGACACTCCGGTTCCCTCCACCGGTAACTCGAAAATTTTCGCTTCCAGCGCCGTCTGGGACTTCTCAGTGTGAACCGACGCAGAAACAAAACCAGGGCAATCCTTGGTTGGGCCGACTTATCAATCAGCTCATTCCGCACGTCTTCCTTTTACTCCATCTGTCCACGGAGAAGTTCGCTCTCGGGTAGTAGTTTCCATGGCCCTGCTTGAATCCTCCAGCCCAATGATCTGACTTGGCACGCTGGCACTGGGCAGGCTCGATATTCGCGCACTCATTTGGTAAAGGATGCTATTTGTTGATTTCGCTGGAGCGTTTACTCACGTCAATGATGCTCAATCAGCGCTTTTCGTTCGTCTAATGCTCCAGATTTAATTTCCGCACGTCAGCTAAAAAAGCGATACGGTCAGGTTGGTGGCTGACGGCTTGGACGTACAGATGTGACCACGCGTAACTCTGGTCTGCCATCTCCGCACTCGTCGCGCCCCGGACCGGCTTGTACCCAAATAAAATCCTTTCGACTCGGATACACTGAGGAGCGTCGTGTGTCGCCCACTTTCTCCTTGTACGCAACTTTTTCATTGCTATCCTGTCAATAGCGTACCCGTGGAGATGGACCACGCCGGTCGTGTTGTGCGCATTTCTTCTCATTTCCCCATTCCTCATCGTTGTCAATAGTCCGTTATTTCTGTGTAAGTTCATCTACTGTATGGCTCTGATCCACCGATTAGTTCCAGGCATCGCTGACCTTGATGGACCGGGAACAATTTCTCAATGACTTTCTCTCCGGCTATCCCTTGGAAAGCTCGTGCAATCTTGGACTGAAAGTAAATTTATTGACTACAAAAAACTCCCAGAGCAAAGGCTGATAATTGAGGGAGCAAAATCAGATTATCAGACCCTTTGTGCACTATTATACTCGTTGGGCATAATAATAATCGTCCAATTGGCAATTTTGCTGATGAAATACGGTTCGGGTCAGCGACCCCGTTAACCTGAGCACTTTTTGACAAGTGCTGTGAGTTTCCATGATATATTATTGACGCGCCGGAGAGGCGACGCCGTTCCATTCAAAATCGGCTGCGGATGCACGGAAGCAATACTTATCATGCTTCTCACTTTTTCTTCATCTGAAGAATCAGAAGCCAATTCTTCCAACAGCTATGGCAGTGTTTCTCGGCCGACGGCTTGGGTATATATATGTCTGTGCGCAACTCGAGTACCCTATCACCGCACTCGCCGCTCTTAATCTGTCATGGGGCAGATGTCTCTCGTCACCTGAAACAGATGGCTCTGTGCTTGAAGCTGTTCTCACTCTTGGTGTCTCGCCATATTCTCGCCTCTCCTTTCCCCAAGAGTTCCATGCGTATCTTGGCAATCTTCAGCGAAATCAAATCCTTTCGACTCGGATACACTGAAGAGCGGCGTGCGTCGCCCTGCTTATTCTTGCGAGGCCTCGCTGCAATCGTGTCTGTTTAGCATACCCCTGGAGATGGACCACACCCATCGTCTTGTGTGCATTTCTCTTCATTTCTCCCTTCCTAGCCCTTGTGAATGGTGTGTTCTATATAAATTCATTCAAAGATTGCTCTGATCACACATAGTGCCACTCTCCGCATACAATATCGTTCAGGAATTCACATATCTCCCAAACGATACCCTCCCGGCCGTCTTCTTGGGTAATCTCGTGCCCTCGGCTCTCCAAAATTCAGCGGACAGCTTCACTCCACAAATTTTGAGCCTCGGCTACACGATCATGCTGGATAACTATATCTTCAACTATACCATTGCTCAAGCATTCGATGGGGTCGACACAAGCAAGTCAGTCTCAGCATTCCCGTACTACAACAACCGGCTCTCTGACAGCTGCGATATGGTGAGTCTGGTGGACCCATTTCTTTCGTCGGACTCTCCAGCGTCTACGTTCCGAATCATATAGGCAAATATCACAATTCAGTTACTGCTCACTTATGAACCCGGGCTAGGGTGGACCTCCGACGTACAAGTTGGTGTGCGTCCAGCCTCACGCCTCCGAATATAACTGCCTGAATTCCAATTATAGGGAACTGTCGCATGCTCCATTCCGAGCATCTTTTATTTGACATGGAGATTGCCATCGGATGAATGGTTGTTTTCGCCGGATAGAGAAATATCTATTCGAAATGTGCCAACCTCTCTCAGCCACGCCTTTGTGAGACATGATGATTTATTTGTCCCGGCTTCAGTCCTCTCACGTGCAATCCGTACAGTCATATATTTTCGCGACGTGGTAACATATTTATCCCAATTTCCACTTGGATCACTGTTTGCTGACAAGCACGGTATCAGGACTGGACCAGACACAGGTGACCCGAATATTACGCAAGCGTATATCAGCTTTACTGTCCACCCATGCTGTGACTGTGATGCGGTCCTAGCTGGCGGCCCGCTCGAGAGTGGCGCATTTTTACTCGAGTCACCTTGTTCTTCGAATCCCCCACAGTTCGTAGTGGTCGAGAGCCAACCACTCACGTTTACTTCTGAAGACGGGGAGGTTGTAATTTCGCCATACCCTCCACCCATGCGGATCGGCGACTTTTTAGCACAATGTGCATTGGGAACGATATCTATCTCTAACCTCGGAGAAGCATATAAAAACCTCATCCAAGCACTCTATCATCTCGTCCGCCTCGATCTTGGGGTAATCCTCCAAAATCAGATTTACAACTCTCCGGAGATGTTCAACCGCACGATCATGCCGATTGAGGTAGCGAATTTTTATAGTCGGGCCAACGAGGTTAGGGATTTGACGTGCAACGCAACCGTGATGACACAGTGGCAGAAGGACGCGGAGTTCTTCCGGACCAACGAACGAGTTCCAACCTTAGAGTACCTTCGATCCGTCCCACGTCTCAAGCCCCTGGGCTCTGCTGTGACGGCCGTCTTCGTTTCAACATTCGCCATGCTCTCGGTGATGTGGACCATATTTTCGCTCGTTGCTGGAGCGCTTGCGAGAAAGCATTGCGGTAGATTGTCAGTCCTTGGTCCTTTTGTGCTCACTGATGCTTGTTCCACAAGTGCCGAACGGCACGCTCGGGAAGAAAGATACACTTGCACAGTCTCGAACTTGGGACAGATCCTTAGAGAGCAGCATGGAAGGTACATTGTACATTTTATCCAATTTGGGATCGGATCTTACTTGGGTTTCAGATGTGGAGGAGAGCCAAGGTATTTTACTTGGTGATCGGACGGAAGCCGATGCAGTGGAGCAATTGAGGCACAGGATAGACAAAGAAGGAGCGCAGATACGGGTTGCTCTCGCACGCATGAGTGCCGCGCTGAAAAAACATGGCCTCACGGAGGATGAGGTTTGGGGCAAGGACCATGACAGCGCGGCGGAGTGTCTGCCATAATGTGAGACGAAACTCCTCGTATGGAAGTCGCAGCGAGAATGAAACTGGTCGCGCACTTTCCATCGCCACCGTCGTCATTGATCCTGACCGCACGTTGCACACCAGTAAACTGATCCAGAGGACTGAACCGGTCTTTCCCAAGCTGAGCTAACGAGATTGAATATTCATTACGACAGGGGCGATGAATTTCAGTACATACAAGAGCGCGGTGGGCCGCTTCGCGGCCCACCACTTCGGTTGAGGTCCAAGTGGGCGCGCGATTCGGCGCTTGATTCAGCGCTAACTCTAAAGGTGATGTTCCACCGATGTGGAACAGATTAACCAAAAGCAGGCGTGAGAAGGCTTCAGACGGACACGGATAATTTCATAAAGAGGGAGAGATTATAAAGAGGGAGACGCTAACTCTAAAGGTGATGTTCCACCGATGTGGAACAGATTAACCAAAAGCAGGCGTGAGAAGGCTTCAGACGGACACGGATAATTTTATAAAGAGGGAGATTTCTAGAATGCGTCCTGGAATTTCGGTTGCCCGATTGGAATCAATGAATGAAGGAATGAGTTTGTATTTCGGAATTGGGGTAGCGTCCACTCACGATGCGCTGACTCAGGTAGGACAGCATTTCGTTCAGACAATTGCAAGTTTTGGTTATAAGAGTGATATGATAGACTGAGAATATTTAGAAAGGTAGGACTACTACCCTGAAATTCTCGAGTTTCGTAATGTAAGATCGAGTGCGGCGCGCTCATGATTGAGGAATAGAAATGAGTTAACCTAATTTTTGCTTGAGATGATCTGACATGCGGAGAAAAAGGATTACAGACCATGCACGAGTAGGGCGAGGAATATTATGATTGCATGCATATTTCGGCGGCGGTAATTGCTCGCGATGAAACAGCTGAGGACATCGCATGATCCCCTCGTGGACCAACCCGGATACCGACTCGGAGGTCCTGCTGAGGCTGGTGCCAGCGACGAATGCCCGATCCCTCAAAATGACATGTGGATTTCGCCGGCAAGTAAACTCCTCAGCATGGGACGAAGATAGAGGGAAGGATTTATTTGGCTTCTTAGTCAGATTTGGGCACGGCGCAGGCGAGTAGAATTTACGGTGGGTTTCACAGCGAGGGGTGACTCGCAAGGTCCAGATCGGGCAGAGAATTCATGAACTGAGCGTATGCGAAGTGGCCTCGTTGGACAAAACGACCACTGCATCCAAACCAATATGACTCGGACGTACTAATTCGCAAGACCACGCGGTCTTCAAGACGGTCATTATGCTGTAAGAGATGCACCCACACACACGATCACTCTGGAAAATACGCAAAAGAACGCCTTGTCTCCGCCCGCCGTCACTCCCGGGTGCAGCGCGGCGTGAGCGGAGGGATCCGCGCGCGTCCGCGACAAAGGTGAATATGTGCGTTGTTTGCCGATCCACTCTCGCCACGCCGCACTACTCGGTGTTGCTCACTGTGAGATGACCTATTGTACGCGCTACATCGTGAGTTCATGGGGTGGTCGATGCCCTAGGGAGTTAGTTTGGCTGATCACTTTCGCGGAACATTCAGCAGAAAGCAGTACGTGACATCCCAGATTTCCTTCTCCTTGCGTCCTTCCTTGAGTATGCAACATTCATATAATTCACCGATTTGCCTCTGTCAAGGTGCGTAAATTATGCGCACCTCTTTCATCAAGAACCTCACAAAATTCGTACTCCTGCAGCAGCTTGTTCCGTTTGGCGAGGCCTACCCTCAAATCCAGCGTGTGCGGTACCAGACCACCGACATCCCCCTACTTCAACATCAATCATCTAACCCGGAATGTGCTTAAGGGCTCAAGCTTCTTCATCATGGCGTTTTCAATCCTATAGAACTCTTTTCTAACGTGCACGGTGGTTTCTAATGTGGTCTGTCCTTCATCTTTCCGCTCTTGAAAAAATCCTCGTTTCCCGGTTCCACCCGTTGCCCGTGGTAGGGATCGTACTCCGCTCCCTACCGGATCACATCAAACACCCCGCTCACGATTTTCAACAGATCTTCCCGTAAGTGCGTCCGCCACGTACACAATGGAAACGAAAACAGTTGCGTATTGCTTTGCGTCTGTGTTGAGCGATAAAGGACGGGAAAACATTTCACTTGAGAAAAACAAGGAATAAGGTGGAATGAGGGAGCACGGCCGATTATGGAGAACAATGACCCGAGTACGTGCGCACGTGACCGACGCGTCGCGTGCTGAAACTTGAACTCCGCGACGTGTTTCACGCGTTGCGAGGCCTCCGTGTCAACAGAAGCACAGCTCTAGACAGGAATGACTCGGAATAGGCTTCTCACAATGGGAATCTATTGTCAGAAGTCCCGGGGAGCACAGCGTATAGGACAAGTTTGTTTATTCTGGACAAATACTAGAGTAGGTATAAAAGCAATGTAGTAGAACTAGAGAAGAAAAATATACTACGGGTTTTCGAACGGGACGCTCTTTGGATTTGATCTACGGAACTACGGAACAGTTTTGAAACGGATTTTTGGAATTTGTTTTGGAGCACGCGAAATATTTGGTTCAACTTCAGTTTTAAAACTTTCTATTACCACCCGTTACACTACAGGTTCTATCTGGACTTGCTGGTCGTATATTTCGACTCGAAACCCCGAACACACCGAGGATTAACCAAACCTCTTTATCTGGAGCCCACCGCGAGGGGTTTCATCCAGAAAAACCTAAAACAACAACATCAACACCGTTCGTGCTGGTCACGGACAACCACCTTAACAGATTTCGTTGGGACGACGTAGGTGGACACCTACCGAGCTTGGACGGCAAGAGATTAGACGGAGGGAGTATCAGCGGCGTGCTGCGTACCTGACAAAGAAGACGGCAGAGGATCATTTGGACATTGCTGGCAGCGCCGAAGACACTTTGCAAGACTACGGCTCACTGGACGAGTTACCATTTGGAGGAGAATCGTTATTTGATCAGGAACTCACGTTTGACTACGACTCCGACGAGTCCTTCAACCTACGGATTTTACTCAGGCCCATTACACCTGAATTAACATCAACAATGGCGCAAGCAAATGCTGGAGCACCGGCTGGTACCGGTGTTGCGAGTTTCAAGGTTCCTAGACCCTGGGAATCGAATGTGCCGAAATTTGTCACAGAAGATAAGGACGACTTGCGGGACTTTATGGAGCAGGTTGAAGACATCATCACGCTAGGTCAAATTACCGACGATGATGAGAAGAAGAGATTGCTTACCAGCTACCTTCCGGCGAGGAAGAGGGAAATGTGGAGAGCGCTGACAGAGTATACGACCGGAACGTCGTACACGGACTTCAAGAAAGCAGTCCTCAAGGCGTATCCAGAGGTCAAGGAGGATTTAGATGGGACCCTGGAGGAGTTAGAACGCCTGTGCAGAGAGAATAAAGAGATTAAACGCGCCGAGGAAGGCCGCCTCAAGCGATTTGGGATGCGATTCTCAGCTTTGGTGCGAAAGTTGCGTCAACCGCCAGCTATTATACTTAACAAGGAAGCATGTAAACGCTACCTTGATACCCTGGACCGAGGTTTTGCAGAAACCTTAAGAATGGCGATTAACACGCGCAACTTAATTAAAGAAGATTTACCTCAAGCAGCGGTGAATGTTCCGCCACCAGCTGGCACGGTGGATTATCGCAAGGAGGACCCGATACAGCTCGAGGAGCTGGTCAAGATGGCCGAGCGGTTAGCAAATAAAGGAACGGAGTCGACCTGGGACGAACCGGACGAAGTTGAAATTAAGCGCTCGGACAAGTTCCCGATCATCAAGGTCGAGCGACGGGACGAGCGGCTTGAAGAGATTAATGGTGAAATATCAAGTCTAAGGGATGCGTTGGCAGTCTCTCAACGGCAAGCAAAGGTGGCTCATGAAGAATTACTCCGAGCTTTCCAGAGCTCAAAGCAAACAGTGGCGGAACGCGAAGAGCATGTAGAACGGGACTCGGGGAGGGCTCCTTCTAATTTCGGCGCGGAAAGGCAGTATGGCCGGGGCTATGGTGGTCTGATGCAGCGGCATGGCTGCTATTACTGCGACGGATCGGACCATTATTCAAAGGAATGTGCAATTAAGGCTGGTCACATACACAAGGGATGGATTACCGTTGAAGACGGCCAGCAGAGGTTGGCAGATGGGAATTATATTCCTAGAGGGAGAGGATCAGCGGCGGCCCGAGTAGAGGAGTACTGGCAAAGAAAGAGTTCTGCTGGTCAGAACTTGAATGAAATCTTTTATGGTGCTTACCAGGAAGATGAGTTCGATGCCTTGAGGGATGAAGTGCGATCTCTGCGAGTTAAATTAAATCAAGTTGCGAAGAGCGAAGGGCAGGTGCACCAGTCGCCCTCATCTCAATACTTGAACCGTGTGGACCCAGTGCGGGAACCCAACATGGAGGAACTCGGGCGAACCATATTCAATTTACTCAAGACTGGAAATCCAGCCCAAGATCAGTACTTATTAACAAGGAGTAAAGCGAGGAATGTTACCTTTACGGAACCTCCAGCCCAGGATTTTTAAAGACCCCTAGGATGGAGGAGCGGCCTAAAGAGAGGCCTCCGGAGGGGGATAAGTCCGCTAATCAAGCTCAAGAACGGCAAGATTTACCGTATCGTTTCGTGAAGCCCATCGTAGCTGGGGTCCGAACTCAGCCAGCTAGCGAAAGCCGAGCGGAACGAAGGTTACTAGAAGAAAATGGAAGAACATATGAATTGAAGGCGCCGGTTCAACGGGATGGACTCGCCGAAGAAGTCTTGGCACGGATTAACGAGACAGAAGTGACCGTGAGACTTGGCGATCTGTTCGGAATGAGCAAAGACCTCCGAGAAGGAGAGAGATTAAAGCTTACCAGGGTACGGCAACCAGTGAAGGCCTCGGAGGAAGAAAGACGTGATGGCCCGAACTCAAAGGCCATGTACTTGGGGGATCCGAAGCCAGATGAGGGAAAAATAGCTGAAGGAGACACTCAGCTATTGTTAAATGCAGTCGACGTGGATGACTTGCCGGAAATCCAGGGAGTATTTGTAACGACGGTGGGACTTGAAGGAATACCGGCTGGTTCGGTAATTGTGCAAGACCCATATCTGCAATATCTGGAAGGATTACCGGACGGTGAAGACCCAAAACAAATCTATGTTGCAAGGGACTCTGTACCTTTAAGGGTTACGTTCCCATACGTAAACAGTCAAGGGCCAGTGGAGTGTGTACTGGACTCCGGCTCACAGATTGTCTCAATGTCGCTGGAGCAAGCACAATATTGCGGACTGGTCTGGGACCCGACAATCAATATCTTCATGCAGAGTGCAAACGGTCAATTAGAGAAGTCGATGGGACTAGCACGCAACGTACTTTTTCGATGGGGAGAACTCAAGATATATCTGCAAGTTCATGTTATTAAAAAGCCGGCCTACAAAGTATTATTAGGAAGGCCCTTCGACGTTCTCACGAGAAGTCGTACCGATCATGAAGGTGGAAATCAGTTGTTAACCTTAATGGACCCGAATACGGAGAAATTCTATACGGTGCCTACGTATGACCGAGTCAGAAACAAGGAAAGAAAGGAGGTTGCTGTGGAGCAACCTGAGAAACCGAAAAAGAACGAGCAGGATTTTCAGGGGTCTTCGATGAGTTGATACAGCTGTATCAAGGAGAAGAGCTGGCCGTAATCGTTGGGTTCAACAAAGAAGGGGAAATGGCAATTGAACAGACTTACCGGCCAAGGGGAGGATTAATGACGGCGGAAAAGGTTATCGAAGCCTATATAGCGGCGTCAGCTATGGCCAAAGATATGCGGAGAGACATACCGGCAGCGAAGCTGTTCAAATCTTACAGGAAGCAAGAAATTGAAGATGTAGAGGGCGTACCTTACAAGGTGTTTGCAAACGTCTTACAAGAAGAAGGAATAACAACGAAGAATAAATTGTTCAAGTCAAAACAACATCCGTGGGATAGAGGAAAATGGCACCGAGTGGATGGTACCCTACGCTGCGCGTGTTGCGAGTCCATTGATGCTATATGTCCAACTGGATTAGAGAAATCTGGAGGAGATGAGACAACTTCAGTATTTGTGGGAAAGAAATACAAACCTGGGGGATTGAAAATCCGACCGGTTTATACCGAACTGCCTGAGAGATATAGGATTAAAAGGGAAATTAAAGGCGATCCGCTGGCGGATATGCCTACCTTGAAACCTAATCCACCGGAGTTCAAACCGACTGGGAAATATACGGAGGAGCGCAAACAGGATATGAACGAGCGGCACAAGGAGTTCCTGTGGCCAGAAGAACTAAAGATGATGCATCAGTTAGTTGTGGAGCATGAGAAGGCTTTCGCCTGGGATGATGATGAACGGGGGAGTTTTCGGCATGACTTCTTCCCGCCCATTGAATTCCCACTGGTGGAGCACGAGACGTGGATTGAGAAGAGTATTCCAATACCACGGGGTCAACTCGGAGAATTCTGTAGAATAATCAAGAAAAGATTAGACGTGGGAGTATATGAGCCGTCAAATGCCTCATACCGGAGCAAGTTCTTTGGGGTTCTAAAGAAAGATGGGAAGAGTATACGGTTAGTACATGCATTAGAACCATTAAATGCAGTTACCATTGCGCACTCGGGAATTCCCCCGGCAACGGATGAGCTGGCGAATCACTTTGCAGGACGCGCTTGCGGAGGGTGCCTGGACCTGTTTTCAGGATATGATCACAGGGACATTGCGGAAGGATCAAGGGACTTTACCACATTCCAAACACCGTACGGAGCATTACGGTTGGTTAAACTACCACAAGGCTGGACGAACAGCGTGCCGATCTTTCATGAAGATGTGACCTACATATTACGGGATGAGATCCCGCATGTTACAATGCCGTATATTGACGACGTACCTGTACGTGGACCAGGGAGTCGATATGAAACACCAGATGGTGGATTCGAGACTATCCCAGAGAATAGTGGGATACGCCGTTTTATCTGGGAATATTTCGGGGATTTAAATCGAATAATTCAACGGATCAAGTATTGCAGAGGTACCTTTTCAGGAGCTAAGTCGGTGCTCTGCGCTGGAGAATTCCATGTAGTTGGACACTTGTGTTCGTTCGAAGGGCGCAGAGCTGACACAGACCGTATTGGAGTTATCAGCCGGTGGGGCCCTTTGAAGGATGTGTCAGAGGTCCGACAATTCTTGGGAACGGTCGGTGTCTTGAGAATGTTCATTAAGGACTACGCTTGGAAGGCAAGAGCATTGCAGAAACTGACCAGGAAAGATGTGGAATTTGAATGGGGGCCTGCACAAGAAAAGTCAATGGAGAACATCAAGGAGGCGGTAGCGAACGCACCTTGTTTGAAACCTCTCAACTATGACTGGGACTCGGACGTGGTCCTGGCAGTCGACACGTCTTGGATGGCGATTGGGATCCAGATCTACCAGGTAGATCCGGACGACCCGAAGAAACGATACTATGCGAAGTTTGCATCAATCACTCTAAACAAGAGAGAGTCAGAATTTTCGCAACCGAAGAGGGAGTTATACGAGTTAAAACGTGCATTGGAGGCTATGCAGTATTGGCTGCTGGGCTGCCGGCGTTTGGTTGTCGAGATGGACGCGAAATATATCCAGGGAATGCTGAACAATCCCGGAATGGGGCCTAATGCAACAATTAACCGTTGGATTGAGCAGATATTAATGTTCAAGTTTAAGCTAAAACACACCAAAGGGACCAATTTCCCGCCGGATGGACTATCCCGCAGAGAAGCGCAACTTGGTGATGAAGAATGGCCAGGGGAGGACGAGGAAATTGAGATCAACGGACCGCCGGAGAGACATGAAGGCTGGGATCATTCGACAGAACAACCGTTAGCATTTGAGGAATTCAGAAATGAGATAGATAGCCGGGGTGGCTACTTACAAGTCGGCAATTTTGTAGGGATTATCCAAGACTTTGAGGATGAACTGAACGTAGCTAGAAAAGAAGAACGAAGAAGAATCAGCTTGGTGGAAAAAGAGTATGCCGCGGCAGAACTTACTGTACCGGTTTATATGCAAGACGGCATAATTCCTGCGGAACAAGGGATGCTACCCAGTGTGGAGCTCAGGGATCTCGAAGGTGTGCAGGAGCCGTACAACGAGGATCACCGGAGTATGGGAGCTAGAAACAAGGATGACAAGTTAGACAAGCTCAAGGACTGGTTGAAGAATACTTTGGAACGTCCGGAAGGGATTAACGGCGACAAGGAATATAAGAAATTTTTGAAATGGGCGTCTAAGTTCTTTATGTCAGAAGACGGAAGGATTTATCGCAAAGGGGCGGACGCGCACCTCTTGGTAATACCACGGGAGCAGCGGATGTATATCATGCGCGCGGCGCACGATGCATTGGGACATCGCGGGGGATATTCTACAAAAAGTGTTCTTGAGCGACGGTTCTGGTGGCCAGACTTAGAAGGAGACATACGTTGGTATGTGAAGACTTGTCATCTCTGCCAGAAGAGGCAGCTGGCGATTATGTGAACACCGCCGGTGGTAACCTCAACGCCAGGTGTTTTTCAGAAGATTCATGCAGACGTTATGCATATGAGTGAAGTCTCAAATCAATGTCAATTTATTGTGGATGCGCGGTGTGCGCTAACAAGATATGTTGAAGGGCGTGGACTACGAAAACAAAACGCGAAGAATATTGGAATGTTTCTACTCGAAGACGTTATCTGCCGGTGGGGCTGCCCGGTGTGGATCGTAACTGATAACGGACCTCCATTCTTGCTAGCGTTGGACTGGCTGAAAGAGAAATATGGGATTTATGGAATAAGGATATCGCCATATCACTCACAATCTAATGGCGTAGTTGAACGAGGACATTGGGACTTGAGGCAATCGTTGTACAAGGCTACAGGAGGGAATCTACATCAGTGGTTCTATTTCTTGCATCAAGTGCTTTGGGCTGACCGGATTACGGTACGACGAGGCATGGGATGCTCGGCGTATTTTGCAGTGTGTGGTGCTGAACCTATGCTACCATTGGATGTGGCGGAGGCAACTTGGTTAGTTGGGTACCCAGATAGTCTGCTGTCAACGGCAGAGCTAGTGGGATTGCGAGCGAGAGCACTGGCTAAACATATTACCCATGTCGAGGAAATGAGAGCAAGGATGCAAGCTGTGAAGATCAAGTCAGCACAAGAATATGCCGAAAAATACAAACATACCATTCGGGACTATTGCTTCGAACCAGGAGATGTGGTATTGGTGCGGAATACCGTAGAAGAAGGCTCTCTCAGTGGGAGAAACCGAGACCGCTGGTGGGGACCGTTAGTGGTTGTGAGACGTACGAAGGGAGGCGCTTATATTGTCTGCGAAATGAACGGCGCTGTCTGGCAAAAGAAAATTGGGCGGTTCAGAGTGATACCGTACGAGCAGCGCAGAAAACTCACCCTGGGTCCTAGAATTGAAGAGCTAGTTGATGTCTCTAAGGAAACATTGGACGGATTAGAAAATGAGCCAGAAGAGGTATATGAAGGGAAGGACTTACAATTCGATGGTATTAAGCTTCGATGGTGCAGTGCTGATGAATCTCCAATGGATCTTGAAGAGGAACTGTAGTTGACTAAGAACTTGAAGATCACACAAGGAGTTACTTGGCCAACCAGCGCCCAAGGGAATAAATTGTTTGGCTACAAACAAGTACTATGGTTTACGGTACTAGTTTATGTATCGAAGGGGGCATTCTGCAACGAGATGGCTAGCTGCGGTGCAGTGGTAGCACCGTTTAACGACCTGAGCGCTGGAGGAGCAAGTTAATAAGAGAAGAAGAATGGAATAAATAAAGACGTACCCGGACTTGAGCTTGCGAGGATTGACGGTGCGTCTCTTGGAGCGAATCGAGCTGCCGGAGGAGCTGCTCTTTCGAGCCCGCGAGCCGGTGTATTTCGGATTGTATTCCATCCAGTCGTCGACGTAATTGACCTTCGGACGGCGTGGGCGTGGACCGAACGGGAGGTGGCGAATAGGAACGGGAGCGACGGGCTTGGCGGGGAGAACAAGAGTGGGAAGGCTCGGCTATTGAGGCATTAGTCAAGAAAAGAAGAGAACATCAAAGACGTACTGGAACGGGCACGGTGTCGGAAGCGGGAACGATTGGGGAAGGGCTTTCTCGCGGGTGATTGGGTTGAGCCCGCTTGGTCGAAGAGCGCGTCTCAGCACGTGGTCCGGAAGGGATAACGTGGGAGACAGCGGGGATGCAATTGGGACGCTGAGTGGGGCGCTGAAGCTAAGGTTTAGCAACAGGCCTTCTAGCTCGGGCAGTGGCGACAAAGGAACTGGAAAGCTCACTTAGTGAAGAGGAATTAAACAAGAACTGGGAAGTGGGGAATAACTCACCTTGAGGAACCGGTGCGATGGTGTCATTGCCGTGGGGACGCGAGGACTGGGATGGCAAGCATTAAAAAGAGGCTTGTTAAAAGGAAAACTGGGAAACCTACCGGAGGTGCAGGCTCTTCCACCTCGGAATCCTCATCACTGGACAGGATTGAAACCAAGTCAGGAGGACCAGGAGAGCGGCGCTAAGAGCAGTTAGCGCAAGGAATAAGAAACCAGAAGAATAACTTACCTGGCGGTCGAGAGACTCGAGGTGCGGCTCGATGCTCAGCACGAGCAGCCACACCAGCAGCGGCGCGGAGACGTTCACCTTGTTCGGCTTTGCGATCGCGGAATTCTTGACGTTTGGCGAGGACGTCGGCCGTGAACGCATGGAGCGAGTCGAGGATGTCGCTAGATGGGATGCCGAGCCGAGAATTGTTAAGATGGATTTGGTGTTTGAGGGCGAAGATGCATTCGCCGAGGTCATGGTTCTGTGCGAAGGCAGTGACAAATGGGCGGAATTGAAGCTAAGAAAAAGGTTGGTCAGGATAAAAGGGAATCAGGGAATTCGAGGATTACGCACCAAGGTCTTGCCAGAGGCAGTAAGGAAGGCTTCCTGATCAACAGGATCTTCATACCGGGTAGCGCGGATGGTACGATGAAGGCGGTGGATAGCGGTTTCGTCAGCGGCGGAAAGACGAAGGTGGGATAGAGAAGACATTATTGGGGGAGAATCCGGACCAGCGGACTACAAGAAAATCTGAGGAAAATATTGAAGAAAACCTGGAGAAGACAGGGCTTTATAAGTACGCGCAGAGGGCAAGATGGTACGGGGGACACGTACCAGGACACGCAGGAACAATGGAGCAGACACGCCAACAGGTTGAGACGAGCAAGCTCACCATTGTCCAAGGTGCCGCGTGTTGGCAAACCGACACGTACTACCTGAGAATAAGTCAGGATTAGAGAAAAGGGGACAAAGGAGCCACGTACGACGGGAGGTGGCGACGAGAATACCTCTTCTGGCTCATTTTCTAATCCGTCCAATGTTTCCTTAGAGACATCAACTAGCTCTTCAATTCTAGGACCCAGGGTGAGTTTTCTGCGCTGCTCGTACGGTATCACTCTGAACCGCCCAATTTTCTTTTGCCAGACAGCGCCGTTCATTTCGCAGACAATATAAGCGCCTCCCTTCGTATGTCTCACAACCACTAACGGTCCCCACCAGCGGTCTCGGTTTCTCCCACTGAGAGAGCCTTCTTCTACGGTATTCCGCACCAATACCACATCTCCTGGTTCGAAGCAATAGTCCCGAATGGTATGTTTGTATTTTTCGGCGTATTCTTGTGCTGACTTGATCTTCACAGCTTGCATCCTTGCTCTCATTTCCTCGACATGGGTAATATGTTTAGCCAGTGCTCTCGCTCGCAATCCCACGATAAAGAGGTTTGGTTAATCCTCGGTGTGTTCGGGGTTTCGAGTCGAAATATACGACCAGCAAGTCCAGATAGAACCTGTAGTGTAACGGGTGGTAATAGAAAGTTTTAAAACTGAAGTTGAACCAAATATTTCGCGTGCTCCAAAACAAATTCCAAAAATCCGTTTCAAAACTGTTCCGTAGTTCCGTAGATCAAATCCAAAGAGCGTCCCGTTCGAAAACCCGTAGTATATTTTTCTTCTCTAGTTCTACTACATTGCTTTTATACCTACTCTAGTATTTGTCCAGAATAAACAAACTTGTCCTATA
Source organism: Mycena sanguinolenta (assembly GCA_014462675.1). Classification (NCBI taxonomy): domain Eukaryota; kingdom Fungi; phylum Basidiomycota; class Agaricomycetes; order Agaricales; family Mycenaceae; genus Mycena; species Mycena sanguinolenta. The sequence goes on along the minus strand of JACAZH010000037.1, from coordinate 750,701 downwards.
CGCTGTGCTCCCCGGGACTTCTGACAATAGATTCCCATTGTGAGAAGCCTATTCCGAGTCATTCCTGTCTAGAGCTGTGCTTCTGTTGACACGGAGGCCTCGCAACGCGTGAAACACGTCGCGGAGTTCAAGTTTCAGCACGCGACGCGTCGGTCACGTGCGCACGTACTCGGGTCATTGTTCTCCATAATCGGCCGTGCTCCCTCATTCTACCTTATTCCTTGTTTTTCTCAAGTGAAATGTTTTCCCGTCCTTTAGTGAGTTTCACGCATCTTGTAAACCCACTTTTTTACTCTCTTTCCCTCTTTTTTCTCTCCAGAGCACCCTCGACACACCGCAGGCTCAGCGAATTTCTACATGATCGCGTGCGTGCTTCCGACTGGGTAGAGTGCGCTAGAATTCATGGACAGCACCTACGCCGAGGACATTTGCACACCCAAACCTCTCCAAAACGATACGTGTCGAGCGCTCGCCCAAGGTACTGTATCATCTCGACCAAAGGTTCACAGGGTGTAACCCGTAACCTTCATAGTTCACTGAACAAATAGTTCACTCCTCGGCAATCACGTCAAAATTTCTATATATGGAAGTCCGGCGAATGCCGGGCCGGAAATTTTGGCATTTTCCTGCCTTTTTGGGCCCAAAAATCCAAACGTCACCGTCACCTAGACCGAAATTGTTCAGTTCACGGGCGGCCGTAACCCGTAACGTGAACCTTTGGTCGAAATGATACAGTATCTACCCAGAACGGCGGTGTTTCCAGTGGTGCAGCCGACCTCGGACTTCGAGTGGGCAACGTGTCACGAGGATGGCCATGAGCAGGCAAGGCGTGAGTTCAAATTGCTGCGTCTGTTCATATGCTAATGATATTCTCATCCCGCCAGGCACCTCTTCGCAAGACGGCACCTTATTTTGCACGATATCCCTGCGCAGATAATTATCCGCATGTGACATGCTACTTCTTGAACGAAGCTTGAAGCTCGCATTCCGCTTCCTTCCCTCCACCCAGGCTCTCAAATTAGAGTCCCTACTTTAAACTCGAAATGCTTGCTGAAACTAACGATCGCAGCGTGGGTGCGCATCGTCAAACTCAAGGGTGTATCCTCTGCAGTTGAAGCTTTCCAAATAACGGTTTACCAAGCGCTAATTCCGTGGTCTACCCGTAGAGATCGGCCTCTTCGCGCCTGGGCAGTGTAAATCAAGGACATATGCAAGTCTTGGTCCTATCATATCTGTCCTAGCCCGTCCTACTGGTCCAGTACAGAATCGAGGCAGTCTTCGTGCTATATTATGAAGGATTTAATGAACAAGACGTTTCAAACCACACCCTATTGGTTTCTCTGTTCCTTCCCGCCTTTTCTTTGTCTAATCCTCCGGATTTCATTTCGTTGCTTCAGGTGAGACGGTATTGTTGAGGCCAGGCCTTGGGAACCGCCGGCCTCATCTATCCTTATCCAGAACATGTCACACACTGTCACACACAGGTAGTAAACCCCAGAATGAACCGAACGGGACTTTGTGACAAGAAACAGTAAGACAATTCGGCTGTTGCACTTCAATCATAGTCAATGAGACAACACTGATCACTGCAATTAAAGATATGCATAATTAGGTATTACTTGGCATCAGCGGTGAACTATCGGCTCATAATCCATCAAGAGTGGTTATTGAGGTCCAGAGGGTCAGTTCCTAGAGCAAGATATATTCATCAACAATGAATCCAAGGGTTATGCTTGGTTTAAAACGCACCGCATGCGGTTTCATGGACATCAAACGTGACCTGGTCTGTCGGGGTCACTTGTGTAATGGTAGCCCCGGTGAACCACTAGAAGCCATAGACCGCATTCAGTCAGTCTGCAAATCCAGGAGAAGGACAACACATACGATGAAATGTCCGTCGACCCGGTCCCCGAAGTTCACCTGAACGTTTCCGGACTGAGAGTGCGACAAAACGCTCATGGTCATCACCGATTGCCTTCCGGGAGGTACCGAGACCATGGTCGACTTTGACTGGGTTGTGGAAGAGCCACTCTCAGTGCTTATCCCTCCACCGATGCTGAATCCGTCCAAGTCGACTCCGACGTCAGCGTTGGCGGTGGTGGTAGTACTAACGGTTGTTTCTCCTCCGATGGTAAGCATTATGGGACTGGTGCCTCCTTCGCAGCTGAATGGAGTCCTCAGTATGGCGGCTGCGGAATGAGCGGAGGACATACTTTCCCTGCACATCGCCAAGATTAGTGACCACAGGTATGTCAGGGTTGTTGACGATATTGATAAGAGTGCATTTGTCTGCTCTTTCAATGTTGGGTGAACCTTGGGCGTGGGATTAGACGGATGTAAACGAGTAAAGATAGAAGGATTACCTGCAGCACCCGGGCAGGACAGGAACAAATCGGTGTCCGACGGAGAATCGTCCCGAGGAATGAACGCAGGAGCGGAGATAGCGTGACCAAGCAACGCAAAAAGAACAAAGGAAACAGCGAGCATGATATGTGAAGAGAAAAGATGGAAGTAAGAAAGAAAGTAGAAGAGCTAGCTTCAATTGAGCATTGCCATGCACTTGGCTTTTATACTAAATGCTGCTTGCGCCCGCACATCGGAGCCAAGAAAAAGCCAAGAGATCTTTGCGTGTTGCCTAGATATCATTATGGCTGGATAGATGCGTGGATGACAGGTTCAATGGTATTTTCCATACGAACAGAACAGCCCCTTTCTCGTACAGCCCTCTGGTTTCAGCGCGACTCGCGAAAACGTTGGCGGCACAAACACCCTTTGCACGGCACAGAGCGTCCTGGCCAGTGCCACATGGGCTGGAATTCCGAGTTCGAGCGCTTAGCGGATGGTGATTGATAGTTAGCGAGGTGATTGCGGGTCGACCTTCTGCTTATTCGTTTGTTACGCGTACTAGGGTCTGTCTACGAGAGACTAGAGTCGGCCTCGGCCGGCCTCCATGATATTTTCGCACAGTTTTCTTCACAACACGTGAAGTGATGATATGATAGGCATCTGGCAACCCTGCGTACTGTATTTTTTTTGTTCAACTCGACATGAGGTGTGCGAGGGGTTTTAGCAGCTCGACATTTCGGTAGCCGCCAAAATTCTGTGTGACACAGGAAAATTCTCGGCATTTGAACCGAAAATTTACACTTTTTGCACTTATTTGAGAGTTTTGCGCAATTTTGGACCCTGCGTGACCGCTGGGAGGTTCGACAAAGCTCTGGATGACGCGTGACTACCGAATTGAATGAAAAAGTAAAGTATTCTTATCCCTCGCTGTCTAATGACTGTAACCATTCGCCACCGCACATATACAATGCTGCCGCGCGGTCGAGGCCCTTCCATCTGGGTCGGCCCAACCCTAATCTTTCTACGGTTTCACATTTGACGTCCAGCGCTGCGCAGGGACCCTCACCGTCACCGTACAGGACCGTAATACAGTACGGTTATACGGGTCCCGTAACCGTTACGACGCTTTGTCTCCAGCGATTCATACGGTTACAGGTCCACCCGTACCGTCGACCGTACAAGCCCGTGAGAGACGGCCGTATAAGGACCGTAATCCCTGAAAATATTGTTCGAATGTAAGCAATCGACAGTAAGCTGCGATGCCTAAGTAACGGGCACCACTGACACTCTTAACAGGCATCCTGTGAGCCTTTTACGAGCAAGCATGTGTGCCTTACCCCAGGTGCGCCGACGTCTGCCGACGGGGGTCGGCGAAACCTTGGCCAATGGACCCTCGGAATCAACTCGGAACGCAGTGCACGTTGGAAGTGATGATTTTCTTCCTTGGCACCGTCGTTATCTTATGGCAGTGGTTGAAAACAAATGAAAAGGTGATGGTCTTCGGGAACTCGGAGTGGAAACCTCGATGATTTCAAGTCCGGTCTCACACTACCGCTACTTCCCCGGATACCACTCCTTATTTGTTTTCGACGGAACGCTCATCCATCAGCAACTTGACAGATCGACTACGAGGTTTCGGCATCAGATCTGCAGTCTCATAAACGCCACCAAATCGCCGTGGGCGCTTGATCCGAGTGTTTTCACAGCTTTCATGCACGAGGCATGCACGGAATTTGAGTAGCCGAGCTCACGGTCGCCGTAGATACGTGCCGCGGTAGAACTAGACAAACATGAACATGGGAAAGCAAGGGGGGAAAAAAACGGAATGCAGTGATGAGCCATGGCCTATTATGGCAGGCGGTACGGAGGCCACAACGTCGGACTTGAAGTTGATATGAAGGTCGATAATTCTACACTGCATTTGATGGATCTACTTCCATCACGATTCGCGCCTTCTTTCATCTGATCCTTGAGATTTCATTTTCTTGCGTCGGCGGCGTCATATCTCTTCATTCGCAGCTCCTGATTTTGATATCATAGTTGATTCGGAGATGTCTTCCATCCACTGCAACCCCTTGCTTTCCTTTCTCGGTCGCTGTGCGCTCTGAGGGGGTCGGCAGTGCGGAGAGTCGGAGAGGCCTAAATCTCCACTCCGGTTAGTGATCTGCGGGCTTGGCTTGGCTTGCAAGTCAGGGCTCGGCCTTGGCCTGGGCGGGTTTTGGTTTTGGTTCCTCAAGCCGAAACCAAAGCCATCAGAGGGGACTGAATTTCGTTAGCCGTGCATGATATTTATATATTGGATGGCAATTTCACATCTGGATCCTGAGTTCAACTCCGATGGAGGGTAGAGAACGAATGCGATTGTTTTACGGATGGTGGGCGAGAATTGACAGCTTCGAGGCAGTGCCAGCTGCTGGTGCCATTGCAACGGGAAGTCAACTGATTAATAAAGGCTTGGCACATAGCACGCAATTGGAAGAGTCATCCCTCAACTCACACTGACTTGTACTTCGGCGGTCCAGCACTCAGAGCTGCCAGTATTCTCCCGATCAGTTACACTTGAATCGTGGTGAGTAAAACTCCGACGTTCCCATGGTGCGAGTGTGCGATGACAAGAGAGTTTCGGTTCAAATGAATTCTGCGCGCTTCTGCTGTGGATATTGGACGAAGGGATCGATCATGATGCCTCCCTTGGATGCGATTGAGGACAGAAATTTGTCGCACTGTGTGCGACGCTCCGTGCTTCCACTCAATTTTCAACCTCTTTCATTCGTCCGAGCGCGCCTGTGATCGTAATCGACCAATAGGCAGGGACCCAGAAAGTCGTGCTTCGAGCTATTTTTCTTGTTCGAAAGCGGTGTTGCCTCCCGATCCCGATCCCTACTCTCCGCACCTGTTGCGCCTACTGCAACCAAGTCTTGGCGCGGATCTTCGCAGCTAAAGGATCTGGTCGATTGAGGTATTGTGACCGGGCAGTGTCTAGGATGTCACTATACACATTGCGCACCTTTTCTTTCCGCAACTCACCAAGTACTTTTACGCAACGACCAAACTGCGCTTCTCTCCCCGCACGATTCACACTGGTGGTTGAAGGGCTAGATCTTGAGATGATGTTTGTGAACTCCCAATGTGCGCTCCGGAGTAGTCTAGGGAATTAGACCGAGGAAAATCGCACGAGCGGAAGATACCGGACAATCCAGACCGAAGATGTATGCACCCATACGGTGCATTGCGTGACATGAATTATCTTGATGCTTGAGAACGATTCCAAGCCAGGTAGGCCGTTAACGTTATTCGCAGCCTCATCGTTGCAGTAACCACCGAGCGATTCGTGCATGGTGTAAGGGCGCGGGCTTTAGATAGGCATCAGTCATGTGAGCCCGGTAGCTTTCCCAAGCCGGGTTTCTTCCCACAGGGTTTACCGGCTCGGGTTTTGACGCACCCGCGGCGTAGTCAGTATGTAATATGTATATTTAGCCTACTACTTTAGTTACCGGTGACAGCGGGGTTATTGGCTGTGCCACGTAGTCTACTTCCCCTTGTCTTCTCAACGCCAGTTGCCTGCTTGATACCTTGGATCTTTCTGTGCTCTATTCTCGTTCCTGCTCTATTTTGGTCTTGGGTAGCCAGCACCGTGACAGTTTGAGAAGACCCCAACCCTGGCTTTTAGCTGCGTACCCTTGCTTCTAATTTTGTGCTCTCACTGCCACACCTAGCTTCTATTCTTTCTATTCCTTCACTGCTTCTTGGATTCTTCCTTCCCACCCTCCAAAAATGTCCCATGATCACCGTTCAACAACTCCTGGCTGGGGTTCTGATGCCTGGGGCAACACTAGCTCAGGCTACAGCTCTGGCTTCGACAATGGCTCATCTCAGCCATCTGGGGACCAACAATACCAGCAACAATTCCAGCAGCAATTCCAGCAGCCTCCTACTCCTTCCCCTGATGCTGTAATTCACCAGCTCTTCACTGAGGTTCGCAGCGAGGCTGCCGCGACTCGGCAGTTCTATGAAGCCCAGCAAAATGCGGTCTTACAGACTCTGTCGAACATGACTAATGTCCTCAACACCATGCTGAACACCCTTAAAAGTGGCTTTGCTGCCGCCGCTGTGAATGCTCCTCCTCCTGCTCCTGCCGCTGGTCCTTCCCCTGCTGCTACTGCCCCGCCGGTTATTCCTACTCCTACTACTGCCGCTCCTGCCCCTGTACCTGTTGCTCCGCGTCCTCTCAAGGGGCGCGAGCCACGCCTGTTCACTGGCAGTACCAAGGACGTCGAGGCTTTCATCGATGAAGTCGAAACCAACATCCGCCTCCAGCGAATGACTGACGATCTGGACAAGACGGGATATTTTTCCACATACCTCAACGACGGCAACCCCAAGTCCTGGTATTATTCCGTCAAGGCCACCGATATGTCCCTTCTTTCTGATTATCCTCGTTTTGTTGCTTCTTTTGGCTCACAATTTTCAGATTCCAACTATGCCGCCACTGCTCTTCGTCTGATCAAGGCGTTGAGGCAAACGGGCTCGTGTGCTAACTATGCCGCGAGATTCCGTGAGCTGTTGGCTCATGTGGATTTCTCCGAGCAGACAAAGCTTGATCAGTTCCACGACGGCCTCAAATCGAGCGTCCGGGATAAGATCGTGGGGGTTCGTCCCAAACCCACCACCTTTGAGGCTTTCGTCACACTCGCGATCGAGATCGACAATGACCTGCACGAAAACGAGATTGCCACTCGTGAACGTGCTGGGGGCTCGCGTTCAACCGCGAATTCCTCTCGTCCCAACCATCGCCCAGCGGCGTCCTCTCCCCCGGCGTCGTCCTCGACTTCAGACCCCACTCCCATGGAGGTTGATTCCTTGAAGTTTCGAGGACCCTTGACCCAGGATGAGAAGGATCGCCGCCGCCGGAACAACCTCTGTCTTTACTGCGGAGGTCCCGGTCATGACTCGGGGACTTGTCCCAACAAGTCTGCGAAGGCAAAAAAGCGATGCTGCGCGACAGGCTGGTCCCGCTCAGGCGGGAAAAGCCTGACCGAGAGTCCATCTCCTGCCCTAGGGCTCTCGGGTTCTGACGCTAGGGCACGTCCTGATCTCGCCGTGAAGCCCACGTTCATTCGTGCGACGAATGGACACTTTATACCCCAAAACTACGTCGTTCCTCGTTTCGTCTTTGCTTCTTTCTCTCACTTGAATTCTCCAGATCACTTCTTCATTTCTGTTTCCCTCTCCTTTCCTGGTCGCGCTCCCATTCGCACCTTTGCTCTGGTCGACTGTGGTGCCACCGCTTCCTGCATCTCTGAACGGTTCAGCCAAAGGCATTCGCTTCCGCGGACGCCCAAGGATGTTCCTGTCCCAATCACAGCCGTTGATGATCGCCCGATCGCCGGCGGACTGGTTACTCATGACGTTGTTGCGCGTCTCTCTGTAGAGTCCCACTCAGAGGTGATTCGCCTTGGCGTCGTGTCTGTTGGGTATCCGGTTATTCTCGGTCTGGACTGGCTGCGCCGACACAACCCCAAAATCGACTGGACCTCAATGGACCTTTCCCTCTCCTGTTGCAACTCGGATCCGATTCGTGTGGGCGCTCGAGGCTTCGGTCTCCCTCGCCCCTCTCCGGGTTCTTCCGCTCTCAACTCTGTCTCCTCAACCTCCGTCGGACTAGGCTTCGGTCTTCGCGGCGAGTTGTTTCCTTTCTTCCGTTCCACTTCTCTTGCTCCACCCAACTCTGCTCCTGTACCCTCCTCCACTCATGTACCTACGATACATTCTCATGATGAGCGTTTGGCCGACGACTCGTCTCTGCGTTTGTCCGCGGACAGCGCGCCAACTCCTCTGATGTGCACATCATCCTCTGGTTCCTTTCTCTCTGCGCTGACAGGACTTAACGGCTTCGGTCGCTCTGTTCTTGATCGCACTCACCCTGTTCCTGCTCCCACTCCTCGAATTCGAGTTCTTAATCCGTCTCGTTTTCGTAAACTCAACAAGAATCTTGATATTTCACTGATTCGTTTTCATCCTGTAGGCTCTCCCGCTTACACCCTCGCCTCGATGGGCTCGACGTCCTCGACTCACGACTCCGACCTCGGTCCTGACAACCCTGACGAACCTCATGACTCCTCTGCGCTGTGCGCTCTCCCTCCTAAATACATGCCTTGGGCTTCGACAGTCTTTTCCGACATTGAAGTCAACACTCTGCCTCCCCACCGTCCTTACAACATCTCGATTGATCTCGAAGACGGCAAATCTCCTCCTTTCGGCCCAATGTATCGCCTTTCTCAGGACGAACGCGATGCTCTGGCAAAATACCTCGACGAGAACCTCCGGAAAGGTTTTATTCGGCGTTCTACCTCCTCTGCGGCCGCGCCGATCCTCTTTGCCCGCAAGAAGTCGGGTGACCTTCGACTCTGTGTCGATTATCGTGGTTTGAATTCGATTACGAAGAAAAACCGCTATCCTTTACCTCTTATTGACGATCTTCTCGACAGGACTCAAGGTTGCAAGGTTTTCTCAGTTATCGACCTCAAGAATGCCTTCAATCTTGTCCGCGTCAAAGAAGGCGACGAATGGAAGACTGCTTTCCGCACTCCCCTTGGCTTATTCGAAACCCTTGTTATGCCTTTCGGTCTCTCCAACGCACCTTCGACTTTTCAAGCCTTTATCATGGATACGCTGCGCGATTATCTCGATGTGTTCTGTGTTGTTTATCTTGACGATATTCTGATTTTCTCTCGTTCCCAGGAAGAACATGACGGGCATGTCAAGAAAGTGCTCAACCGGCTTCAGAGCGCGCGTCTTTTCGCTAATCCTGAGAAGTGCGAGTTTGACCGGTCTGAGGTTACTTACCTCGGTTATGTTATTGGCGCCGATGGTATCAAGATGGACCCCAAGAAGCTCGACACCGTCCGTAACTGGCCGGAGCCGCGTTCCGTCAAGGATATCCAGTCATTTTTGGGTTTCACCAACTTTTATCGCCGCTTTGTGGACCATTATTCTTTTGTTACTCTTCCACTGACTTCTCTTTGTAAGAAGGATGTCATCTTTCAATTCTCTGCTTCTGCTCGCGCCGCCTTCGACAAACTCAAGGCTGCACTCCTCTCCCAACCTGTTGTTCGTCACTTTGACCCAACTCGGCCTTCCACTCTCGCGACCGACGCTTCTGACTTTGCGCTTGCTGGTGTTCTTATGCAGCCTGACGACGAAGGTCACCTCCATCCTGTCGCTTTTTACTCTCGGAAATTTACTCCTGCCGAAATCAACTACGAGGTCTACGACAAAGAACTTCTTGCTGTTGTGGAATCCTTCCGCGACATGCGCGCTTGGCTTATCGGCACCTCTCATCCTGTGTCGGTTATCTCGGACCACAAGAATCTCGAATATTTCATGTCTACTCGGGTCCTTAATCGCCGCCAAGTTCGCTGGTCTATGTTCCTCTCCGAGTTCGACTTCAAGCTTTCCTGGGGTCCCGGTGTCAAAAACGTCGCTGATGCTCCGTCGCGTCGTCCGGACTTCGTCCCTCAGAAGGGGGATGAGACCTCTGAAGCTCAATTCAAAACGCTTCTTCGGCCTTATCACACTGAGCTCCTATTCCCTGATCGTACTCTTGTTCCCTCAACTCCTTCCTCTCCTCCTCTTTCCGCTACCCTCTCTGCCCTCACCACACTCTCAATCGACTCGTCCGAACTCCTTAAGCGTTTCCAAGATGCTTGGGAGGTTGACCAGGAGTGGCGTGAAGCTCTTGCGAAAGGCGACTCAGACTTTGTTGCCGAACGTGGGATGGTATATCACAAGGGGCGTCTCTTTGTTCCTGAACCTCTTCGAGCAGATGTCCTGCACTCACATCATGACTCAGTTGTTGCAGGACATCCTGGCCGCACTCGTACTCTCCAAAATGTTCAGCGGGATTACTCGTGGCTGGGTTTGTATACACGTGTTCGAAAGTACGTCGACGCGTGCGATCTCTGCCATCGGATCCAGGCCGTCCAACACCGTCCCTATGGGCCTCTCCAACCTCTCGATATTCCAACTTGTCCCTGGCTCTCAATCTCAATGGACTTTATCGTTAAACTCCCTGACTCACATGGCTACGATTCTATTTTTGTTGTCTGTGATTGGCTGACTCGTGCTGCTCACTTTATTCCTTGCAAAGAGTCGATAAATGCTCCTGAACTTGCCTGGCTATTCCTCGATCGGATCTTTCGATACCATGGACTTCCTGAGTCCATTATCTCTGACCGCGGTGCAGTGTTCATTTCTCAATTTTGGTCAGAGCTCACCCGTCTTTTGCAAGTTGATGTGCGCACTTCCACTGCCTATCACCCGCAAACCGATGGTCTCACCGAGCACACCAACCAAACGCTCGAAACCTACCTTCGTGCCTATGTCTCTTATCAACAAGATGACTGGGTCGATTACCTCCCTCTTGCTGAGTTCGCGTTCAACAACTCGGTCAACTCCTCCACCCAGCAGTCTCCGTTCTTTGCAAATACTGGTTTCCACCCCACTTTTGAACCCCGTATTTCTGAGGCTGCACCTGCGGTTGTTCCTGCCGCAGCTGACTTGGCGACTTGACTCGAACGGATCCATCTCGAGTTACAAGCTGAGCTGAAACATGCTCAAGAAGTTCAAGCTCGTGCTTATGATCGCCACCATGATCCCATTCCTCCTGACCTCCAGCCTGGCCGTCTTGTGTGGCTCCTTCGGGCGCAACATCAAAACTACTCGACCGTCTGACAAGCTTGATCATCGGCGACTTGGACCTTACCCTATCGAGTGTGCCGTTGGAACCCGGGCCTTTAAGCTGCGTCTTCCTTCTTATCTTTCTCGCCTTCACCCCGTCTTCCACATCTCCCTCCTTGAACCCTACAACGACCCATCTGAATTCCACCCGCACGCTGACCCTCAGCCCTTCGAGCTGCTTCCAGATGATGATCCTGCAACCCGTGTTGCAGCCATCCTCGATGCTCGCAAGACTGGTCGACGATTCGAGTACCTCGTGCACTTCACTGGTGCCTCTGAGGATGAAGATGCTTGGGTTCCCCTTTCCGACATCCCTCGTACTGCAGACGAGCTGCTTGAACGGTTCCACCGCCGTCATCCCCGTGCACCTCGCCCACAACGCGTTGTGTTGGAACAAACTTACCCAGTGGAAACTTCTAATTCTATTTCTCCTTCTTCCACTTCTACTGTTGATTCTCTTTCTGTTCCAGATTCGGTTCCTCCTCCTCCTCCTCGCCTTTCGACTTCAACCCCATCTGCTGTACCTCGTGCCTCCCGTCGTGTCCCAACTCCTCCACCAGTTCGAGAGAACTTACAATCCAACTATGTTCCGCCTACCGTCACAACTACTCGCTTTGGACGCAAATCTCGTCCAGCTGATCGTCTCGACCCCATCATCAAAGGTCGTGAACCTCGCCCGCCTTGATATTCCGCACTCGTCCTTCGTCCGGCGCTAGAAGGGGGATAATGTAAGGGCGCGGGCTTTAGATAGGCATCAGTCATGTGAGCCCGGTAGCTTTCCCAAGCCGGGTTTCTTCCCACAGGGTTTACCGGCTCGGGTTTTGACGCACCCGCGGCGTAGTCAGTATGTAATATGTATATTTAGCCTACTACTTTAGTTACCGGTGACAGCGGGGTTATTGGCTGTGCCACGTAGTCTACTTCCCCTTGTCTTCTCAACGCCAGTTGCCTGCTTGATACCTTGGATCTTTCTGTGCTCTATTCTCGTTCCTGCTCTATTTTGGTCTTGGGTAGCCAGCACCGTGACACATGGGAAACGCGCGGCGAGTCAGCCCAGATTCGAGACCAAAAGTACGAGTCGACCATTGCAGCCAAGAATGCAAGAGCTGACACAGAGGATTTGACGTTGGTGTAAACAGGCAGAAGTCGTTCGAGCACAGGGAGATTCAGGTGGGAGGCGAGAGGCGAATTGATCGGAACGAAGCTGTCAAGGATCAGAGCACGGAATGTTCCGAACGCACCTTGTCCCTCTCCGCCACGCAGCGCGTCGTCGATGTGTGTCTCGTCGACGTTTTCCGCTTGCGCACCGCCCGACCAGTCTCCTAGCCAACCATGACGCCGGGCCCATCCATTTGACTCTGCTGCAACCCACGCACCTCGCCTGCAGCCACCAGCCAGCCTCGTCAACGACGGTCAAGGAGTCTCCCAATGTAGACGGAGAGGGTCTATCAAGTGTGTGGCGCCTCGTTGTCTTTGGGAAAGTTCGGAGTTTGGCGTGGGTGTTTCGTTCTTCGTGTTGCCCCGATGGGCTGGGTGCCCGCAATGACACGAGGACGCGTCGATTGTGCTGGCTCTTGTGGTTGCAGCGCTCATGTGGAGGGCTCGACACCCCGAATGGTCACCCTGGCCACCTTCCCACCCCGTCCCTCCCTTTCCTTTCCTCCTCGCCATTCCTTTCCTCCGCCTCTGCCGTGCCCTTGTCTAGCATCCTCCGCCTCCACGTCCCCTACTCGATTACTATTATTACAAATAATCAATCAATCTAGCTTTCTTCCTCTCCTCCCCTCCGCATCGAACCTTCATGCGCTCCCCTTTAGTAATGCTCTGCCCCGCTCGATTCCTGTTACTCATTCATATTCAATCTAACCCACAGGCCCTCATCAACGTCCTCCTCCAGCACCCCGACCACGGTGGTTCCCCGCTTACTTCCTCCCGAGTCAGACGAAAGGCTGTTCTTTAAGTGAGCCTAGAAAATCTCTTCGGCCATTTCCCAGCGCGTCCCCTGTGGCCCGCCAACGTCTGCCCACCCGGGAATGTCACGTATTCGACTCGCTGCCACGTCACGCAGATGTCTTCCATGGATTACTGACCTAGGTTTACCAGACCGCGAGCGACGCGTCAGTCCCTGGTTGACTCCACAGGTCGCTTAGCTGTACCATCGGCCCTTGCTCCGTTCGATACTATATGTCCGGCTGCCATGCATCCTCTCTCTGGTGCTCGCCTCCATCATGCGATTCGACCCCGCTCTACCGATCCAACGCCTATATCATCCTCCAATTAGGCAGAAATCCCAGTGGTTTGCCATTGGAAATAAAGCACTCCCGGGCCAACCTGGTACAGATTGTCACCATAGTCTCAATGTCGGTCAAAATATTTTTTATTCGTCCGTGCGTTGCTTCGGTGCTGATTCTCCTTGGGTGGTCTCAGAGGGCTCCGTGCCGCATCCTCTTCGTGTCCAGTACGTCCCATAACGCTTGTCAGTCTTCGGATTTCATTCGTCCTACGGCACCTCATTCATGCTTATCATAGAACGGACGATAGGCGGCACCTCAATAACTGCCCTACTTGGGACTCCACTCTGACCAGTTTGCGAGGTCGTTCCTCGCCTACCTCGCCGCATGCGTCTGCAACTTTTCGTCGCATTTCATCCTTCTTCATATGACATCCTGCTCACAATCCGCCTCTAGTAGCACGCTGGCAAGACGAATCTCGACACAGATCTTCCCCCTCACCTTCCGCACTCGTGTCGGATACGATGGACCCATATCTCTATGATGGTTGTTTGCCGATTCTCAACGCCCGCCTCTATCAGGCGGTGCGTGAGTTCCAGTATCTTCCAGAATTGCGACGTTCTGTGTATCCAGGCATTTAGTGCTTAATTAGGCGCTGGTTCCGTCCGCTAACTAGACTCTGTCGCTTCGCGTCCGGGCCGTGGAAATCAGCTGTGTGAGTCTCGTTCTTCATGTTAATCAATCTCAGAAGAATGTCGCCTTCGTGCTGTATTTTAAAGCATTGAATGAACCAAATATTTCATGTTATGTACACCGGCGTACCTCTGCTATATTTGCGCACACGAGAAGTGTTGGTTTCTTTGGTCGCGCAACTACATCTTGTTCACGGGCTCCCCGGACTCACACGCAGCCCAGCCGACATCACAGAGGAACAGCATCACATTCATTTGGTGAGTAATGAATATTCTCGATTTGGTTGGCCGTTGTTCACGACACTTACTCAGCAGTGCTTCCTGCTTCTTCGCCTGAATCTTCCAATGTGATTTTTTGGCGTCAGTTGAGGTGATATCTGTGGCGAGGGCTTGGCCCTGGGTACCGGTGTATATAACTCGGCGCGTGAATCTTATATGCTATCTCCCCAATCGTGATCTCGCCGATTTCTACCATCTACCCAAACAGTTGGTTTTCGTTCTCAGCGGCGCTCCCTTGCCCCTTTTCTTCACCGCTGCCATGAATCCCGGTGCGATTCTTCTCCCCCTCGCGCCAGTTGACGCTGCGTTTATGGGCTTGGGCATAGATATATGTCCGTGTTATATATTATTCGCACTCGTCGCTCTTGATTTGCCATCTTACAGATGTTACCCGTCCTTTTTTCCCAGCTGCTGCACTTCATGGGCAATGAGACGACACTGAGTCCAGTTAAAATTATGCATATTTAGGCACGTATTACTGTGCATTAATAGTGAATCATCAGCGCATGATCCCTCAGGAGTGGTTATTGAGGTCCAGAGGGTCAGTACCTAGAGCAAGATATACTCATCGGCGATGAACGTCACACTGAGATTAAAACGCACCACATGCGGTTTCATGGACGTCGAATGTAACCTGGTCTGTGGGCGTCACTTGTGTAATAACAGCCCCGGTGAACCACTAGAAACCACAGACCGCTTTCAGTCCGTCTGCAAATTTAGAAGAAGGACAGAGCATACGATGAAATGACCATCAACCCGGTCTCCGAAGTTGACCTGAACGTTTCCGGACTGGGAGTGCGACAAAACGCTCATGGTCATCACCGATTGCCTTCCCGGAGGTATGGAGACCGTGGTCGACTGCGACTGGGTTGTCGAGGAGCCACTCTCGGTGCTTATTCCTCCACCGATGCTGAATCCGTCCAAGTCGACTCCGACATCAGCGCTGGCGGTGGTGGTAGTACTAACAGTTGTTTCTCCTCCGACGGTAAGCATTATGGGACTGGTGCCTCCTTCGCAGCTGGATCGAGTCCTCAGTATGGCGGCTGCGGGATGAGCGGAGGACATACTTGGCCTGCACGTCCCCAAGATTAGTGACCACAGGTATGTCAGGGTTGTTGACAATGTTGACAAGAGTGCATTTGTCTGCTCGTTCAATGTTGGGGGACCCTTGGGGGTGGGATGAAATATATCAGACGGAGGTGCACGAGTAAAGAACATAGAGGGAATACCTGGAGCACCCGGGCAGGACAGAAGCAAATCTGTGTCCGACGGAGAATCATCCCGAGGAATGAATGAAGGAGCAGAGATAGCGTGGCTGAACAACGCAAAAATAACAAAGGAAACAGCGAGCATGATGATCTGCCAAGACGAAGGATAAAAGCAGGAAAGGTGGAGGAGCTAGTGAGCACTGACATGCACTCGGCTTTTATGCTGTTTGCGCCCGCACACCGACTCATGAGAAAGCCAAGAGATCTTTGCGTGTTGCATGGAGATGGTTGAATACTCGGATTGTAAAGTTTGTAGCACGCGCCGCACAGACCTTCTTTCCATACGGCACCACAGCCCCTTTCTCGAATAGCCCTCTGGTTTCAGCGCGAATGACGAAAACTTGGGCGAAACAAATGCTCTTTGCACTGCACAGAGCGTCCTGTGCAGTGCCACATTGAATGGAATGCCGAATGACAGAATGTGTTTGATCGACATCAAGGTCATCGTAATATACTTGCAATTGGTCGTCCGTTATGTGGACTCTAAAGTCGACCTCTGCCGGCCTGGCTGATATTTTTGAGCAGTTTCCTTCGCAACATGTCGGAGTCAGGTCGTGAAAACGATGATGGCTTCGCTGCATGATAAAGATCTGGTAACCTGTCGTATTCTTGTGCCTCACTACTGTCTAGAAGCATTCGCGCACATGTAAGAAACTTGTACCGGCCCAGATAGATGTTTTGAACCTGAAATAGTAGAGATCGCCGTGATGGTTGGGTCGTTACCCGCATCTTTCTGCGGTTTTTCACTTGACAGATTGACGCTCAGTGGGAGGATCTGCCGACTCGTCATTCCTGGACGACACCGTGAAAAATTGAGACCCTGTTTTGTGAGAAGTTGGGGCCACGTTCGATACATGTTGCCGGCGAATTCTCGGCAGAAAACCATCACTCTGGTTTCCGAATTCCATCACCTTTCGTCCGTTTTTCACTAATGTCATAAGATAACGAGCCGTTATATTATGGCAGTTGTTCTCAGCGTCCAAACATCAGTTGCAGCCTTGTCTCGACATCGGAGGTTGTTTTCTCGGACTTTGACCGAAGGCGTGAGCAGAAATCGGTCGTTCTCATGGAATTCACAAAAAAATCCAAATCTACGCGTGGATACGGCCGTCACGGCGGTGCCCGTTGACCGTGCCGTCCCGTTCAGCATTTTCAAGCTACATGAACGGCCATGATGAGTACGGCCCGTGCTGTGGAACGCCTGTCAATCCCATGGCCGTTGCCGACACGGGCACGGGTGGCAGCCCTAAATTAACGGCAGCGAGCTTGAGAGCTTGTTGACAAGCTTTTAGCCTTTTACAAGCGAGAAAGTGCCCAATGGGGAACAAGCAATCTGCCAAGTTGCTGATGAATGAGCGTTTGAAAACAAATAGTGGTATCAGGAATAGCTGTAGGCGAGACACACAGCTCCGGACTTGATACAACCAGTGTGCCGCGCTCCGCGGCAGAGCCCACTCACTATGTTACCTTGAAACTTTTGCCTGTTTAATACTACTTATAGCGCGCAAAACAATGTATCTGAATCTCTCACCAAAAATTTCAAGATGGCTCGAGGAACGGAGAAACACAGTATATGTATTTGGAATAACAAAATAAAACTCAAACGAACGGTATAGTCACTGGATGCGGCAGGCACGACGCCCTCGACCCCTTGTCACGTCCACTTCATTGAGGCCAAGCCTGCGCAATCGTGGGTGAGATCCGAGACGAGTTGGCCGAGTGTCACTGTACCCGAATGAATCCAATGTTCAGTCCGCAGATCGATCTGGAATCGCGGTAATTGCCGAAGGCGATCCCTGTCGAGAGAACCGCAAAAACGAGGAGCAAAGGCACGGCGTTGGAGGACGGCTGAGTTGACCGTAACAAAGACGGAAGGAAGGAAGGGATGTATACGTATGCGCACACGAATATACCTTCATCGACGGAATATCTAATTGAGGGTGACGGAGCTCACGCACACGCTGAGTGGTTTTGTCGGAGAGGTCGGCGCTCGTGCTGTCCGGAGATTGGGAGTGACGCGGCTACTTGACATATAGGGATATAATTCAGTTAGCAAGCTGAGTGAATGCATATCAGGCAAAACGCATGGTGTGGGCTCGAGATTCTGACACCCACAGACATGAATAAAAGTAAATAGATTTTGATGTGCGAGGTTACTCTTGGCTCAATCTACAATAAACTGCGGCACAATGCGAGTTAATTGACGTGATCAAACATCAAGGCATCCCAACATGGCTTCATTGCGTCCTTTGGTTTGAAATTGCAGATGGTCTCAAACCGATTAGAATGTCACATGGATTCCGCGCTGAGATAAAATTTCTCAGCGCAGAATTCATCAGGTGAACAGATATGCATGGAGCGGTTAGAGTTTCTAGAATAATGGGAAGAAAGTCGAGAGAGTTATATGGTTGATGTAGGAAGTGTGCAGCACGGAGAAATTATATCGCACATCTAAGCTCCAAATTGAGCCATCCGAACGAATCCGATGCCGTAGATGATCATTCCTCGATTCAATTCCCACAGGGGCGGTCTCAAGATACTCGATGCTCATCTTTGTTTTGTCCTAGCGCAAATTCCTTTGTTATCCAGAGAATTATCCGTTCAGCAAAAGTCTTCATATAAGTCGCCCCAATTCATATCAGATCGACTAAAATCGCAGAGGCTTCCTGCACCGGGAGATAAACTCTTCATCTATGAGAAAGATTCCGACCTAGATAAGCTGTTATTGACAGCCTTGCTATTGATATGACATGCAAAACTCGAGTCAGTCTAGATTTGAGGCCCTGCATAATCCCAAGGAGATGGTTCCAGCAGAGGAAGATGAAAGTGGAGTAACACGCCGCCAACTAGCAAAGTAGCTGGCGGCCACCAGCGGTTATCAGTGGTCGGTGATTGGTGACGTTCTTTGGCGTGGTCTACCAGTCACCTGGCATAGCGGTGATTCAACACGGTGAACTGGAGTGTCAGGGTTTTTGCCAATCGGGGAATTCCAACTGAATAATAGGCCTCGGCACTTGGTGCTGAACGTGTATTATTTTTTCTATATCCAAATGATAAGGTACGTGAAAATATTCTGGCCAAAACCAGTGGAAAGCAGCAGGAAAACCGTCAGGATGAGGTCCAGTGGGGTCCGCTGGAAATCGGCGAGGCCACTGGTTTCCGGCGGATCCCAGCGCGGACCATTGAACCGACGGCGAAAACCATAATCAACCAATGCCGATTCCCGAACGGTCACGAGGCGAAGTGATCGGTGCTGTCAGTGTCAAGCCGGATCAGGAGACGGAATGTTCCTAACAAGGATCAGACGCCCTTTGTCTCTCTCCGCCATCCAGCGCGTCGTCGATGTGAGTGTTGTCGAGCTTCGATTGAGCATTTCCCTCTTTGCATGCCGCAGCCGATCGGCGAGCGAAACCTAGCCATCGTTGGGCCATTCGATTCCGCTCTGTGCGACGCGACTCCGTCCGTGGAGTCTCTCATTCATGTCGATCCACGTTTGTGTATCTATTCTCAGATCTGGTGCACCCCCTGGCTGTAGTGGGCCGTCAACGCGCCAGCACTTAGCGCGCTAATTTCGTCAACTCTATCTTGCGAAAGCGCTCGCTGAGCGGGATGGTGGATGAGATCCGTGGGTCGACGTCCTGCGGAACGTAAGTGTACTCCTCGTTCCTTCTTCGTTCGTCATCCCTCTTGCTTTTCCCCCTTCTTGTCTGTTTTCCTTGCCCTGCTTTCCCTTCCTCTTCCCTCTCACCGTTCCCCAGTCCTCCTTCGCTCGCTCGCTCCTGCTGCCTCCTTACCTTCCCTCTCACCTCACTTCCCCTTGCCTTTTTGCTTTCCCCTCACTCCGCTCTTTCTTGTGCCTGGCTGTATAATATCGAAACTAATGCCCTCGCCATAGCCGTACCACGCGCCGCCGGCTACTGCTTCGGGGACGGCGAGCTATTTGCGCCCTCAGGGAGACGAAATTCAATGCGGGGCGGATTCATCAGGTGTGTCCCTCGTCGTTCCCTTTTGCCATGAGAACGTTGGGAGCTTGTGTGCGAATGCGAGTGAGTTGTTGGCGTGGGCGTCTTGTTCTTCGCGTTGACCGATGCCGGCGTGGCGATTGCACGATGCGGCGGTGGTTGCGTTTTGGTTGTAGGGTGCGGCTCGCGCGGACGACGTGCGTCCTTTCATTTTTGCTTCTTTCACACGTCTGGTCTCGGCAGGCGTTGTGTTGTTTCTTCTGGATCAGCCGTTCGTCTTGGAACCAAGGCGGTCTTACACGACTGGATCCCTCACTGCTTTGTTTTTGCGTTTTCTTTCGTGCTCCTCTCTTCGGTGATGCTCGAGGTGTGGAGCGCTGTGTCTCCTCGTATTTCTTGCTGCGTCCGCAAAAGTGCAGTGTAGACTTCCGAGCGCGCGCACCGGGACGCTCGAGAGCTTTTTTCGAGTCGAACTCAAGTATGTCTCTCCAGTCTCGCGTCGCGAGTCTGACATAGGAACATGGGCACAAACAACGACCTTCTGGCTCCGTGGAGAGCGTCAGAAGGTAATTTGCGTCTTCCCATAGGCCTAGAGTATTCTGATCATCAGGGAATACTACTCAACGCTGCTTTGAGCGACTTTCGCCGTCCAGAGAAGTTGCTCGATTGAGGGGCGGATCATATTATGTCATCAGTCCAAAACCGAAATTCAAATAGATTTAGGGGCCACGCTTCATATATCAAACTTCGCAGGACGCACTTCTATTTGCCCCCATGTCCACCCCCGCCCCAAAAACCTTTGCTGCTCCCCGGGATTGCCCCTCATCTCTTTCAGTCTCGACGCGCACACAAAACAGTCAAAACTTCATCCTCCATAGTAACATATCGTTACTCACCAACCATGCTCGAATCTTCGTCCCCCGACCAGAACGCCTCTTCACATAATAAACAGGGCTCCGATGCCAGTATGGAATCAGATTACGTCGGTATGTTCATTTCAATATCATATGTCGTCCACTCGCGAGCTCATCTGCTGCCAGCCCGTCGCACCGCCGAGGCTCTTGTCAAAACCCAGGCAGCGGAGTTAGCGTTGCTTCGCGCGAATGTCTCCTCCCTGACGTCCCACGCTCACACGACTACAACACTGTATCAAGAGACCCAACGGCAGCTTATGAGAGCGACGATCCATCTAAACACGATCCTTACCCTGTACGCTGAAACCGGGACCGAGCGCGGGCTGGAAGCTGCCATTATAGCAGCTCGTGATTTCGTCCAGGACTGTAGGTCCTTTTTCACTTTGACCCGAATACTTTTGCCTAGTCACGACTAATCTATCGTCCAAACAGTGATGCACGGTAGTCAGGGCTGAATTGTGAGCCCCGTCCTTTCTGCTCCTGCTCCACCCAGTATCTGATCAAATTACATAGTCATTGTACAATTTCATGTTCCTTGTATTCCTTATTTTCGGCATGTCATCCTCCCCTTCGAAAATTCTTTGCCTTTCTTTTCCTTGGCGACGCTCCTCTGCCTCTGCCCTCTCTGAAGTCTAGGTAAAATGCTGACTCTGGAGTGAAACTGCCGGTGCACCTTCTTTCCTCTCCCCTTCCCTCTCCCTCTCTTGACTACTGCTGTGCCTTTTTCTGTTCCTCCGTTCCTCCTTGTGTTCTACTTTTACGACCCGTACGCAATCGCTAACCTGAGACCCGAATCACAAGCTCGAAGTGTTGTTGTGATTGGTTCGAACGTTTGGTGCGTTGCTCATTTAATCTCGATGTTCACCATTGCATTCCGTGCTATCGTTCACCGCTCCTGTTAGGTCCCTTGCACCCCTCTCTCCTCGCTCTGCAATCCGCCGTTACCCTTACTCATTATGTTGCCCCTTCCTTCTTCTGCTGAATCCGACTCGTTCCTCGCGTCCGATTGCACATCGCTTCCATAAGATTTACAAGAGCGCGGCGGCCCACCACTTCGGTTGAAAAAACTGAACTGATGCGAGTATTGCTAGGCCCCAAATAAAGAGAGGCGCGGGGTCAGAGCGCTCATAGCGGAGTTTCAAAAGGCTTCGGACGGACAGACATACGTAATTTTATAACGAGAGTGACTCTTAAGCTCTCCTTTTGTTTGTGAACTTTGCGTGCACCGATCGCTCTGGCTCCCATTCTCAGTCTTGCTTTCGAACATGTGGCTTTCTCCTTATACGCAACTTTGTCATTACTATCAGGTCAATAGCGTACCCCTGGAGATGGACCACCCCAGTCGTGCTGTGCGTATTTTTCCTCATTTCCCCCCCATGGGGTTCGTTCACTCTCTATCAACCTATTCATGGTTCTAACTTCAAACATTATGTAGTTCTTCTTTCCGCGTACAATATCGTTCAAGAATTCACGTATCAGCCAAACGACACGTTCCCAGCCAGCTTCCTGGCCAATATCGTCCCTTCGGTTCTCCAGGGTCCAACACACAGCTTCACTCCCCAAGTTTCGAACGTCGGCTATACGAACTATCCAGAAATTGTTCGCTGGATCCCCGAGCTCGAAGATGATAGCCCTGGTCGACGGCACGGCAGAACTCGATGATTTGGCGATTGTTGTCGTCGAGTTCGTGACTCTTGGTCAATCAGCCTTGCTCCCCGCCTTTTCTTCATCCGATCCTTCCGATTTGATGTCGTTGGGTCATCTGAGGCGGTAATTCTGGGCGAAGGCTGGGGTATATGCGATTCCGTGGATAAATCAATCATGGTATCTCCATATCTTTTTGATGTCTCACTGGACAACTGTCTTCCATCCCCCGAATCAGTTGGTTTCCTCTCTCTCGCTAGCTGTGCACACTCACGTCGTTGGCATTCCGGACCTCCTAGTATGATCCCAAAGTGGGATGACAACACCGGAACACAACGGCACATGAACGAGTATTTAGTGAGCAATGAATGTTCCTGCCCATGTCTCCGCTTTGCTGACGACACTCAACGAGCGGCAGTGGCACGCTCTCACCATTCGATCTCACCGCTGGCCAGAGCTCTGATTCTTCCGATTCCCCTACTGGCGTCGGCCGGGGCTGCGTTTTCGGGGTCCAGTTCGCACGTACATGTGCTATCTCGGCACTCGAAGCGCAGGGCCCTTGAGTTTTTTGATGACATCCATGGACTAAAACAGTTCGTGTCACTTTCCGCGTTCTCGCTCTCACGATATCGGCACTACATATCTTCGAGCTCGGAGACACGTCAATGATGAAGTTCTGTAGTTATAATCTCACGCTCCCTCGAGTTCTTCCAAATGCTTTTCTCCTTCTCTCCAATCTTCCGTAAGCAATGGCCCCACTTTTCATAGGAATCAAATCCTTTCGACTCGGGTACACCGAGGAGCGTCGTACGTCCTCAGCTTCTCTTTCGGGGCAACTTTGTCGACATCATTGTATCGGATTAGCATATCCATGGAGATGGACCACCCCAATCGTGCTGTGCGCATTCCTCCTCATTTCCCCCTTCCTCGCTCTCGTGAATGGTTCGTTCACTCTTTATCAACCTATTCATGGTTCTAACTTCAAATACCATGTAGTTCCTCTCTCCGCGTACAACATCGTTCAAGAATCCACGTACCGGCCGAACGACACGCTTCCGCCTGTATTCCTGGACAATCTCGTCCCTTCGGTCCTCCAGAATCCAACACACAGCTTCACTCCACAAGTTTTGAACGTCGGCTATACGATCCTGCTGGATAATTATATCTTCAATTATACCATTGCCCAAACATTCGACGGTATCGATACAGCCAAATCAGTCTCGGCATTTTCGTACTACAACAACCCGCTCTCAGACAGCTGTGACGTAGTGAGTCACCTTTTTGTCGCTAAATACCCGACGATCTGGACTATCGATACAGACAAATATCACAGTTCAACTGCTACTGAGTCAGAGCGATCAGGAATACTGGTCTCCTCAAGTACAAATCGGTGTCAGTAGTGTGATGATGCTGCAATAATAAACTTCTGAACTACACCCACAGGGAACCGTTTCGTGCTACTTGCCAACTCCATTTTCCTTGACATGGGGTGGAATGCCCGAGTCAGCTGAAGTGGAATCCTTCCGAAATATTCCGTCTTGGATGAGCTTGGATTTTGTGAGATAAATTATTCGTAACGCATTCAGTAGCCTTACCAGTGCATCCCGTCTAGCAAAACATGTTCAGTGCCACGATGTGGTAATACATCCCTCTCAATCTCGACCTCATCCGATATTTGCTGAAAAGCACCATGTTAGGGGAGGACCGGACACGCAGAATATAAAGCAGGTTAATATTACCTTCACCGCTCATCCATGCTGTGACTGTGATGCGGTGCTGGCGGACGGCGTACTTGAAAATCGCACACGCCTACTCCAGACACCCTGTTCTTCAAACCCCCCCACATTTTGTGGTCCTTGCTTACCCCACAATAATTTTCTCTAATCCGCAGACTGGCGAAAGAATGTTGTTAGAAGCAGACGAGCTAGGCTCCTATCCCATGCAGATTGCTGACCTGCTAGCGAACAGCCAACTGGGGGATATACCCAGCTCTGACCTGAGCACCATATACGAAAACCTACTCCAAACAGTGTACCACCTGGTCCGTGTCGACCTCGGAGTGATCCTACCCAATCAAATATACAATTCCCCGGAGATGTTGGACCGCACGATCATGGGCGTAGAGGATTCTTACAGTATTGCGAACGAGATCAGGGATATGACATCCGATGCGATATCGATGGCACGGTGGCAGCAAGAGGTCGAGTTCTTCCAGAATAACACCCGGGTTCCGCCACTGGAGTACCTCCGATCCGTTCCACGTCTCAAGCCCTTGGGCTCCGCTGTGACGAGCGTTTTTGTTTCAACCTTTGCCATGCTTTCGGTGATGTGGACGGCATTTTCGCTCGTGGCGGGAGCGCTTGCGAGGAAGAATAGTGGTATATTGGCCTTCCTCAATTCCGTCGTGTTCACTGATGCTCATCCCACAAGTTAAAATCCCGAAGAACACCGACGGGAAGAAACATACGCTTGAGCAACCTCGAACGTGGGACACGTGCTTGGAGAGCGGCACAGAAGGTGCGACGAATACTGTGCATTGAGATTGAGCTCATTCCGTCTCATTTCACGACTCAGAGCTGGATGGCAGCGAGGCTACTCTGCTTGGCGACCAAAAAGAACCCGATTCAGTAGAGCGATTGCGGCACAGGATAGACAAGAACGAGGCATACATGCGGAATGATTTTGAAGCAGTGCGGGCTGCCCTAGGACGTCTCGCCGTGGCGTTAAAAAGGCGTGGTGTCATGGAGGACGAAAACTGGGTTCAGGACGACGACTCGACGGTGGAATGATTGTACTGGAAATTCGGATCTGGAAATGTACCACAAGCCGCTGACGAATTGAGCCCGTTGGCTCGGCCAGTTCACTCTTTTTGTGATTGGGAACAAAGATTGCGCGGAGGAAATCCTGGGTCGTCGTTCGAAATCTGTACGACCGGAGGCCAACAGTGCGCAGGCCAAAATTAGCCGCTGGGGGGAGGTTGTGGCGAAGGAAGAATTGGTTGAGCAGCTGGCGTCGATCGGCAGGGTACACCATACAAACCAACAAACGGTACCGAGCCCGAGATTTCACCGAGTCGAGTCAACCCAATTGAATAGGCAGGAGATCGAAGCAGCGACTCGACTTGTCAAATCGCGGAGATGAGATAATGTTTGCGCAGCGCGATGAGTATGTATGCATTTGAAGCAGATCTGGAGGAGCTGAAGGGCTCGAGTGAGCCGCAGCTGATTATTCGACGGATTTCTTGGATTTCATCGGAGTTTTTTTGTCGAAGATCCTCAACTTTCTTGTACAGCGCAAAACCCATCTGTTTCATTCTCAAAATGCCTAGACATGGCTCGCATGCATTCATATTCGTGCTCCACGGCACCATGGAACGATCAGATCAAGTGATTCTTCCTGAATCTGGGACCGAGAACATGTAATTCTTCCTGGTTGAGAAAACATTTCAAGGCAGCTGAACTGGTATTCGCACCTTAAGCCTTGCCGTGGGTACCGTGGCAGATTCGAGACCCGAATCACGGTACGAGGATTGCAACCAGGAAAGCGATAGACCATACACACAGAGTATTAAAATGAACTCGAGTCGAGGAAGATCAAGGTGGGAGGCAAGAGGCTTGCAAGAGGCGAATTGATCGGAGCGGAGCTGTCAACCCGGATCAGACCACGGAACATTCCGACCGGGGATCAAACGCACTTTTTGTCTTTCTCCACCATTTACAGAAGCGCGCCACCCTGTCCTCTTCCACCATCCAGCTCATTTGACGATGTGGGTTTCGTCGGCGTTCGGCTTCCGTTTTCGCATCGCGCAGCCGATCTCCTAAACCATGAGGTCTGGCTTTTGCCATTTGACTCCGCGGCGTGCCACGCGACACGGTCCGCAAATGCCAGCCAGCATCGTCAAGGCGTCTCCCAGTGTCGATCTCTGGACCTGGTACACCGTCTCGCCGGACTGGGTCGCAAAAATTTCGCCGCGTCTGCTTCGTGAAAGGGCTCATTGACCGGGATGGTGGATGGGATGCCTGGATCTACGTCGTGCGGAGGGTAAGTCTGCCGTTCTTACCTCTTTCATCTTTCTCATTGCCCTTCCTACCTCTTCTCTTTGTCCTTACTTTTCCCTGGCCCTCCTTCCCTCCCTCTCCTTGCCACCTCCCTTCCCCCGTCCATCTCCGCTCGCTCGCTCCTCCTTCCTTGCTTTCCACCTTTTGTTTTTACCTTTTCATTTTTTCCCCTCTCTCCGCTTTCCTTTGTCTTTCGAAGCTCTAGCTCGTCTGTTCTAACATTGCGCACTGGTGCCTGACTGTATAATATCCAAACTAACGTCCTCGCCCCAGCCGAATCACACACCGCAGACGTCGCGTCCACTTTGAGGACTGCGGCCCATGCGCGACCTCCAGAAGACGAAATTCAACGTGGAAGCCGAATCAGGTGTGTCGCGCGTCGTTCTCGTTTGCCATTGGAACGCTTGAAGTTTGGCGTTGGCGGTTTTTCTGTTTTTGTTTCTTTCAGAACAAGGGACGTGCGTTCTTCGTTTGGAGCTTGTGTGCGAGTGCGAGTGCGTCATTGGCGTGGTTGGGGTTGCAGCGCGTGTGTGGAGGACTGTCCACTCCACCCTCACCACCCCCCGTCCTTCGCTTCTCTTCCATGCAATTGATTGCTTTTATTTTTCTCTGACGTTCCCCTCCCTCCTCCCTCCGCTCTTGTCTCCCACCCTCCCTTCTCCCTCTTTCTTTCGATTGATTACTGTTAGTATTATCATCAGTGGATCTAACCTCCGGCGAGCTCTGTTCCTCTTCCTCCCCTCCCCACATTTCACACTTCCTTTCACTGTAAATAACGCTCGCTCCCGCTTGACTCTTATTATTATAATAATAGTCACTCCAACCCGCAGGCCCTCGTCAACGTCCTCCTCCCGCACCCCTCCCGAGCAAGACGAGCCACACTACTCCAGGGCGCAGCTCGAGCAGCCGACGTGCGTGTGTTTTTATTTCTTTCAGAACAGGCGACGGGCGTTCTTTCGGTCCGTTCCGTCTCTTTCACACATTTCTTCCGGGACGCAGGCGCTCTTAGATTGATTCTCGCTGGCTTTCGTGTTCGGATGCTGGAGGGAGTGGAGCGCCGTCTCTACCCGCCTTTTTTTCTCCACTCGCGAATGCGCGGTCTGGTTTGGATTTTCAAGCGTGCGCACGAGACCTCCGATTCCTTCCCTTCGAGTCGACCTCTCGCATCTAGCGTCTTGAGTCCCGAATCGGAGTCAAGTGCTTGTGCTAGCGTTTTGGCTTTTCTCGAGATAGCCGGCCTCGTTCTTCATTCCGTCCAGTGGGATCTCAAGCGCGTGTCTTTGCTCTGGTCTGTGCAGCGCTCTCTCTAGCGCGTGTCTCCAACTTCTACGTTCCGTCCGCAGTATTGAGATTCATGCGTTCGCACCCCCGATATTGACAGCAATCCTCTCTCTCCTCTAAATATCTCTGCCTTTTGTTTCATCTTGATATCGTATACTATACTAACCCCCTTCCTCGCGTAGACACTCTAACATGGCTGAGTGCGTTCCTGGGGAAGCCAGAGAAGACGAGCGAGAGCAAGGGCTAGAGCGGCAGCGGCGTGGGCGCTTCGGCGACCGCGAGACCAACCTTCCCCTCTTATCTGCAGCGGCTATACCTAACTCGACATTCAGATGCCGGCTTCCCTCCACCTGTATCCCCAAAATTCCCGCTTTTAACGCCGTGTGGGATAATTCTACGCAGAAGCAAGAAGGGACAACATGCAGTTTGCTTGGTCGGGCGACTTATCTATCAGCTGATTCAGGACGTATTCACTTTTTTCTATTTGTCCATTGAAAAAGTCTTTGCTGTGTGGAAGTTTCTATGTCCTTGCTCGAATTTTCCCATACGATGCAAATGCTCGAACTTGACACGCTGCTCGCAGGGTCATCCGGTAAAAAGTATTCTTGTCAATTTTGTTATTGTGTGGACCATGATGCTCTATCACCGCCTTTCGTTCGTCTCATCCTTTGGATTTAATTTCCGTCAGCTGAGGCCGTAATTTGAGCAAGTTTCGCGGCTGATAGCTTGAATGTATAGATGTAGCCATGCGTAACCCCAGTATGCTATGCTACTGTACTATTACGACCAATTGCTCACGGAGTGTCACCTGTAACCTTGGGTGTTCACTGGGTCAAATATTCACCGTCACCGGTTCAACCATTGCTCACTCCGCTAATCGGTCCATGTTATCAAGACGCTCGCCGATCCCGTATCTTCCCGTATTCGAGATAGGATAGCATTCGTTTCAGAACCGAACAGCAGTTTCGTCTGGATAGGACAGCATTCGGTACTATGGCATGCTATGCTATCTCCGCACTCGTCGCTCTTCATCTATCATGCCAAGATGATGCCTCCCGTAAAATAATGGTTCGCTGAACTTCGCTCCTCGCGATGCACTCCACAAAGCTGGCGGTGCAGACAGATCTTGAATCAACGTCGGCGGTGGCCCTCGGATATAAGCCCTTCCCAGATACTCCTAGAGTTCTTCTGCTCCCAGTCTTCCATGCGTATTTCGGCAATCTCCAACGAAATCAAATCTTTTCGACTTGGATACACTGAAGAGCAGCGTGCGTCGCCCACTTTCTCCGTGCACGCAACTTTATCATTGCTATTCCGTCAATAGCATACCCTTGGAGATGGACCACGCCCGTTGTGTCATGTGCATTTCTCCTCATCTCCCCCTTCCTTGCCCTTGTGAATGGTTTGTTTGCTCCGCACACATATACTCATTCAAGGATCATTCTAATCGCAAATTTCATACAGTGCCACTCTCCGCTTACAACATCATCCAGGAATTCACATATAACCCAAACGGCACGCTCCCAGCCGTCTTCCTGGCCAATATCGTCCCCTCGGTTCTCCAGAATCCAACAGACAGCTTCACCCCACAACTTTTGAACGTGGGGGAGACGATCGCGCTGGATAATTATATCTTCAATTATACGATTTCCCAAGCATTTAATGGGGTCAACCCAGTCTCTGCGTTCCCGTACTACAACAACCCGCTCTCTGACAGCTGCGATGTCGTGAGTCTGTCCGTTCCTTTTGTTAGACAACCAAGCCTCTGAACTATCAATACAGGCAAATATCACAATGCAATTGCTACTGAGCAACGATCCTGTGTGGGGTTGGAATCCCCAGATACAAGTCGGTGTCAGTAGGGCGATGATGCTGCGACAATGAATTTCTGAGCTGCACCCACAGGGAACCGTCGCGTGCTACTTGCCAACTCCATTTTACTTGACATGGGGTGGATGGCCTGAGCGGGGTGGCAAGGACTCCTTTCGAAGTATACCAGGTTGGGTGAGCGATGACATTGTGAGAGATGATTTATTCGTTGCGCATTCAGTGCTCTCACCAGTGCATCCCGTCTAGATAGGAATTTTCGGTTCCTGGTCAGATATTCCTTGCAATTCCCACTGCTTTCAATTTTTTTGCTGAAAAGCACCGTATTAGGAATGGACTACTAGACGGACCTGAACCAGACATGGGCATGAACTTGACGCAGGCTGGTATCAGCATCACTGTGCAGCCATGTTGCAAATGTGAAGCCGTTCTGGCTGGCGGCCCGCTCGAAAGTGCCGCATCTCTATTCGAGCCACCTTGTTCTTCGAACCCCGCGCAGTTCGTAGGGGTTGACTTCCAAGTCTGGGGGTGCTCTTGACCAAGTGACAATTACCGATTATTCACCAGTCTTTCTACCCGCAAAGATTGCCGACCTATGGGCGGGAACTTCATTGGGGAATTTATCTATCTCTGCTCTCAGCACTGCGTATGGAAACCTGATCCAGACCCTCTACCATATCGTCCGCCTCGATCTTGGAGTAATCCTGGGAAATCAAATATACAACTCCCCAGAAATGTTCAACCGCACGATCAGCCCATTGGACTTAGACTTGGAAATTCTTGAGGGCAGTTGGACAAACGCGGCCAGGGGTTTGACATCCAACGCGATACTGATGGCACAGTGGCAACAGGACGTGAAATTCTTCCAGAATAACACTCGAGTTCCACCTCTAGAGTACCTCCAATCCGTTCCACGTCTCAAGCCCCTGGGCTCCGCCGTGACGAGTGTCTTTGTTTCCACTTTTGCCATGCTTTCGGTGATGTGGACGGTGTTTTCGCTTGTGGCGGGAGCGCTTGCGAGGCATAGTGGTAAGTTGGCATGCCTCGTCTCTGTCTTCGCCAATGCTCATTCCATAAGGTAAAGGTCGCGACGACACCCTGGGGAAGAAAGATACAGTCGGGCAGACTCGAACGTGGGACAAACGGCTAGAGAGCGGCGTCGAAGGTACGGGATACACTTAATTCAATTTCGCATTGGATCTTACTTGTGTTTCAGAGATAGATGAGACCGAGGTTATTTTACTTGTTCCTCGAAAGGAACCGGATGCGTTAGAGCGATTGAGACAGGAAGGAATGCAGATGCAGGTTTCCCTAGCACGCATGAGAGCCGCGATGATAAAGCATGGTATCATGCAGGACGAGGATTGGGTCCAGGACGACGACACGACGGCGGGATGATTGTACTGGAAACTTGGAAATGTACATGTGCAATAACCCGCTGGCGAACTGAGAAGAGACTTGTTGGATGGGCCAGTTCACTTTTCTTTTCGGGCCGATCTGTACGATCGGAGGCCAAGAGTGCGCGGGTCAAACTTCCTGGGGAAGGTGGAATTTGTTGAGCAGTTGGCGTCGCTCCGCAAGGTACACTCTACAAACCAAAAAAGGGTACCGAGCCTGAGGAAACCCGCCAAGTTCCGAAGGGTAATATGCATGAACTACGAGACAAGGCCTCAAAATCAGCACCAAGTCTCGAATACATGATCATGCCTCGAACGGGGCTCGAGATTTTAATTTGGCTGTTCGGTTCGGGTCGAACTGCGAGTGAATGAACACATGAGGTTTCGTTTCGTTTTGGCAGTTGGAGGTGGAGGAGAGGCACCCACCCACAAATCGAGACGCTCGACATGTCCGACGACGTTGCGTTCACCGGCTCATGGGATAAAACAAATGTCAGTCAGAGGGTATGATCTCGGGCCCGAGGCACTACGATCGCGCTGAGAAAAATGAGATCTTTTCTTCGCGTGAGCCTGAGGGGGCTTCACATTGCTTAAGGTACTGATGTTGATGTAAGATGACGTGCAAGAAAGAGTGAACGCCCTGCATACCGAAAGTGGGTTAGATGTGCGGAACACTGGATACGAGAACCGCTGTAAGCTTCTGTGGGGCGGGGTAAAGAGACGTTTTGAATAACGGAAGGAAGAAGGAAGGAAGGAAGGAAGGAACGCACCCAGAAACCCAAAATTCTTCGAGGAAGCACAGCTATTCCACGATGAGATGAGTGTAAACCCATTACAATGAATCTGCTCCGCAACTTGAAGTCGATCTCGAATTACAGCAATTGCCGGCAGTTTTCCGTCAGTGAAACTTCTGGGAACTGAGGTTCGTTAATACGAACCAGGTTGTGGAATTCTACTTACCATGTCCTCTGCTGCGACCACCTCCTCCATTCTTTTATGAATATCTTTGCGCAATACCGACCCCGCTCAGATTGGTCATACCGAAGTTCGGATCAATGTCATTCCATGCCCGATCCCACAGTAATTAATTCCTCAAGGCCAGAAACACACCTCGGATTACCAAATCTGATATTCAAAGATTCTTATATGTTACGACCTCTTCCTTTGTATAGCTGATACCATAAAAAGTGAGAGACCTCACCGGAAGAGAAGGTGAATAAAAAGCCAAAAAAACAATATGAATGAGTGTGCTGTCACTAACCAAGGTTCAGCCTCCTGCCTCGAAGAGGCCTAATCCCCGTCATACAGTATCGACATTTGATAGGCAGCGAAGATTGTGTCCGCGCCGACACAATCCGTTTGGTTCCCAGCAGTTCAAAGTGTCGTGACCCTAACCCTGTTGAACGAGCCGGCCCGGCACGCGCCGTGCCATTAATCGCTAACGCGCTTTCCTCTGCACCGTCTTGACCATCCGCCGGTTTACAACGTCGGCCCTGCGTTCATACACGTTCTCACTGCGCCTCAAGGCCTGTTTCGATGCCATGAGGCGGCTCAGTGACTCTGGTCTATGGTCAGTATCCGTTCTTTCATCATCGTCCATAAAAGCTGATAATCGTACAGCTGAGCATCAGCAAATCCTGGGTGAGCTACGTATCTCTATGTAGCCGCCTGTAGTTACTGTAGTTGCTGTAGTGCCGTAGCGGACCCTGCCCTTCGGGTAGCGCCATGTATTTCCCGCGGGTTTACGTAGTTGGGCTCGTGCTACGTAGCGCTCCGTAGTAGGCTGTAGTTGGCCCGTAGTTGAGCTGTATTCTGCTGTGCTTGGATTGCGACACAGGTAAAAAATTTCTAAAACCCACTATACACAAAACATGAATGAGAAACAAAAAGAATTTGCTATTGTCCTACGTATAAATACAGGTGTACTGTGCTACCAACTGCCCACATCCACCTCCGGCTCCTGCACGCACACCACGCTACGAAGAGTTTTCAGTCCAACAAATTATGGGATAAAAATCTTAACAGATGGTGAGCCGCGGTGAAAACAGAGAAAATATTGACAACATACCAAAAAAAAATGGTCTATTCAACGACTCGAGGAACAGGAATCAGCTCAGCAGCAACAAAAGAGCGCACCAGGGACACCATAGCCACCTCAACGTCGTTAACATCTACGGATATGAACCCTGCTTGGCAGAACACCAGGAAATTGAGAGGAAATGAGATCATTGAATGAATGCAAAGAAATACGTGAGGTGACTGAAATCGACACAGCGAGAGCGCTCGGACACTTTGAGCCAGTGAAGGAATTCTTTAGTAAACAACAAATGATCGAGTGAAAGGGAGGGGACATACGTTCGCTAGCGCACATCCTCGAGTCCGCAAAGTGGCGCATGCCCTCGAATACCCACGCGTGCATTATTGTACATTGAATATGCATCAAAGAATCAATGAACGACTGTCCATTGAGGGAATAGATAACGTACTGTACACTTCGACCCGCCGAATTAGCATTCAGATGCAAACTAATTAAGAATGAGTGGTGCGAGCGCGTTGTCGTGGATGGCGAACTTGTCGTGGATGGTGAACTGGTGGTTGACCAAGGATTGAAGTTGGCCCATGGTTGGAAGCAAGC
Organism: Mycena sanguinolenta; assembly: GCA_014462675.1. Classification (NCBI taxonomy): domain Eukaryota; kingdom Fungi; phylum Basidiomycota; class Agaricomycetes; order Agaricales; family Mycenaceae; genus Mycena; species Mycena sanguinolenta. Next base: position 717,428 of record JACAZH010000037.1, on the reverse strand, counting down.
AGAAGGAGAGAAAGTACAGGTGAGCAGGATGGTGGTGGTCGTCAAGAGAAAGGAAGACGAACCATGGCCAAATATTTGGCCGACCTTATGGCTGATGCATCACGTGCTCTTCCGAGTCTTCTTTGTTCTGTCACGTCAAGTCGCACTTGTCTCGCTCCTCTTCATGCTTGTTTCAATCCTTACAATGACGGCCTCAAATCTGCCCACGAGTAGCCGCTAGCACTATCCCAAACATTGAAGCCAAAGACCCAGCGCCTAAGCTTTTCGCAATTTCGAGGATCGCGATGCAATGCAAACCGAGCGGGGAAGAATTGGGGAATAAGCTGTGGGGGTGTTCTCCATACTAGCAGTCGATCGATAAGCATATTCCTGTCGGTTTTCTCCTCTCGTTGTTCCACCTATTCAGGTTATCTCCTCCATCGTTTCCTGACTTGTCACAAATAATGCCGAGAGCTTCAAGTTCTTCGGACTTCATCTGTGAACCATCTCGCCGCCCAGCTCCCACCAAGCCACATACAAGCGAGCAACCCGCAAGTGTACCCTCGCCATGGCTCTGGCTCCCGTACCCGCCGCTCTGCCTTCCAGCGTGCACCCGCTGCCTGTGCAGCGGCACGCTGCTTGTACGTCTCACGTGCAACCAGATGCGCTGTGTGTCGCGTGTGATGGTCTCGGCGTCGCTTCAATCTCTTCCACTGATCCACGACTGAGCGAGGAATCCGGAGATGCTAGCACTTACAAAGAATATCCTCTTGCCATAATCTTCCTTTTACTTTTTCACGACATATCTGTCGTATCACTATTGGCTTGTAATAGCAATTTTTTTTTCTCTCGATGATATGTGTTCGGAATTGCAGAAAAACCAATTCGGGAAGCAAAGCCATCGAGCAGCAACGCCAGCAACGAGACGGTGCCATTTAAAGCTCAACCACTATGAAAGACTACGAAGTCTTGGCCAACTACGTGGGGCGGTCGCAACTACGGACCAGCTACAGAGTGCCGCCCAAACTCCGTAGTACTACGGAATGCTACGGTACTACAGAATGCTACGTAAATCACCCTAACTACGACAACACTACAGCAACACTACCGCAACTACGGCAAAAATCAGGATTTGCTGATGGAGCTGCATTAGATCTCCGGCGCATGGCCATTGGACCGCCACGAAGACGACACGCTGGCGGCAGATTCTTCGTTCCGCCAGCAAGTAACGCGCATTGATGCCTTTTTCTACGGGTGTACGCGAGGGCTTTCATGGGGACTGTCAGATATCGTGCGTTTGCCTCTTCATTGTTGTCCGTTCATGGTCTCAATTCTGTTGCCTACGCAGTTACCGGCCTGCGTTGTCTAACTGGCCTCAGTATCGCATCGTAATGAGTTTCGGTATGTCGTGCTTGAAGTGCTTCACACGCGTGGCGATGGCTTTGAGGTATTGATGCCACTGCGCTCCCGTTCCATCTAGCCTCTTTTCCATGGGGCCGGTTTGGAGCTTTTCGGATGCATCCGATCCTCGGCGTGCTACGAGTCCGACTCGTAATCCGCAGCTCTAACACGGGGTCGAGCGCAGCGACCACTTGAAAGGCTAAGCACGACGGTGGCCGGCAGATTCATCTCTCCTTTTCTGCGGAAGACAACAATGACATTCATGCTAGAGGTAAATCCACCAATTCCGATTGCGAAGCTGCTCCTTCCCGGAGATACAATATACACATCTTTCGCCGTGTGGGCTCTGCGGCTGGAACTCTGTCCGCGGATCCAGAGCCTCTCCTCTACCCTCCGGCGTTTCTACCTACCCGAAGGCGTCTTTCACGAGCTCAAGCCTGCAGCTGCATCCATCGTCGCGCTCCTTCATCCAGATCGCCTGTTCTCTTCCTGTGGCACAGCCGAAGCGCCACCACTTTGCGCACGGACCAACGGAATTTCGCATGTCGGTGCGCGCGAGCTGCGTCGAGCACTTTGGCGGCGGCGTAGAGTAATGCAGGCGGTGGGAATCCTGGGATAGGGGGTATTCGTGTCTGGCTCCTGCGCAATATCCCGTGCCTGTGTAAGGAGCCGTTCGTCTATTCAGATGCCGAACCTATTTTCCTCGATACCTTGATTTGGGATGGACGGACCCAGTTTCAAGAACTTGGCAGACCAGGCGGCAGAAACGTACATACGTCTATACTGTAAGTAGCTCCGAGCTTGAACCAAGGACCCGGCGCACTATTGTTTCTCACTAGTTTAAAAGAACTCGTCTCGACGGGGATGTCGGCCGAAAGTCATCGGATCTCCGAAATCAGTGGTTATTCCTCTCAAACCATCATGGCTTCAAAGTGTTACTTCAACGCGACGTGGATTCTGCGCCGGAGACTGTCCATTCTTCGTGGTTTGTTCTTTGAAACATGCTCTGCTTTTGTATTCATGCTGTTTTCTATCTGTTGGTGTTTTTTCTTGCTGGTCCAGCACCTGTGACTGTGCTTGAGTCTTTACAGCTTATTTCTATTGTGCAATGATCCTTTTACTGATTCCCTGCCCGTTCGCGAATCTGAACCCAGAGTTGTTGAGCACACGCAGATGCTTAGCGCGGCGTAACCGTTCCTTTCCATACCCCGTTGGTGTCGAGGAACATGGCGATGGCGTGGATATGAGAAGGTTTTTTTTATTCCATCCGGCGTCCCTGGGGAGACAACAGTATTTCCATCCGCCGTGGAAGATTGCATGCAGTGTGTGTCTATTTCCCTTACCATTATTCCTTCGTGGCTCATGCCCTCGCAGATTGATCAATATGCACATCAGAGCCGACACGAGCAACGAGCTGCTTCTACGAAATCAAATGCGACCATCCGATATTTGGATTATTCACAACACAACCGCCGGCTCGAATCGCGTTCCATCTCTTCTGTTGCACGCCAAGATTGCCAGAGAACATATTTACCGGGGAATTTATGACACATTCCTGGAACATCGGCAGGCCGCTACCGGTTAAATTGATATTTATGGATTCGCTGAAGGTCGTAGCTTGACGAAAGTCATTCTGAAATTTTGCGTACGGCGGAGGTTGATACTCTTCATATTGCTTGCGGGCGATAATTATTCACGAGAGGACACTTACATTAACGTTCACGATCCATACATGTATTTACACATGTCCCCAGAACAGTACCTAACGGTCAGGCATTTCCTGTTGAAGAAACATAGGTGTGCACACCTTGTCCACAAATCTTGCATTGTGGCCCACCAGTTCCCAATCGCATTTCATTTCTCACGCATTCCGTCTCGTGGCTGACGTCCCTCAACGGATTCATTTCTCTGCGTGTGCTTAGGCTTCTTTCGTTCACGAGGCGCATTTGTCTTCCTTATGTCGATATGTTCGCTCCCAAATTACGAGTACTTATGTAATCGTTCATATTATTTTACGAGTACTTATGTAATCGTTCATATTATTTGTGTGAGGGACAGTTCTCGACCTCGCGCAACGCTGAAGCTCAAAAATGAACAAATGGATTTAGTGGCTGTGTTCATATTTCATTAGCTTTTTGTGATCTTCATTTAAATCCATTAGTTTCGGCACAACGTTCACCCTATTTCATCAGTAGCAAATCTAATGCCCTTTATGCACTGCCACATTCAGCTTATGTAACAGAATCCGATTTCCGTTTTACTGCTTCCACGTTTCGTTGCTGTCTCTGGATTCTCCAGTTCCTCACTCTTGCATCTTTAACCCATCTTCTTTCTGCTTCTGATTGAACCCTGTGCCTCTTGTACCACTGCTATCTTGGGATTCATTGCTCCTTCAATATCTCCCTCATCTCAGACGATCTATACTTGTAAAACATTTCAGAATGCTTGTTGTTTTTTTTGTCTTTTGGCCCCATGACTGAACCTATCTCTCAGTTTTGACTGTGTTGAGCAATAAAAGAAACTCATGAATTCCCCCTGCCTGAATCGAACGACCATTTTGTGATGGGGATTACATACTATTTGAAATAGACGGCCATCCCATCAACGTCACCTCCACTTCGCTTTCGCTGAATTCTCTAACGTTGCGGTAACCTGGAGCGCACTAGCTTGCGTGCTTTGTTCACTTCTGCTGTTTCATAAAGAATCTAAAAAATTCATCAGTGCCTTCTTCATATGCACGAGGTCTCTCGGCCCCTATCCATAGGGCTTGTGTCAAGTTGCGGTCGTCTGCCATCAAGTTGAGGTGTTTTCACCTAGATCCCACTGCATGCTTGGATTATTTCTGCAGTTGCCTAGCAAATCCAGAAAATCTATCGGTCCTTTCCTTCACATTGGGAACCGGGTGTCATTTGACTCCTGTCAGGTGATATCTGTCGCAACCGATCATCGTGGTTACCCCTTCTACGCTCTCCTTTCACCATGAAAGTCCTCAAAGTTTTGCTCTGGATGCTGGCTACTTCATGTGCTCTTTATATGCACCTCATCATGCGAATCATGCTCACATCTGTATCGGGCTGCGACCCACCGGGAGAGTGCTCCTTATCTCATCGTCATCTTGCCCCTTTGCATAATCTTGACCGAAAATATCTCTCGTCCTTATCGCATCCGTATATACAGGCAGAAGACTTGACCCATCCATTCACATTGTTCACCATCTCCGAAACCGACCCATCCAATCCGTGTTTATCGACTTTTCATCTTAGTGTTGCCGCTCTACATATACATCCTCATTCCAGAAATGGTCTTTCTCTTGTGTCGCATTTATATCTATGGGCTAAAATCTTGTCTGTTTCGATCTCCTTCCTTAGCATCTTGGAAACGGTTTATTGTCTTTGGCGAAACCTGCAGCATTCACATAAGGTCCTGAAATTGTGGATTCTGAGGGGTTATCTTCATGTTGCGGCGACTATTCCGACACAGAACATGGAGGTGACTTTTTTTGCGGTGTTATACAAAGTTCAGAGTGATTGCAGCGGAGCGTTTCCAAATTTTGCGCATATTACCGGCTTCCAATGAAAAAAATGCAAACTTCATATAATCGCATCTTCAAATGGAGTGGCGGCCAATGTTTTGCGCTAGTAATGGTCAAGAACCTGTGTTGTTTGTCTGAGCCCGAATCCGGGCCACGGTGTCGATGGGTTCTCGAATAGCGCCCGTAAACGGCACGACGTAGATCTAACACGTGACCGCGACGACCTATGCAACAGGACCGAGAGTTCAAACATCTTTCGGGTCTTTGACACTGATAACCACAGCAGTCTTTGTTTGAGTACCTGAGCAAAACAACGGCCGACATCTATTGTCAAATACATTGTCTACTACTCGTGTGTCATATTCACTAGTAAGTACTCGTTCCATGCCGCGCAAACTGCGACGGCCCGCACCCACCAAGTCCGTTCCATCTCATTCCATTGAAAGCTTCTCGTTGTTGCCAGCAGTGTCCCGTGTCCCGTGCGGCCGACCTCTGGCCATAGAGTCAAACCCACCAATGGCGGCACAAATATTGCGAAATGAGCAGTAGTTCCGTCCTTGCCATCCAATACAATGTACTCGTATCGCAAGTCCATTACGCCAGCTTCGCACTCCACCGTTCTAGTTAACTCCCACGATGATGGGGCCCGAAGATTCGCCCGTATATCCAAGGGAGCTCGCTTAGAGGGAAAATCCGAGCAGCTCGGCACCAGGAACGTTAATTCAGCTCATCGTGAGTGCAGCAACGGTGCGGATTTTGTGTCAGACTCGTCCCACACAGTAATAATGTCCGACTCGGGCGGTGGGGTGTATGTGTTGGCTGAAAGCGCGCGCGTCAGATCTGTACGCAAATCTGGAAAAACAGACGCACCTCCCGGTCTCTTGCGTGCAATCCTCGAGAGGATGGCGAGCAATGTTCCCCATGCGGCCAAGAACATGGATACCGTGGCCGATAACACGCTGACGATGAAACTACCTATTGGTTTCATTCTCATGACGTTGCATATGTATGGTATCTGGATCGCGGCCGCCGCGGTGCGGTCACTTGCGGACGGTGGGTCGGTGAAATTCACGTACGCCATGCCTGTTGAGGAGGCAACACTACGAAAGGCCTTGCTACTCTCCAAAAAGGAAACGCCGCCAATGGCGAGGTTCGGTTGTGAGATGTCGAACGGTAGAATTGAATTGTTGAACGACGTTGCGTTCGTAAACAACTGGAGAAGTTAAAATGCAATGAGATGCGCAATGGATCAGTAGAAAACTCTAATCTCACATTGTCCGCAGTCCAGTGGCCCAAGTCCAATCTGACCGCAGCGTAGAGTACGGTGACCACGTTGACGAGATTGGCCACATGTGCTTGGATGCTTATATTGTTGTCCCTGACAGAAAGATCCGTGGCGCCAATGGCATTATACATGCTGAAATCTGGAATGTGGCAGTAAAATGGTGGATCTGGGTCACAAGTAGGCTGGCCTTCGGCGAGAACCTTGTAAATCATCTCAGGCGGTTGGGTTGTTGTGGTGTAACTCATATTATAGATATCCCAATATGCTTCGGCTATGACACCGATTCAAAGGAACTGAACGGGCAGATTTGACCACGACTCACATGAGATATTGCGCATTCCGTCCGTGATGGCACGTCCAAGACTTTTCTCCGCAAAATGCAGCGGCAGAGAGGCTACCGAGGATCGGATGGTTGGAATAACTGGACAGCGGAAGATGCTTCTCACAAATGCAAAGCTCGAGGATGAAGCACTTACCTCCACGATGTTACAGCTTGGAACCCAAGCGGTGGTGGGCACTTGATAGCCGCCTGCCAGACTTATCAGTGGGTGTCGCTCAATGCGGAATATGTTTTCATACACTTGGTGTGATAAGGCGGTCACCGGGTTTCACCTCAATTTCGTATTGAACAACATCGCAAGAGCTGAGGTCTTCGTTCCTATATAAAAACCCTCCTTGCAATGATGCGCTTGTACCCGTGTCGTTGAGTTCGACATCGAAGATGGAGTAGGAAAATGCAGAAATGTTGGTTCGAAAGGTGTCGCCCAATTGGAACTGGTGCGGTTGGCACCCGAAGGTCGTACTAGAGGCCCAGGGAAGTAGGCTCTTCTGGGCCGATGTGAAATCCGCTGTCGTAATACTGACCACGTCGTAGCCTGCGCCTTGATATGGGTATATCGGCACCACAAGGGCACGAAAACTGACCGACAAGAAACACGTTAATGGTGACAAGGACCACGCTACTCAATAGCGTGAAGGCCAGCAAACCGTAACGCCACTTCACTGGGAATGGCTTTGTCACTGGATATTCCTGGGTTTACTAGAGGTTAGTGAACGTCGGCTATTATGACCGAAGGGTCGACATAACTTACAAAGTCCAGGATTGACCCAAGTCGCATGGCTGGGTGGGGGGGGCACTGGAGCTACGATGCGTCGTTGCCAAGTATATATCCGGCCTTTTCCCTGCACCGGCGCTGATCTGTCAGTTTTGGATCTATTAATAACGTCTGTCAAGAGCCAGGCTCTGGATGCCACGAAGATTCAACACTTGTTACCGAATACATAGCGTTCGGCGACTTCCCGCTGAAATGAGCGTCTCGCTACATTCTGACACTAATGTGACGCATGGATGGGGTATCGGCTGAGGCCAGTCCTTCATGACGCTTCACGGGTAGCGGGGCCAAGTACGGAACCCCAGCTAGGCCGGTAATACAACGTTCTTGATGTCACAACATATTCAAGATCAATAGCAATTTTGGTCAGCTGTAGACAGTACGTACTGTTCTATTGTAGATCGACAGTGACGCTCGATTGACTATTTGTCTCAACGCGTTGGTGTTCTGCCCACTTCGAATCTTCCGACTTGAGTGGTGGCGGAAAAGCGATCGTGTGCAATGCAACATACCGTAAAGGTCTTACGGCTGTGTTTGACGACGCCCCGATGAAACACATCCGATGGTCAGGGCGATGCGCGGCAGCAAGCCGAGTGCGGACAATTTTTTCCGCATACAAAATAAGAATCGCTCGGAACAAAAGAAGCGAATTCAATTCTCAGCGTAAGCGCAGTCAGAGTATTTTAATTGAATGATTTTGACCCACGCACCGATTCGTATCACGGGCTACTCAGTAAACCAGAGGTTCAAAAAACTCGCAGCTCGAAGAAAAGCAATGGTGGAGGTGTGATGACTATAAACCGTAGAATTGAGTGTATCCCCCGAGGAGTAGATGTGTCGCAGCAGGGAACCGAAGCGCAGCGGCAATGATTTCGGGTGATGTCGGGTATAAGGGGATGAAAGACGCGGGAATAGCTTGCGGACGCTAAATGAGCGGAGCAAAGTCGGTTATGATTGAGTCACTAGGAATATTTAAGGAACTTCCGAGGCGTACATTGGTTCGTTGATTCCTCCTCCAGCAATCCAGCAGACAAGACGATTCTTGAAAACCGTAAAAGATACCCGCAGACACTGCAGTTCGTTGTCGGAGATGAAGATTCCAGAGGTTTGGGGGCCTGGAGTAGGGGCACAGAGGGATGGTCTGAATAGGCGCATAATTGGTCCATAGTTGGTCGAGAGTCGATATCCCGCCGTCACACTTGACTTTGCACTTGGGTTCTCCGCACGGGAATTCACAACCGTGGTAAGTTCGTCGATGATGCGTTGTGTTGAAATCGCCGCCAGATTTCTATTCCGCTTTAGTATTGTGCACCGTACATTGTTGGAACACATGGTGGTCGTTGCAGACAAGCAAGAGACAAGTATCAACCGGCCCGGTTCGCGCCGTGCCGTAAGTGCAGCCTATTTCAAGGGGTATGCACCGGCAAATGCCGAGACACCGGCTAGGTGGGTGGGTAGGTGCCGGGGACCCTTAATCCACTTTTCCGACCAAGGCTCCAAATGGTCTGGAAATGCATTTGGAACAATAAAAAAATTGGGCAGAAATATATATGCTCATAGTTGGTTTACCGACTAGATTCGATTGCGCCAAGCAGCCGGACCAGTGCCGTGCGGCCAACTCAACTTGTCAGCCGAGCAGGATCAGATTTTATTCCATGATTACTGTGAGGTTTCCCATCGTCTAGGATGATATTTCAGATGGTTCTTTGGGTCGTATAAATTATTGTAAGTACATAGAACTGGAAAATTCTTTGGTTTTGACTAACCCGAGCTGCCCGATTACCGCATTTGGAGGTGGCGGTGTTGTGGCTGTGCTCGGCTAGAGGGTGGGTGGGTCCTTGAGGGTCTTATTCCACTTTTCCGACTCGGTGTATCAAATTTTAAGGCTGCTTACCCCTTGGCCTATTTCCTTCCGCACCACAATGGCGTCCATAGAATCCTTGTTCCCCTCGCGCTCACGATGTCTTGCTGCTCTGGATGTGCTCAAACACTAGTAAATCACATCGTACTCGTTCGTTTTCAGCCGTCTCTGCCGCTGGGTAAGTCTTGGATATCATTTTGCTACTCACAGCACGGTGGCACCGTCCCAGCACCGTCCACCCCATTCAAAGCCTTCTTCGTATCAAGTGACCGCTCGAGCTTGTGCCGGATTACGCCACTTCCTCACGACGTCTTCGCTACGGTACATTCACGCCTATATTTAGGCCCGCGGCCGCCGCCCGCCTCTCTGTTGTCATTGTCTCCGCCCTTCCTTCCGACGCGGACACCCGTAGAACATACCATGCGATACTGCAACAGTTGCAGGTTAGAACATTCGATGCCATATTAGTGACCCGTAGTCCTCAAAACGGGAGTATGGTTAGACCGGGCGGGGTCCAATAGTACTTTGTATGTGGGTTTCTGAACCGGGGGTTCATCAATCTTAGCGGCGTATCAGCGCTAGTTTCGGCGCGAACGCGTCGCTGGAAGAACGTAAATTGTACTGGCGGCGACCTTTAAGCCATCCAGTACCTTCACTAGTATCGAGATCACGCTATCGCTCTGGCCAACCATGAGAGTGTCAGAAGCGACTCGCGAGAGGATGCCGCTGACATGGTTGACAGGCAGGGGAAGTTTACTTTCCCAGGAACTTATCAAAACATTTAAGAGGCATTGAGGTGGATCCACGCAACTCTCAACACTCATTATGATGTGGCTAGTCAATTTCGTCGTTCTCCTGGAGTTTGCAGGATGTGGGATCGCGACATTGTCGCCGCAGCTGATTTTCCAGACGCCCAACGGACAGTCCTTCGAGAATCTTGCCGTTCGGCCGTCTAATGCGCTGCTGATCACTTCCACTGTGTCCCCCACGCTGGTTACCCTCGATCCCGCCTCGGCGAACCCGACCTTGGATGGGGTGTTTACCTTCCCCAATGCCACCGGTCTCAGCGGGATCGTAGAGATTCGGCCAGAGGTCTACGCCATCATCGCCGCTGTGCGCCTCACCAATGTGACCATGGACGCACCGGGGAGTGTCGTCATCTGGACGCTCGACTTCACCTCCGGCGGCACCCCGACGGCGACGCTCGCCGCGCAAGTGGCGCAGAGCGGGCTCCTGAACGGGCTCTCCACTGTTCCCGGCAACCCCGACCTCGTGCTTGGCGCGGACTCGGTTCTGGGCGAGACCTTCGAGATTAATGTACGCACCGGCGCCGTGCGCGTCTTGATCCAGGACGAGGCGATGACTCCGATTGGGCCGACCGGGCCTGCCCCCGTACTAGGCATCGATGGACTGCATGTCCGCGACGGCCTGCTTTATTTCACGAACGCCCAGCGGCAGACGTTCTCGCGGGTGCCGCTCGTTAATGGCACGGTTGAGACGCTCGGCTCTGGAGAATTCGATGATTTCACCTTCGACACCGAGGGGCGGGCGTGGGTGGCTACAAATCCCGGGGGGCTGACGCTGTTTACTCCGCTCAAGAATGGCACGTTTGAAGAGGAGCTTGTCGTGGACACAGTGCTCAATGGGACGAGCTCAGCGGCTTTTGGGCGGGACGGAGCGCGGGAGACGAAAATCCTGTACCTGACGACGAGAGGGGGGCAGATCGTATCTGTCGACACCAGCAGTGACGATGCATGAGACCCGGTGGCGGCAGCTATTGGTATACAAATTGTGACTATTCGTTGTTTTGATTTGCTCGACATCTAACTTGTGTCTCGTTGATTCATGAAATTGCGACGATATTGGAATCCACGCACCGGAATTCAAATTATTCAAACAGAATTCAAATAATTTCATGAACCATTGATGATGGACGTGTTGGAACAGGATTTCCCGTGTCGGACTGATGAGTTGCGGTCAAGTTGCGGTTGTTCGTGAATCAGCTCAAAGACGGAATGGGAGAAGGAGAAAGTGGTACAGCACCTGTGCTACATCCAGTGTGCATCTTTAGTCAACCTTGATGCATCAGATGCATCGGTCCGTGCAGGAGAACCGCGTTCCAATCGAAAGTCATGGATTTCGTTCATTCTTTTGGTATTCTTCGAGGAAGAAAAGCACATTAAGATATAATATCTATTGCAAAGGTGTCCTGCTCACGACAGTGTAAGTGTTAATGCACGTCCGGCGAGCGTGTTGTGCTCGAATGTTAACTAAAATACTGGCACTCTGTGGATGGAGAAAGGCGTACCTGGAGGGGTGGCGAGGCCGAGACAGTCAGTGCAGCGATGAGCGGCAAAAACTTTGGAAAACATTTTTGAACTGAGGGGCGTGAATTTTAGCTTGAAGAAGAACTGGAAGAGTTTTTGGCTTTATACTCCAAATGTGTCGGGCGCAAGAGCGCGTCGCGATCGGTGTACCTCATCGAACAGCTGTCGAGAAGGGATAGAGTTGTCCACTTGAAACAATTAGACCAAGGATCCTTGGACGGACCGAGTATCATTAGGATTTTTGTCAAGGCGTTCCCGAAGCTGCGGAGTGTTGAGGAGTTCGCGGATCTGAATATATACCGGGAAGACGAGTCAGTTGACGGAGAAGGTAGGTGAATGCGATCCAGAAATTCGATAATTTTCGTTTTGCATTGACATTTCGCAAACCCTCATCATCGTCTGCGATGGATTTCGCGATGGATACCGAGCAACCCAGCAGCATGCATGCGTGATAGCGAGAATGAGCCAAACCGGAAATTCGATGTGAAGATCGCATTCCGAAGATAAGGTCTAAAAAAACGAACTCCGTAATAAAAGAGGAACGCACATACATACTGTAATTCAAAAGGAAAGAAATTCAACTGAGTTCATGGACTACGGAATAAGAGTTGAATATTGTGGGTTCGGGAGGTCCGGCATTGAGGCTGATCCAAAAGAAAGGTTACCCGAAAGGAAATTTGAGAACTTACAAGAGCGCGGTGGGTCGCGAAGCGGCCCAACGGTATTGGGTCCTTGAAGAAAGGTCTAGACAGAGGGGTCTGGGCCTAACCCTTGTGAAAGGTGAATTATTCCGTCCCAAGTCGGTTTGCCAAAGCATACGTCCGACCAGTAAATCAAATTGCGCCGTGCAGTTGGGATGGGTGGCGATTAAGACGTGTTCTGAACAAGAAAACAAGTAAGTATCCAATCCGCTGAAACAAAGATTGGAGGTTTATCTGAGCATGGATATCCCAATCAGAGCACTCCTAAGCAGTCGTTGAACGAACAAGCTTACCTATGAGCGCGATGAGGAACCTATTCGACTTCGTCGAGTTCTTCTTTCCTGGGATGAATAGAAACGTAGTGCGAAGGTTTCGCAAACAGAGACAAGACAGGCAGGAAAAGACATCCGAAATTCGGCGAGAACGAGATGTCGAGTCCTGTTGTGACTTGCAACTTGTTATGTCGATTTAAAACCTAGTCGCCCTGCTGGAGCATTTTTTGGTTCTAAATTTGCGCGCGCTCGACTTTGAAAAGACTTGACGGAACGTTGGAACGCTCGGATTCTTCTTGCGTCCAAGTTGCTGCCGCTTTGTCGTCAAAATTGGAGATTATATTTGACAAATGATAAAAACCACGTCCCAGTCTTGCTGAGGTTGGTCCATTCGAAATGCTGGCATTGCAGAGGTTGGATTCGAGTCTTGAGCAAGATGGTACTTGAGGACAACGTGTTTGCCGTTAACCGGCCCGGCGCGCTTCGTGCCGTAATTGATGTTGCTTTCCTCCCTCCAGATCGCACCGCGTCGACGTTGACATTGATATCGGGCGGTGGCAACTGGCTATAGCTCGGTCGCCGTCTGCTTCGAATTGCGCTGCGATCGCTGCGGATCTCTCTGGTGTATGCCGGACTTCATGCACCTCCATCTTCGGTTCCATTGGCGATTAGAGGTCCTGAGTCTCGCCCCACGCTAGGCGTTTCGAAGCTGATGCATGCCGACTGTCGACTCTCTGGATCATCGGGACCTCGGCCGTATCGCGCTTCATCCAGGCTACGACCGTACGGAGCAGTACTTTGCTACGCGGCGCGGTCGTATCTTTGCGTCGAGAGAATCGTGAGCATCTTTCTTTCCTCCGTTCTCCGTGGAAGATAATCGGCGACGCAAGGTGGTATGACATTGGGACAATTCGAGAAGCTAGCACCGCCGTGCGATGGAGCCCGCCGGAGTGCTGCGAATATGAGGAAGGGCCGATGAGGTGCGAATCCAGCAGTTCCTCCCCCTTGCTACTCTTCTGACAGTATCTTCGCAGAGCAGACTACGTTTCTTTCACGCCGCTAGCTCTCTGTTTTTTACCCCGGGATCTCGAGGAAAGGCGACTGGGAGCATATAACGCGTACTCGGGACTCGAGGGCGAAATCATCCATCGCGTTCCGCTCGCAAATGCAGTCTGAGCGATGCTGGAGTGGATCGTGGTGTCGCTATTGCTGCGGGCCCGTCGAGGCAGGCAGGGTCTTGTGCACCTACCAGGTCGACTTGGAGACGCTGCAGACACTCAGCGCTCCCTTCCTGCACCCGGCTCTTCCCGTTAATCGCTTCTGCACCATCTCGCTCAATCCCTCCATCGACAAGGACAAGGACATCCACTTCCACTTCTTCCGGTCGCGCGCCGTCTACAGTAGCTCGACCATACTTGGAATACGTCGACATGCCACGTCATCCGTCGGATTTGCGAGCCTCGACGGCAGCACGCCTCCTGCGCAAGTCTGCCAGTCGGGTCCTCAAGCGGTTGGTGCTCGTTATAGCTCTTTGCGCTTCACGGGCTTGAGGCGGTTCCTCGCAGACCCCTCTCGGCGCGCATGACGGGCACATTATCTCGCCGCGTGTCGAACTTCTCGCGGGCGGAGGAGACAACGAATACATGCGGCTCCGCCTGATGTTTTCCCCGACGATGTGCCCACTTATTCCTCGCACCCGCCTCCAGGCGCAGGCGCATCTCCACCTACGTCTCCACGCCGTCTCAGGTCCTTGGCGTGTCCATCCCGATTCGGGCCCCATGCCGTGGTCCTTTCGGTATTCTTCCCTGCCCCCGGGAGCTGTACCCTCGCTCTCGCTACCTCGGGACGGGATACAGACCGATGTACAAGCGCGCCTACCTCTTGGCCCACCTCTTTCGCTCCCCGTATGGCCTTTTCCTCGGCGAGTGTGCTTCGGCGACCATGGTTACCTCTTCATCGCCGGATGCCCGCGACTACGGCTGCGCTCCCGGAGCTCCCAGCTGCGGGTGGAGGACGTGGCGGTCAAGAAGGCCAGGCGTAAGATGCACACGCCGCGTCTCCCACTGTACCTCAAGTTTCCACTGCTGCTCCTCGATATCTCCACTCGCGACGCTACATATTCCTCGGCCTGCACAGACACTCCACGTACCTCCACTGCTCGTCCCTACCTCTTCCACCTGCGGAAGACACATTTCCCGCTGCGCTTGTCGACCTCCGCCCAGCAATACGGCGCATTCGCTACCTTTGCACGCGGCGCTCCGAGACACGCCTCTCCTCGACGTCGGCGCGGGCGAGCAACGGGAGGTGCCCGTGCACGTCGAGGTGGAGGTGCTGGTATGGAGGGAGGTGGCACGAGGCGATGGCGATACTAAGAACTTGTCGACGACGTATGTGCGCTGTGCACGTCTCGCAGCGGGGTCGCCGTTGTGGGGGGAGTCGCCGCTTTAGGCTTGGGTGGGATGGGGAGAACGGGGACGCGGAGGAAATGGAGGACGGGGAGGGATCGACGAGCGGGTGGGTGAGGAGCGACAACTAGGCCGGGAAGGTGGATAGCTCGGTGGGGATCCGACCGAGGACGTGGATGGCAGAGGTGAGGGAGAGGGAGAAGACGTGGGTGCAGAACGGAGGACTTGATGCGGAGGTCTGTTTATCTTTATCTTTAGTCTTTCTTCCTGATGCTGACAATGAGTGTACAGCACACACCTAGATCCCCTCGAAGCTCCAACGCCATTCTGCAGGCGCCTCAACTCGACTGCGGTTCCACTCACGACTTACACGTCCGTCGTCTCCTCGCCTGCGGCTATTGGAAGCATTCGACTTTGCCTACGACCTCACCTTCGTACAGACGGCCAATACAGATGCCCGCTACCACGCAGCGCTCATCTTCCGCGCCTCCCGTGTTTACGTCGTCGTCGCCTCCCCGGTCGACATCTACCCCGCGCACGGCTCGTCCTCTCTCTCTGCAGACGTCCCGGCTGCTGCTTGCCGCTGTATCGCGTCCGGCTCTCCTGTATCCTCGTGTGCCTCGCAGTCTTTGCGGGGTTCGTGGTCGCCGAGAGGTCAGCCACCACGGCTACACCGCGAGAGAAATATACTCAGGCCGTCCTCCTCCGTACCCATCTCGACCGCGCGACCTCCCTCAGCGACGATCACGCTCCTCATTATGGACGGCGACGCAAATGACTTGTGATCAACACCTGCGCTGCCTTCCGCGTTTTCACTGCGCGTCGATCGCTTAGGGTCAAAGACACCTGGAAGCCCAATATGTAGACACTTGTCTGCATCTCCGTCACTGCCTTTTCGAGTGCTTTATTCCGCTTCCGCCCAACCCGCGCGTAGCTGGCGGCGGCGTAGACCCTCAAGCGGCGCCTCGTCGACCGCACCCTTCGCAAACGGGGCACGCCTTTACCGGCTCAAGTCCGCAGCACCTTGGCGCTCCCCGAGGAGATGAAGCATCACACGCGCGCGCCGTAACGCACAACGGGCCCCGTTTCCACGGTCGATTTCGTCCTTGCGGATGCCGCTGCGTCTTTGTCGCGCCGACTACCGACGCAGACGCCGCAAAGCCGCGTCCGCTCCGAGCGATTTTTCCTCGTCGAGCCGAGGCCCCGTATGTGGAACTAGTCATCATCCTTCCGCAGCCGCAATCCCCGTTATGCACGTCCGTCTTTTAGCGGCCCACTTCGCGTCCACTTGCCCTCCGCCTCCCTTACCACCACCGCCCGAATACACGGGAGCACGCTCCCGCCATAATACACCTCCGCCTTAGCGCTCTATACCCCACATCACGCAGTCCCAGCGCTCGAAGTGCCGCGTGAGCGCTGGCACTCGGAGCACATGGGAGTGCGAGGGAACGGGGAGCCAATGGATGGAGTATCCGGCGTCCACATCGTTCACCGACGCGCTACCGCGTCACTAGATACAGATCTAGTCGCCGTTGAGGGTTTCTGGATCAACATGTCATTCGCGTACTTTCCGGGACTCGATCCTCCGTAAAATATTTATTGCCTATTCCACATTACTTCGTGTACACATTTTTTTTTGTGGTTTTGTGATCGTGGCCGTCTTTCGATACGTTCCTTTTGAGCTGTACATCTTAGACAAGCACTGCACTGAATAAAATGTAGAGGTCGTGGTGAGTCATGAATTCGGCTCCAACCATGCCTCGTTGCGAAGGTGCGAGTCAAGTGCGAGTGATCGTTGTCTTTGATAAGTCCCTCCCCGCGGCCGATCATTTCGGCAAACTCTGCGCCATGTAGCAATTATTTTGATCCATTGATCGCAGCAGGGCAGACGAACAAGTTAAGTCATTTTCAGAATTTGAACTGAGCAGTCGGAGTCGAGATAAGTACCTACTGTTCTTCTCCCTTTTTTCCTCTTCAGTCGCGCTGTCAGTGTTGTCCAACCTATATCCCACTCCATTCACAGCGTGCACTACTAGATACTTATCGATCCTCGGACTTCAGTTTCGGCCGCCTAGAATAAGTGTGGATATGATGCATCCACATTTTGGCAAGTGGCTTGTCTCTCGCCATGACACCCTCACACCCCTCACCCCACTCCAAAGCCAGCAAAGCCATCGACAATGCTGCAAATGCGCTTGATACTGCTCTCGGCATTCTTAAAACTCTCAGCGACTTCACTGCTGATGTCCCTTATCTCAATATCGTCACTGGCATTGTCAAGAGTCTGATTGACATTCGCGAGGTCCCTGGCCTCTCCGCTGCTAGGCTGTCTGCTTATCAATGATTCACAGGCCGTGAAGAGCAACAAAGAGCGTGCTAGTGTCCTTTTTGATAAAATTGGGACAATCACCGAGACGATCGCCGCTGGATTGCTTGGGCTGGACAGCACGCAGAGGGCTGTGGCTGTGGATGCATTGAAGGGAGATCTGGAGAAATACAACAGGTACAGCACTGTGGACTTCTCCCCTGCCACTTTACTGACCAAGCTAGTGTACTGGTGGATGCCACACACATTCTGGAAGAGTGGACATCCCACAGTATAATTGAGCGTGTCTTCAAGCATGGTGACTTCAACGGCATCGCAGACAATCTGGAGAGGAAAATTGAGAGTTTCCGTGATGCATTTAGTGTGCGTACTAGTACTGGGACCTGTCCCCTATGGTTGCAACTGAAATTTCAGGTTGCACGCTTGACTGCGCTTTCACAAGGACAGCATATGACCAACACAATGCTGTATGATTAGAGGTCCCCAATATTCTGCTTCTGTCTAATCAATCTGGCAGGGCGATGCTTGTTGACACTGACACTCGCACAAAAATGGAGAAATGGCTCAAACATGTGGATGTGGGTGTGAGCTACCAAGATGCCTCAAATAAGAAGCATCCTGAGACAGGCAAATGGCTTCTTGAAAATTCGCTGGAGTTTAAAGAATGGATTTATGCACCAAGCTCATTTTTGTGGCTTTATGGGATGTGTCAGTTTCTTTGTGAATTCTTTACAATCTGGTTTTGGTACTCACAAGGCTTTTAGCTGGCTCAGGAAAAACTGTTCTGAGGTAACCATGGTATAATTTGCTATCCCAGGAGGCTAATCAGTTGCAGTGCCATGATCATTGACAAGATTCGTAACATTGGGGTATCATACGCCTTCTTTTATTTTGACATTAACCATCCAGAGCAGCAGAGGGTTAACAACCTGCTCTGTTCGCTTGTGCACCAGCTGTCCATTCAGGTTTTCTGCCCTGCCCTCTCCAAACTATGGGAAACTTGCCAAAAAGGCGAGTTTCTGCCAAGTAACACTGATTTGCTCCGAATCCTGGAAGATTTCTGTGTACATGAGGAGATATATCTGCTGGTTGATGCACTTGATGAATGCTCTGAGCAAAACATGCTATTAGGGGTCTTGGCCAGCATTCTCAAAGCAAATTTACCCAACATGCACCTTGTTGTAACAAGTCGAACTGAAGTCACTCATTTTGAAATTGCCAAAGAGGCAGTGCTGCTTTCATTGGAGGACTCTGTACACAGTGACATTGAACTGTATGTCAGGGATCAGCTTTCCAAGATGGGTGGATACATTTCAAAAACCAAAGATACCATCAGACAGGAACTGCTGGAGAAGGGGGATGGCATGTAAGTTGAAGCTTGTCATTGGTAACACATCCTAACTTTACCAAAGGTTTCGTCTTGTGGCTTTGCAGCTTGAAGCACTGCAAAAAGAGTGGCAGTACTAAAAGCAAGGTCAACCAAGCCCTTAGAACAATGCCAACAACACTTGCTGGCATCTATGACCGCATCTTGAAGATGACAGATATCCCTGAGCAAGTTTGTCATGCCATGAACTGGCTGATCTTTGGCCTGGATGAAATAACACTTGGGGAGATCATTGATGCTCTCGCATTTGATTTTTCTGAGGACAGGCTTAGGTTTGATGAAGATGAGAGGATGGAAGCACAAGCCCTGCTTGATGCCTGTGGCAGTCTGGTTTCTGTTCCTCAGGACTGGGACAATAGATCTGTGATCAGACTTTCCCATGCTTCGGTGAAGGATTATTTCCTTGGATCTGGTTCAACCAAATGGGGGGTGCAGGTTACAGATCAGGCAGCACAGAGTCTGATTGCAAAAACATGCCTTGCTTATTTCAATAGTTTGGGTGCAGATATAGGCATTTGGACTGCTGAACAAAATTATCCTCTTGTTCGATATGCATCAATGCATTGGAATGACCATCTAAAGGACTGTGAGAACTTTGCTGAAGATTCTGCTTTGTGTCAACTGTTTCTAGAAGTGCTACAAGAAAACAGCCCCAAATACATTTTGGTCAAGAAATTTCTGGCATACTATTTAGGTGAATTTGATCCAGGGCCACCACTTTGCATGCTAGCCTACATGGATATTCAACAGGGGGGTTGATTTGGTGCTCAAACAAGGTGTCAACATCAATGTACAAGGTGGAGACTATAACACTGCACTCCAGAATGCTGCTTCCCAGGGAAACACTCATATAGTGCAGCTTCTTCTGGAACATAGTGCTGACCCCAACATTGTAGGAGGAGAGTATGGAACTGCGCTCCAAGCTGCTGCTTATAGGCAAGCCATCGATATTGTCCAACTGCTTATAAAATGTGGGGCAGACATTGACATCCAAGGGGGGAAAGTTTGGTACTGCACTTCAAGCCGCTGCTGCATGTGGAACCATTGGCATTGTGCAGCTGCTCCTTGAACATCAAGCAGGCCCCAATATCATGGATGGAAAGTATGGCACTGCACTACAGGCTGCTGCTTTGGAGGGAAACATTGATATTGTGCAGCTGCTCCTGGAACACCACGCGGACCCCAACATTGTGGGTGGAGAGTATGGCACTGCACTACAGGCTGCTGCTTACTGTGAAAATCTTGATATCATACAACTGCTCCTGGAACACAATGTTAATGTCAACCTTCAGGGCGGAGAGTATGGCACTGCACTGCAGGCTGCTGCTTCCCAGTGGAATATTGATATTGTGCAGCTGCTCCTGGAACACCATGCAGACCCCAATATTGTGGGTGGAAAGTATGGCATTGCACTATATGCTGCTGCTTGCCCAAAAAATAATCATATTGTGTATGTTACTTCCCAGGAAAACATTGAGATTATGCAACTGCTCCTGAAACACAACGCTGACCCCAACATCCTTGGTGGAGGGTATGGCACTGCACTACAGGCTGCTGCTGCATATGGAACCATTGGCATTGTGCAGCTGCTCCTGGAACACCATGCAGATCCCAATATTGTGGATGGAATGGATGGCACTGCACTACAGGCTGCTGCTGCTGCTTACCAATCAAACATTGATATCATGCAGCTACTGCTGGAACACCATGCAGACCCCAATCTTGAGGGTGGAAAGAATGACACTGCACTATATACTGCTGCTAGCTGGCAAAACATCAATGCTGTGCACCTACTCTTGAAACACAATGCTGACCCCAACATTGCAGGTGGGCAGTATGGCACTGCACTGCAGGTAGCGGTTCACAATGGAAACATTGATATCGTGCAGCTGCTCCTGGAACACCATGCAGACCCCAACATCCTGGGTGGAGAGTATGGCACTGCACTACGAGCTGCTTGCACTGTACTACGAGCTGCTTACCAGGAAATCATTGATATTATACAACTGCTTCTGGAACATGGTGCTAATCCCAACCTTGTGTGTGGAGAGCATGGCACTGCATTACAGGCTGCTGCTGCTTGTTGGGAAAACATTGATATTGTGCAGCTGCTCTTGGACCACCATGCAGACCCCAACATAGTGGGTGGAGAATATTGCACTGCACTACAGGCTGCTGCCTGCTGGGGAAACATTGATATTATGCGACTGCTCCTGGAACATAATGCTAATGTCAACATTCAAGGTGGAGAGTATGGCACTGTACTACAGGCTGCTGCTTGCTTGGAAAACATTGATATCGTGCAACTGCTCCTGGAACACAATGCTAATGTTAACTTTCAGGGTGGAAAGTATGGAACTCCACTCCAGGCTGCTGTTGCATGGGGAAATATTGATATTGTGAAACTACTTCTAGAGCATGGTGCTGATGTTAACCTGCAGGGTGGAGAGAATGGCAATGCCCTAATAGCTGCCACAATGGAGGGACACTCAGATATTGTGCAGCTGCTCCTGGAACACAATGCTGATGTCAACTTTCAGGGCAGAGAGCATGGAACTCCACTCCAAGCTGCTGCTGCACAGGGAAATATTGATATTGTGAAACTACTTCTGGAGCATGGTGCTGATGTTAACCTGCAGGGTGGGCAGCACAATAATGCCCTACACGCTGCCACTGTAAGGGGACACTTGGATATTGTGCAACTGCTACAAGCACATAGTGCTTGTTTGTAGTAATTCAACTTTGTTTGACATTATGTATGCATTTCATGTTTGCTCAGGTCATTTGTTAAAAGGAACCCATTTTAATAATCTCAACTGGTTAGTCTCTCATATGAGGGCTTTTTGTTATAAATCACTTTCTTTGGTGAGATTTTTTCATGTGCAGAATCCAAACATAGAATTTGTGTGAAAGTAGGATGGCCAAAGAACGGCCTATCCTTTCTTCAAAGTTTCTTTCCATTTAAAACAGTAGCGAAACATTTTTTGTACAATACTTTCCCAACATTAGTTTGTTCAATGGCCATTGATAATAATCTCCCTTAAACATCCATCACCATCATAGTCCATGGTTCATAGTCCTTATCACCTTTGAACTCCTTCTTAACAACTGAAATTGTGGAAACTAGGCTTAACTACCACACACAGAATGGGTATGTATGTATATATTGATTTTGCTGTGTGTGTGACAGAATTAAATATGTGGAGCAGTGTGCATGAGTGAGACATATATATACAGTAAGAGCACAAGATGTATTGCGGTTGGAAATCTTGATTGAAGCAGTTAATAGAACATTTGAATCTCAGAATCCTTGTGTCCGAGTCAAAAGTGAAGATAGAAAATCACCATAGCCAGGTTGCTAGAATAACCATTGAATATTGTGAATTTTTGAGACCCAGCGTGGCATGTCTAAAGTCAAAGGAGACCAAAGGTATATACAAGGGTAGTTGGAAGAAACTTTGAGAACTTATGGGTTCCAGCTGGAAGGGAGCTCAATCAAATGAACAGAGCTGACAGGGAAGGTGAACTCTATCTCAATTTCAAAATAAATAGTAAAAACATGCATGCACCTATCAGGAGATCAAGAGTGCAGAATGTCAATGATAACAAGCAGATGAATTCTGAGCATACCCATTGGTTTGGTAATGAAGCTGCACTGGGGGTGCAGCTGGGATATCAAAAGTATCGAATGCGAAGAGGTCGAGCAGATGCAGGACTAGTGGTGGGGATACCAACCAAAACCTACACCCAAACTCTAAAATCTGACACTTCTGGTACTACAGTCATGGCAAAAATTGTTGCCCATACCATATTTGGAAATTTCATGATGGCTGGCAATAAATGGGTAGTAGGCCTGCTATTAGCCAATCCCTGGCCAAAGGAGTCTTCCAATGTTACATATAATTCAAAATATATATTGCTTTACCATGGACTTGGCCTTGGATGCATAATTACATGGTGTCAACAAATCACAGAAGAACAGTAATATACACAACTGGATCACATGTATTTTGACTCAAGTAGACCATATAGACCACCTTCTACCCAAAAGCTACTTAATAGTGGGTCCACCATCCATTTATTGCCAGCCATCATGAAATTTCCAAATATGGTATGGGCAACAATTTTTGCCATGACTGTATAAATCACGACTCCAACTCCAATACTCGTGGTGTGTGTGTGTTCGAGGAGGTAGGATATGTATCACCCTTCTGGAAGGGTGTGCAGGATAATAGATTTCTGTCTCATAATAGCAGCAGTAGGACGCTCTGTTGTGTGTAGCAGATACTACTACCCATGGGAGGATCTTGGGTTCAATAGGACACTCTTAACTTATCCAAGACTCTGTCCGTGATCATTGAGAACCAATACTTTGACAGCTAGCCAGAAGAAACTGGGCAGACCACCAATTGACAGAGATTTTACTCAGCTTGTCCATGATGACTGGTGGCAGCATATCCAAGACTCAGTGGATCTTACTCAAGTGGTAAAAAGGCCACACTAAGAGTGCAGCTGCGATATCAAAATGTGGCTAGAGCTGGGCTAAATGAGCAAGAAAGCGCAACAACTAGTCGGTAACATGAATCTAACCCAAAAATACGCAAAATCTAATCACTCTACTAATCACAACTACAACTTGAAATGCTAGTGCTGGGTGTGAGTTCGGGGTGGTAGGGCACAGATCACCCTTCAAGAAAGATGTGCAATGAAGATAGTGTGAATGCAGCGGTGTCAAGTGGCTCAAAGAGCTTGTTTCTAGGCTGCGAGCAGGGACTATTCAGCCACGAGAGAATCGAGAGGTTCAATAATGAAGCTCCGGCTCAATACAGACCTATTTTGGTGATCTGTCGGAACCAGCCCTAGGAGGACAACTAGCCAAGAAGTCTGGAGCTGGGTGGATATCAATTGACAAATTCAGGGAGGGACCGCTGCCGAAAGGCAAGGTGGCTTCAACAACACGAGGTAATTCTGTGGCAGCATGGGCTAGCACGAGGCGGCTCTTACACCGTGGATGGCAGCATTCTCTCAAGACAATGCTTCAGAAGCTTATCAAGGTTGAGCGGCAGCAGTTATATCAACAGTGGGGCAAGCCCCTCCTCGACAGATATCAATATCACTTAGTCCTTTCTGAGAGTGTCTCAAAAAGTCGTCTTTCAGAAGCTCAAGAGTCCACTATATTCCCTTTCAATTTCTCAGGTGGATAGTTTGCTCACTAATACAGAATCTACAGCAGGCTTATATACATTCTAGGGAGGCTCAAGGGAGATATAAGGAACATTCTGGATCAAGCTGCTTAAGACTTCAAGTGGCTCAAGAGCCAATGGAGTTGAGAGTATCTCTCAAGTGAGGATATTTTTAGGTCTGGCTGAGATATCCCCGGAGATGATGCAATATTGCATGCTTGGTTGCCTTGCCCCACTCAAGAGACAATTATCTTTCTGAGTCATTCTATGCCGAGCAGCACCATTGTTCTCTGCCAACAGCACCATTGTCTTCAACCAGAAGATCCTGCTGTGCCAACAGCTCTTCTAAAGCCACTTAAGCTGTCAGAGCTTCGTAATGATTCTGCCGGGGCAAGACCCTTCAACAGCAAGGGGTATTTCTGCTTGTATTGCCTCTTCTATTTCTCTTCAGCTGCTGAAGGCCAAGGAACACTTCAGCTTGGGATGGAGCTTGTCTTACAGGATGTGAACAATGCTTTAGTACAGCTGTTCATCTCCCGGGAGCATCTACAGCTGAGATCATGAAGAACAGTACATATATCAAATTTATTTCATATCCCAGGGAGACAGAGTCTGCAGAGGCATCAAGCAGGGCAAGAATATTGCAAAACTCAGTAATTTCCCATCTCATTGAGTGGGGTGACACAGAATTCATTGAGCCGGGCAAGGAATATGTCAATTCATTGAGCCAGGCAAGGAATATGTCAATTCCTTGAGCTGGGCAAAGAATGTCTACACTTCATTGAGCAGGGAAAACCAAAAACTCTTGAGAAGGGTGACATTCTTGCTTCATGGCAGCCAGTATATCTCGAGAGGCTTCACATACTACTGCCCTTTCAAGCAGCAAATCAAGATGCTAGTTGTTCCTCATTGCTCGCCTCCGGCACATAAGACTGCAGCTTGCCACCGATGTCTATAGCCTAATGCTAGTTGTCTTGCAACAGAATTTTATGACTTTACCAGCTGTATTATTGAGCTGCTCAACAGATAATGTTTAGCGCACTGCCTTTCGGCCCTCGATGGTGTAGCTTGCTACCCTGGGGCAGGTACATGCCCTCAACACTGATCTTCACTTCACCTATGCAGACAAGTCAAAAATGAATAAAAACTAGGGTTTTTATGTGTTTCATACCACACCTCATCAGTGACAGCATAGGCAAGGCACAGGGGCTCTTACTTGAACAGCTGGGGGTCTTTTCTTGAGAAGTGGGCTTTATTTCACTGGCAGCGACTCAAATCTCCCCACAAGGAGTACCCTCAACTATGAACAGACAGTCTCGAGCTGTGGCTCTTATGCAAGAGGTGCACTCAAGGGCAAATGCAGTGGCTCTTATGTCACGGCAGGAGACCCCTTTCAAAGATATTGAATCACTTGGTCTATCTCTTAGAGTGCTGCAGACGTGTGCTTTTCAATTCAAAAGAGTACCATTATATTCCCCTGATTTCCAGGCATATATTTTTCTGACTACCACGGGAATTACTGCTAGCTTTTATATGAACATTCAAGTCGAAAGGAGTAAAAAGGGACATCTAGGATTATTAGTGCTTCATACCTCTAGTGGTGAGGGTCCAATGACAATTCATGCATTGCAGAGTCATCCATCTGGTGGAGATATTCTGCATGGTTTCTGTCATTGACACCTTATGTTGCCTGGGTTCCTCCAATAGCAGAAATGACTTTCGCTGTCCCCACCAGTGCTGAAGGAGCTGTTCCGGCAGGAGACCCTGCTGTGGCAGGAAGTCCCTTATGCCAAAGATTTCTAATGTCGGTGGGTCTTGCTGCAAGTCATCCTGACTCGCAGTTGGAGTAGCTATATCTTGTTCAAAGATTTCTAAAGTATTCTCCCTTTACTCAGAGGTCGTGGAAGGTGAACCAAGTGCGACAGTGAAACGGTGCACTTGACAAATGTGAAAGAATAGTGATAGAATACGATGGGCAACAACCACACCAACAACTACCAAACTACACCAACACTACTACTCCCAAAGATTAAGTGCTTCTCCTTGTGAGTTCGGGCCTGAGCCGTAGTATGTGGCTAGCTGGTTCACAATTGAAACCAAATAGAAATCCAAGACACACAGTACTTTGTATGTTCGTCTTATACTTCAGATGAGTGCTTCCAACTGAAGGAAAGTCTGCCTAGGCACCTCGATGAACGAAGCAAATAGGTTGTTTATAATAGGTAGATACAAGGAGGTTTAGACAATTAAATCTAAGGCTCCAGAACAGAGGTTTTGATAATTTGCGAAAATCCTCACTCCGGTAGTCTGTGAGTATCTGAGGCTAACTCCAAGTGAACAAAGGCTCAAATGGTTTGTTATGCCATCGATCTAGGCTTTCCAATGCACTAGGAACATTTGCCTACTTTGTTATCAGGCCCTAGAGACACTGCACGTGTCCAGACATCAATCCAACACACTACAACAGGGCTCCTAGGCAACAAGCTGGGGTGAAGGCAAAGCACCTGACAGGGTACAGTTGGTTGCCTAGGGGTAGTATACCTGGTTCAAATCTTCTGTTAAGGCTTCCTGCCAGCTACCGCAATTCCAGTCAAGATCCAATACACTATAACAAGGCCCTTTGCACAGGTCGGGGTAGAGGCAACTCAATGATCAAATACGACTTCTTTCAACAGGGGAGAACACCCAATCAATTTTATAAGTGAAGACTCAATCTTAAGTCAACAACTGAAGGTCTCTTTCTCAAGTTCAAAAGAGTCAAACAATATCCAGATTCCAAGTAAAGACTAATACAAGCAGAGTTTCGGGGTACCAAAATCTCCATGTATAGCCTGAGAAACCTGCACTGGTACTTAGGTGGGATCAATCTGGCGTCGTGGTTATTCTACTGGGTTTTTATACATATAAGCAATGATGGATGAGATAAAGTAAAATGAGTCAAAATAAATATGCTGAGGCCATTCACAAGCGTCCGAGGTAGGATAAGTCATGTTGAATGACTGCCTAGGTCTATAAATGGTATATGTGTGATCGCAAGTGCCGCCATCTGCACCTACAAGTACGTGTCTGTACGGCAGGAGTTGAATCCTCTCTAACAATAGTTTTGGCTGCTGATTCATGCAGTCTGGTGATGCTCTGGACTTGCAGATCCCAACTGCCAAGACTACCGATGCTCAGTTCCAATAAGAACTGTCCAATCGTTCTCCTATATTTGTCTATGTTTGTCAGGTCATGCTCACACTCGACCATCACATGTCTTTCTTATGCCAAAGTCTTCGGATCAATGCCTCAGCCATCTCCTTGGCCTAACGGTTTCGTCCAAAGTCAACGATCATCCTCCTAGGCGCTTGTAATCCTACTAAGTTCCATATGGTGTCTTGTACCATTGGTCCCTAGCCACCTAGGCATCGGTCTGAATATGTCTGGTGATCTCTCTCAGCCTGCTCATTGAACCACTGCACTTCTAGTTGAACATCTTGTCTTCAACATTGCTCCTAGGCATGGATGGGCTTCTAGATATATCTCCTTAGTGGTCATGTATAAGTGCCTAGGCAAGCGCATCCCACTTGTAAGACCCAAATACTACAGCTAGCCGTCAGAGTCAATGCTAACTCTCCTTTATATCACTGAACAGGGTCCTAGCGCACTTGTATAAGTAACCACCTAGGTGCATTCCTACGCTTCCAGATGGTTTGCATTCTGGTCTGGAAAAGTGCAAAAATACCAGAGGATCAATACTTTATTTGTTGCGCCCGTCTCAACGAAACGATGTGACGGAAGGAAGACCGTTGTCAGAAGAGACAAATTCACTGGTGGCAAACCTCCAAAGGACAACAACTGAAATTCAAATTTGAATCTGGTTGTGGCTGCCAGCCAGCCAGCCAAGGATGGTTTCTAGCCTAGGTAGTGTAGCAGCAACAAGAATACTGTCGTCTTTTGCGAGATTTTGGAGGCACTGTCCCATGATCGGTGAGAAACCAAAAGATAAGACCATGACCAAAAGGCAATGACATGAGCAGGGGTTGCACTTGGTCGCCAGAAAAGACGTCCCAGAATGCATGTCACCATATGTTGGCGAGGGAGCGTGCAGCAGAGGGTCAATGTCGAGACTGGGGTTGGGCTAGCATTTATGCTGTTACTATGAAGTCCACCTGGAACGAGATCAATGCCGCCGGGGTATTCTGTAGGTGTGAGAGGTATTTCTGATTCCGATTCGAAATGGCCCGCACTCGATTCTTGATCTTGACAAAACGCCGGTGTTGGTACCTCTGGATTTTTTTGCGTCAAAGTTGCAGTTGGATCGGTGGTATTCGGTGGACATCCAGCGCCATTTTCGCGTTGAGAGGGTTTGCACGGATTCCGGAAGTTGGATTCGACAGAAGCTTGTGGTGACAGACAGGGTGTCATGACCCTATACCCAATGCGAATCAACCGGCTCGACCGGCGCCGTGTCATAATCACTGACGCTTTTTCTTGTACCAAACGATATCGATGTATTTTTCCGTTCACTCGCGCTTGTGCCGCATGGATTCGCAATGGAGGCGTTTAGTGTCGCGTTCATGGACGTCCTGAGCCCTGGACAAAACTATAATAATTTTCCTACCTGTACAGACGTCCGAGTTTTGGTGAGTATTTGCGGATCTTTTTCCATCATTAATGAAAGATAATAATGCTATGCAGGAATCGTACGGCTTTCCCTGAATGCTTCTGAATCTGAGTATTGGAAGCGAAATAGAGCGCCAAAAACCCCGTTTTTAGGCTATTTCTTGGGACTGTTTAACCAAGTTTATGAACGCTCCGTTTACAAATTGAATGAGTGCGTGAGTGCAGCACGAAGTCACAAGTTGTGTTCAACTAATAACACCCGCTGGAAAGAACCTTGTCTTCACGCTCGCAACGCATCGAGTGAAGCGCGAGAATGGGACAACAACAAAAATTGAAATATGATGTATTCAGTCGATGCCGCTTCCAAGATACGCACCAAAAGCATGCACACACCAACTGAGGTGAGGCAGGGCGGAGGAAGTATCAGTATCATTCGATAAATACCACGGACTCCAGGTGAATGAGTCACATAAAATTGCAAGACTGACGCGAATAGAGGGTTTCGGCAGTACACCAAAGAGAGATAAGTACTTGGACTCCGTGTAGAGCTGGTCAAGTTGGAAAGGTGCCGGATCTAGGAAGGAAGATTTTGTAGAAGTTGACACACTCGCAGTCAGGCTGATTTTGCAGCGAGTTTAGAGTCAAATACACCAAGCAGTGTCAATGCGCATGTGATTGTTGGGATGACACTGCATGAACGATTTACATTTCTCACTGAAAAGATTGGTGAATATTTTTCTATCCATTTTTTCACTGAAGAAACAGGTAGAAATTGCATAACAATTTCAGCCATTTTGCATGCTGAGCAAAAAATAGCTGAAAATGGCTTGAATTTTTCACCAAAGTTGTCAGTAAAAATTTAGGTGCAAAATTATTGACATTTTTTTACTGATCTTTTCAGTGAAAAATGTAAATACTTCATGCAGTGCGAGGGCCGAGACGTAAGTATCTCTGAAATGCAAGATCAGATTAAATTTCTCTCAGATTCAACTTTGAGATTTATGTACTGACTTGCGACTTTGAATCCCCGCTCGGTCCAAGAACTCAGTGAAGCACAAGCTCTCCAGCCAGGTGCCGCAACATACTGTCGGTTCCATTGGCCGGCGCTCATATGTTTTGAATTTCTTTCCGAAGAGAATTACAAGGAAGAGTCGTGGAGCGTCTGGCAGATTGAGCGAAAGCCGCAAGGATCTCGGCAGAAATTGTGTTTTGCTGCCAGCCCTGAAATGTGCAAATGCAGGTAGTCATCGGTGAGCACTGAGAAAGGCGTCACGTCAAGCACTTGCAGGGCGACCTGGTTGTCATGCTTGGTCGGTATGTGGGAGGTAAGTATTAATGAGTGAAAGAGTGACAACTGGGTTAACGTCCAAGACGTTGTTCAGCACCGTCGAGCCAAATATTACCCAAGTGGCACAGGACGAAAGGTTTCAGATGGTGTGAACAGGATTGAACAAGTGTCGTGTCAACTTGGACACCAAGCCACAACCAAGGCTCCAGAGCAATAAATGGCTTTGGACAAGAGACAGGATCGACAGGCGGAACACGGATTGCATTGAGAGTCCGAGCAACCAGAAACTAGATGGTTCATAAAGAGGATGGTGTTAGAGCACTGCCTGGCGGAATGCGAGCTGAACACCGAGACGAAATTTTTGAGTGACGTATGAATGCACATCTATAGAACGGAATTATGAAGTACTTGCCTCGTATCATGAAATTCAAATGGTCGGTTTGCTAGCACTAGCAGCGGATCGCAAATGAATAAGAGGAAATTGCGAATGCGGACAAGTCGGCGGTGCTGATATTGAAATTGGTTGCACGAAGCCTACATGCGCCAATAACGATCCTCGTCCGTGTGCCATATACACAAGAACTACAACGGAAGGAGGGGAAAAAAAGACGGACAGCAGGGTTGGGTGTTCCAGACGTTGGATTTCATTCAACTTAGACCAAGATGGTTGTGGGAAACTGGAGACAAAGAGGTGTTGGATGACGACTGGCTCGCCGCTCGGCGTCTCATGTCTAAAACGAAAAGCCTACGAGGAAGGAATTTGGAGAGCTTAGGCTCGCACCATCGTAACGTCCGACAAGAAACCCCGGCGGGCGCATTGCGAGAGCGAAGATACATGGTACACAGCGCTGTTTGCCGTCGTTCTCGCCTGCTTGGTTCTCGCACTCAAGCGAACCAGGCTCGCTTACCATTGGAAATTCAACTTCAAGATGAGCCGCGAGCAGTGCACAGAGTGAGATGCGCGTAAGACAGACCCAGACTGAGGAAAGTATGCATTTATTTATTTTGTAGCGCCGCTGATATTCTGAAACGGTGAGCGGTGCTATGCGGGAATGGGACAGGACGGACATGCTAGTGATGTGCAAGAGGAAGGACTCCTGAAGAGCAAGATTCTTTCCAATGTGCTTGAATTAGAAAATTCGACAGTCAACTACGCACTTAGAGTGGAGAGGGTACATCAATGAATCCCCAACTGACGAAAAAAATGTCATAGGATACAAGACACAGTCGGCTCCTGGTTGATCACAAGATATAGATATCCTCTCCGATTTTTGCTATCTTCAGGTTAGATTTAGAAACAGAGTCTTGGATGAGTAGAGAAAGAACACAGAATTTAGAAAAGCAAGCAAATGTGTAGAAATTGCAGTTTGCTGCCAGGGAAAAACGTCCAAAAGCGTCTATCCCAGCACAGGAAACTGCGTCGGCAATAAGAAGACGTTGACTTGGAATGGAATCCAATCGTTATTGAAATGGGTCGAGGAGCCTGTTTGTCGTTCGTCCTGGCAAGCTTGGGAGGTATCTTCCAGTCAAAAAAATTTGAACGCCTAACATGAGTCATTGCTGACAAGTCCGTCCGTTGTCTGAGTCGGAGACTCGGAGTCGCTCACATACAAGCACTTCGTCCCCGCCTTCAATTGCGCTTTGAGGAGCATATGGGTGCATGTACAACACAGCAGTGAGGGGAATCGTTGGTAAATATCACAGGCGCAGGAGATGTTAAAGAATGTGGGGTCTAAAGCAGCTGGAGGGATCGGCATGGGAAAGGAGCGTGGTATGGCGCTGGATGTACGCCGTGTTCCATCGATGTGCGGACACTCTATACAATATTAATATTAGCTCTTCGTTCAGCCGTGGGTTGGGGCAGAACCAATAGATTGTATGTACCTATACAATATTAATATTACTGTGGATATAATATAAGTACGAGGTTGTAGTAAAAGGAATGTGGACGTACGCTCTTCGTTCAGCCGTGGGTTGGGGCAGAACGAAGAGCGTCGAGTGCTACATGGCTATATATAACGGGGGTAATTACCGACAGACAGCTTGCATGCTGGCGTCGCGTACGAGCTCGCCTCCGCGCCGACTTGCCCCAAAATCCATACGCTAACACTCCCCCTCAAGTCGCGTGGAGTCTTCTACGCCGAGTTATCGAATTTTCGCGTGGACGAGAATCTTGATGAGGTGGTCCACGATGGGGTTGTTTTCGGCGGCATGGGAGTGGATGATGCCGTCGTCGATGGTCGTGCGGATGCGATGGTAGCGTGAGTGCGCAAGCTTCATTCGAAGCTTGGTGTTGCTGAATGTCGTGGGGCTGCAGTGGCTGCGGGATGGCGCGGCGTCAGTGGTGTCCAGGTGTATGTGCCTGGGGCTGGGCTTCGAAGGAACGGGGTCGGCGGTTGTGTCGTTTGCGTCGCAGACGTTCGCGCGGGTGGCGATGCGTGGGTGTGGTCGGGCGTATCGGCTCGGTGTGGTCGATGGTGTGGGCCTGATGGTGGCCTTCGGCAGTTGGTCGAGTGTGCTAGGACTCGGTGTCGTCGTGCGTTGCGCGTCGGCAATGGTGGACGAAGGAGGACAAGGGAAGGACGTGAATGTCACGCATGTCACATGTACCAAATTTGGTAACTTCCTCTTGCTCTGCTCTCTGGCGCTCCTTGGTCTCTGGACTTTGTGGATTCTCTGGATTCGGGCTCTCATCGTGCGTGGATGGCGCGTCTTTCGCTCTTGTCGATGTTGACGTCGGCAATGGCACAGTTTCTTCTGCAACAGCGGCTCGGACGGTGGTGAAGGCAGTGGCTCTGTGTAGCCAGCTGTCATTTTCAAATATGGTGTTTGCGGTGGGCTTGCGCGTCGGTATGATGCTTGGTGGGAGCTTGGTGGCGCCTCGTCCGCCTATGGAGCCGGTTCCATCAGCTATGTCGCGCAGCCACTGTGTGGGCTTGCGTGTACGCGTTGTGCGGGGTGGATCGGGTGCGGGTGTGGGAGATGATGGATGGATAGTCTCGGGAGGTGCGGATGATGGTTCTGCGATGGGATCTAGCGTGTCTGGTGCTGCCGAAGGTGCATGTTGGGTTACTGGGGGATCTTCCGGTACTGATTTGTTTGAAGATGCTTCGGGGGCCGCATCTGGTGCTGCGGCGGGCGGATTTCGAGCGTCGTGATTGTTTGAAGGGACCTTGGGGGCCGCATTTGGTGTTGCAGTGGGCGTATTTCAAGCGTCGCGAGCGCTGTTGTCGCCCATCTCCCCCTCGATCAGGACGCTCGGGTAAGTAACGTCCTCTTGCTCCCCCTCAAACTTCACATTGCATTCAACAGATATTTTATTCTGCTCTGGCCAGTAGATTCGGTGACCCTTGGCGTGCGCATCGATTCCTATCCAACGACACGGCTTCGCCTGCACGTCAATTTTCGACGCGTGCTCCAGCTTCACCCACACGTTCGCACCGAATCACCGAATTTGTGAGAGGTCGGGCTTGTTGCCCATGGCGTGTTCGTGCGGCGTCGAGCCGATCGTCTTTGCGGTCTCCCGTGCGGTTGCGTAGCCATGCAGCGTGTGATAGGGCTTCGAGCCAGAGGGACGTGGGGAGGTTTGCGAGGTGGAGCATGGTGCGAGCGTGGGCGAGCAGCATCTGCAGGACGTGCTCAGCGTTGCTGCCCGGCGCTGATGGGTTTTGAAGGTGCGTCTCGCTCTCTCTCGCAGTGATGCTGCGGTGTACTTTCGCCCAGGCCGGATACTGCTTGTAGGCTGCCCTCACCTCGCTCTTCCCCAGCCCGACTACGACAGCCTCGTCCGATTTGCCGTCGAGGAATATGACGGTGTATGACTTACGTCCGAGTGATGGAGTAGGTGCAGGTCCCCAGGTACTGCAGCACGTATCATCGTCGCTGTAGACCTTTTCGCCGGAGTTCGAGCGGGTGTGGGGGGGCTCATGCTTGAGCATGCCCTTGTCGCATCCTCTGCACGGTTCCGCGTCTGTGTCAGTGAGTTTTACACCGGTAACGAGGCCTTTGCTGATCATGTTCTGCAGGCCGCGGACGTCGGCGTGGCCCATGCGGCAGTGGAATTCATGCAGGGTGAGTGTCGTGCACGGGGTGTTTACAGCGGGCATGGAGACGGGGTTGGGTGTGGGGGTCGCCGTTGCATGTACCTCCTGTATGGGGTACAGGCCATTGCGTTCGGGGATGACGAATAGCATCGCGCGGTCCGGTGTGAGGACGTGCGCACTGTCCTTCTCGATGTGGACGGCGTGGCCTGATCTGGCCATGCAGCTGACGGATACGAGGGTGAGGGGGCGTGCAGGACGTCCAGTAGCATCATGTTGATGCATCGGCCGTTGTGGAGGACGGTCATCGGGACCTTGCCGCTCCTGGTGGCGTAGAAGGTATGGTTGTCGGCGGAGTGGATGGGGATGGCTTCGATGGTGTGGTAGTCGACGAATCGCTCGCGCAAGGGGCAGTAGTGCCGGTTGGCACCTGAGTTGAGGAGCACAGTGAAGCCACGTGAGACGATGCCCGTCTCCTCGAGCTTGGTGAAGTCAGTTGCGACGTGCATGGCGGCACTGAAGGCGGATGCGTAAGTCCCTGTGCCTGCATCTGCCGTGTTGATGGTGTTGTCATTGTTGTCGTTGTCGCCGCTGCTGCTGTCTCCCCTGCCGTTCCTGTTTCCATGACTGACTTCTCCCCAGTTCGTAGGTCGTTGTCCTGCCTTGCCGCCGCCCTTCAACCAACAGTCTCAGGCCCAATGGCCTCTGTGACCGCAGTTGTTGCAGACGTCGTGGGTGCCTGCAGCGAGTGCTGCGCCACCGGATGGGGCGGTGGTTCCGTGGATCGCGGCGTCGTCGCGTGCCAGGTGGCGGATCGCTTCAATGAGCATGTCAGCGGTGTAGAGAGGTGGGATGCCGGTGGGGTTGAGCTGTAGCGCAAGTTGGCGCATCGACTCGGCGTTCGCAAGGATGGTGCAGACGTTTTCGCGCCAGCTGTTCGGGAGAAGGTGAAGTACGATGCTTTTCTTCTCCGAGTCTGTGAGGATGCCGCCGACGCTAGCGTGTTCGGTGATGAGGAGGTCGAGCTGGTCAAGAGTGGAACAGGGATCGCGGTCGGATTCCGGGCACTTGAGCTGGTGCATGTGGTCGACGAGGGATTGAGCATGTAGCTCTCCCTGGTGCTCATACAATTTGCAGAGCGTATTCCAGGACTCGCGAGCGGATGTATGGTTGGCGATGCGGATTTTATGCGTCTCGTGAATGGATTGGAAGAAAATGGTGCGTATCTTTTCGTTATTTATCTCCCATTCATCCAACTCTTTGTTGTAGGTTGCCATTGCCCTCTTGTGGTCGTTGAGCGCCTGCTTGTCGGGGTTGTCCGCAAGCATGGGCTTGATCGGTGCGGTCGCGCGTCCATCAAGGTAACGCGCTTTCCCTATGCCGGTGATGTGCGACTTAATCTGGGTTTTCCAGGTCACAAAGTTCTCGCCTCGCTGGCCAAGAACCGGGAGCCAAAGACGGCTCGTCGCAAAATCATCGTCATCGCAACAGGTGTCCATAACCTGTTAAAGAATGTGGGGTCTAAAGCAGCTGGAGGGATCGGCGTGGGAAAGGAGCGTGGTATGGCGCTGGATGTACGCCGTGTTCCGTCGATGTGCGGACACTCTATACAATATTAATATTAGCTCTTCGTTCAGCCGTGGGTTGGGGCAGAACCAATAGATTGTATGTACCTATACAATATTAATATTACTGTGGATATAATATAAGTACGAGGTTGTAGTAAAAGGAATGTGGACGTACGCTCTTCGTTCAGCCGTGGGTTGGGGCAGAACGAAGAGCGTCGAGTGCTACGTGGCTATATATAACGGGGGTAATTACCGACAGACAGCTCGCACGCTGGCGTCGCATACGAGCTCGCCTCCGCGCCGACTTGCCCCAAAATCCATACGCTAACAGGAGACACTGCATGGGGGTTGGATCCGAGAAACGGCTGAGCGGATGGTGGCTGACGAGGTGTTCGGAACCGGGCCGGGCGGACCGTGCCGTAACTCTTCTCTTTCCATCACACGAACGAACGTTGGACCCACTCGCGCTAGTGGCAATAATGCTTTCCTCTGTGGGACCATTCGGATTCATGATTGACGCACGCCTCCCCCGCAATGACATTGCCTTAAAAGGCTAATCTCATCTTATCGGACCACGTGGGTGTTTGGAAACGGTCTCCGTCCTGTCTAATCTGCTAATTTTCCCAACCTTTGTGTTGGCCGCTTGCCGTAGTGGTTATTGATGCGAAATGCTTCATTGGGGGCGCCAGTTCGAGCCCGGGATGTGTGCTTCATTATTTATTTACTTTCATTTTATTTTGTTTTCGGCCCGACCCAGCACCACGCAGTGGGCCCCGCGCCGAGCGGAACCGCTGCACAGTGGGCCCAGCGGCGAGCGTTAAGAGGGTCCCGCTAGAGTCTCCCCCGCGCCACGGATTGCAAAAAAAAACCCTCAGAATCCAAGAAAAAGTGGAATACGCGCCGAAAAAAAATATTCTTGAACACCATGCAGTGGGCTCCCGCGGCAAGTGGATGCCCCACGCAGTGGGCCCAACGGTGAGCATCAAAGGGGCTCTGCGGGGGTCTCGCCGCATCAAAGTGCTTAATATCTGTGTATAAACAGTCTAAATCCCCGAATATATTGAAATAAATAAATAGTAATACATATGGATGTGCCTCCAGGCCTAAGAAGAGGGGTGTTGGGGAAAGGGTGAGGGGATCACTCTTCCTCCCAGCTGAAATACGATAAAAATGTCTTTGAAACACATCCTTTATCGACGCGTCGCCTTTCCACGTGATGTGAAAGTATCACGTGCTGTCATTGCGGGGGAGGGCAACGGGATTTCGGATTCATTCAGCGTCTACATCTCGTTCCAACCTGGCACGGATGATGTCGTTTCGAAGGCCGATGCTGCGGCGCGCATTACGACTCCGTCGATTATCCGGATCATCGGGACTCGGTGGCATTGAGGCTACAGACTTACAGTGCGCTACGTGGTATGCTGGTACGGAGAGCGACTGCAGTCGAGAGATACCGTGAGTACGTCTTCTGTGGAAGATTATGATTCCGGCGACGCCGCTCTGTCCACCGGGAGTCCGGGACCTCGACGGCGACTTAGGACCGCAAGATGCGGGAAGTGCTGGTGCGGTGCGGCGCAGGCAAGATCTTGGGGCTACGTCTGCACCTACACGGTCGGCTTGGACGATCTTCGGATCCTTCGACTCGCTCCCCATCTACTCTTCCAAGACCCGCGGACACTACGACGCCGCAGACACTCGGCGCTCCCCTCCCTGCGTCTGGCTTTTCCTTTCGATCACTTCTATGTTGGATCGTTCAATGTCGCCGTCAACAACGACAACGACACCTACCTCCACTTCTTCCGCTCGTGCTTCGCGATTCAGCTCGATAATACTTTGGATACCTCGACGTCTCACGTCATCCCCTGTATCGTAGGCGGATTCACGTACTTGAATGGCATTACATACGCCAGTCGTTGTCCTTGAGTGGTTGTTTTCACCGAGCGGTCGGCGCTTGTCATAGCTCTCCATGCTTCACGGGCTCGAGGCCCTCTCGGAACGCATGACGGGCGCGTTATTTCGCTGCGGGTCTGTTTTTTTACGTGCGAAGGACGAACACGGACGGCGACGCTACCGTGACCCGGTATTTCGCTCGAGGACGACGCTGCTCCTTCGTCACACCCGACTACACACGGAGATGCAGCACACTCGTCAACCTCCACTTACAGCTGCGTCTCGGTGCCATTCCAGGATTATAGAGCTACCCGAGTGGCTCGACATCGTGGTCCTTCCGGTGTTCCCTGCCCCCGCGAGCTACACCGCCATTTTCGCTTCCTCGGGAACCAGATACAGACCAAGGTACACGCCCGCGGCTATACCTCGGCCTACTTCTTGCACTCCCCGTATGGTCATTCCCTCGACGACTCCGCTTCGACGGCTAGGACCACCACCTCTTCCTCGTCCTCCAAGCATCACCGCCGTCCCGCAGGCGCCTCGACTCGACTGCGGTTTCACTTACGACCTCCACATCGGCTGTCTCTATCTCGCCTGCGGCTATTGGAAGCCTTCGATTTTGCCCACCACCTTGCCTTCGTACGTGCGGTGAATACAGATACCCCAAAAGCACGCGGTGCTCATCTTCGGCGTCTATATCGTCGTCGCTTCCCGTGTCGACCTCCACCCCGCCATCGGCTCCCCGCACGGCTCGTACTCTCTCTCTGCAGACGCCCCGGCTTCTGCTTGCCGCCGTACCGCATCCGACACTTCTGAATCTTGGTGCGGCTCGCAGTCTTTGCGGTTCGTGGTCGCCGAGCGTTCCAGCCAGCACGACTACACCGCCAGAAAAAATATACTCAGGCCGTCCACCTCCTTATCCATCTCGACCGCTCGACCTCTCCCTCAGCGACGACCGCACTCCTCATCATGGATGGAGACGCAATATCACTTGGGATGTATACTTGCGGTGCACTCCGCGTTTTCACGGCATCTCGATCGCTCAGGTCCAAGACACCTGGAAGCCCAATGTGCCGACACTCGTGGGCGTTTCCGCGTACTTCGGCTCCTTTCTCTAGCATGACGACCAAAGAACCGCCACAGTCCGCTAGCACCTTCCACCTCCGCCTTTGCCCCCTCTTCCACGGCACGGAATCCGCGTCGTCGGCGGCGGTGCTCGCGACCGTTAATCCTCAAGTACGCACCTTGTCGCTGGTACCCCTGCCCGCTCGAGGGCGTTGCATCGTGCGCCTGCGCGCTCCTCGCCCAGAAGATGAAGTCCCACATACTCCGTAACGCATCACAAGCTGTGCTTCCTCGCCCGACTTTGTCCTCCAAGATGCAGCTGCATCTTTTTCGCGCTGGACTACCCACGCAGACACCGCAAAGCCGCGTCCGCCCCCAGCGATTATCCGTTGGCGCTATTCCTTCGCCGTCGACTCTAGACGCGCTCACGCCTATGAGCTACGGATCCTTCATACCCTTCATCCACTCTCCAGCCGAATCACCGCCGACCGTGGACCCGCACGTGGAGCTTGTCGGCGCTGTCCAGCCGTAATCCCCGTTCCGCACGTTCGTCTCCTTGCAGCCCACCCCGCGTCCACGTGCCCTCCGCCTCCCTGACCACCACCGCCCGAATACGCGCGCGGATGAAGCACGATCCCTGCGTAATATGCCTTCACTTCCATCTCCGTAATCCGTATCCTGTATCCCAGCGCTCGAAGTACCGCGGAGCGCTGGCACTCCACGTGGGAGTGCGAGGGTGACGGGGAGTCAGCGGATGGAGTATCCGGCGTCCACGTCGTTTACCGACACGCTAGCAAATCTACCGTGATACAAATCTAGCTACCGTTGAGATTCCTGGATTGACACATCATTCGCGTACTTTCCGTGGACTCGATCCTCCGTAAAATATATATCGTGTCTATTCCACATTACTTCGTGTACACATTTTTGTTTGTGGTTTTTGTAGTCGTGGCCGTCTTTCGATACGTTCCTTTCTTTGAGCTGTACATCCTAGACAAGCACTGCACTGAATAGAACGTGGATATCGCGGTGAGCCATGAATTCAGCCACAACCTTGCCTCGTTGCGAAGGCGCGAGTCCGGTGCGAGTGATGCTTGTCTTTGAAGTTTCTCGCCGCGGCCGATCATTTGGGGAAACTCTGCACCGTTGCGGTGATTATTTTGGGACATTTTTCGGAATTCGAACTGGGTAGCCCGAGTCTAAATAAGTACATACTTGTTTGCCTTTTATCCCTTTTTTTTCCCCTCTTCAGTCGCACTGTCAGTGTTGTTCACCCTCACATCGGGATTACCGGAATTTCCACCTGCATTAAATTGACTCCAATACTTGAAATTTCAAATCAAGTATCATTGACCAGATATTTTGCGTTTTCTCTGTGCCGAAATGCTTCGGGCTTTCCATATATAGTAAGCCCGAGGCATTTTTTCAACATATACTTATAATTTCTTGTCCAATTTGCCGACAATTGATACTCAATTTAAAACTTTAAATATTGGAGTCAATTTAATGTGGGGGGGAATTCAGGTAATCCCGATGTGCCTGTATATTCTATTCCATTTACAGCATTGCTTGATATTCATCGGTCCGACTTCGATCTTCGGGTGCATTGTTCTATAATAAGTTGACATGAGGTAACGTTCCGTGAAGTGGCTTTTCTCTCACCATGACACCCCCCGCACCCCACGCCCCACTCCAAAGTCACCAAAGGCGTCGACAATGCCCCAAATGCGCTTGATACCGCTCTCGGCATTCTTAAAACTCTCACCGACTTCGCCGCCAATGTTCCTTATCTGGACAATATAGCTGGCATTGTCAAGAGTCTGATTGAGATCCGCGAGGTCACTTGCCGCTTCGCTCCTGGGTCGTTCTCTTATTCATGATTCACAGAATGTGAAAAGTAACAAGGAGCGTGCTAGTAGGGTTTTAGAGAAGATTGGGACAATCACCCAGATGATTGCGACTGGATTGCTTGGGTTGAACAACACGCAAAGGACCGCAGCCACAGATGCATTGAAACAAGAGTTGGAAAAGTACAGCAGGTACAACATTGTAAATGTCCAATGCCCACTTTGCTGACAGTATTAGTGTATTGGTAGATGCTGTCCACATCCTGCAAAAATGGACATCACAAAGTACGGTGCAGCGTGTCCTGAAGCGCAGTGACTTCAATGATATTGCTGAGAATCTGGAGAACAAGATTGACAGTTTCCGTGATGCATTCAGTGTATGTGCTAGTCTTGGGATGTGCCTACTATG
This sequence comes from Mycena sanguinolenta, assembly GCA_014462675.1. Lineage (NCBI taxonomy): Eukaryota > Fungi > Basidiomycota > Agaricomycetes > Agaricales > Mycenaceae > Mycena > Mycena sanguinolenta. Next base: position 676,945 of record JACAZH010000037.1, on the reverse strand, counting down.
GGCTTCTAACAAGAAGTACAGGTTTCACGGTTGACTGCCCTTTCGCAGGGACAGCATGAGATAAGCACAATGCTGTACGATTCTAGATCCCTGACACCTGACATCCATACACTATCTAACTAACCTGGCAGGATGACACTCATTGACAGTGACACTCGTACAAAATTGGAGAAATGGCTCAAGCCTGCAGATCTAACTGCAAGTGATCAAGGCGCCTCAAACAAGAAACATCCTGGGACTGGCAAATGGCTTCTCAAAAATTCTCCTGAATTTGGGGAATGGATTTATGCCCCAATGTCATTTCTCTGGCTATATGGGATATGTAAGTGCCTCCCATTGTGATGTGTTTGACTACTTATGCTGGTTTTAGCTGGGTCAGGCAAAACTGTCTTGAGGTATCCCACTGCCATTTGAGCATTTTCTCAGTTTGCTGATGAGCTATAGTTCCATGATTGTTGACAAAATTCAGCACTTCGGATTTTATGCATTCTTTTATTTTGACATAAACAGTTTGCAACAGCAGAAGGTTAACAGTATGCTCTGCTCACTAGTCTACCAGTTGTCTTGTCAGCTGCCTGGCCCTCCTGCCCTTTCCACACTATGGGAAACTTGCCAAAATGGTGTGCGTGGTCCTAGCAATTCTGACTTGCTTTCAATCCTAAAAAGAGTTTGGTGGCTCTGGGGAAATATATCTGCTCATAGATGCACTTGATGAATGCTCTGAGCGTGATATGCTCCTAGACCTCTTGGCTGGCATTCTGGAAGCAGAACTACTCAAATTGCATCTGATTGTAACCAGTCGAACAGAACTCATTCACTCTGAAATTGCTAAAGAAGCGGTTCTGGTCTCACTTGAAGAATCTGTTCATGGTGATATTGTGCTCTATGTTGGGGATCAGCTTTCCAAGATGGGTGGGTACATTGCAAAGAATACAGATACCATCAAACAGGAACTGCTGGACAAGGGGGATGGCATGTAAGTCAAAGCTCCTCATTGGTAACACATTTTAACTCTATCAAAGGTTTCGCCTGGTGGCTTTGCAGCTTGAAGCACTGCAAAAGAGTGGTGGTACCAAAAGCAGGGTCAACCAAGCCCTTAAGACAATGCCAACAACACTTGCTGGCATCTATGACCGCATCTTGAATACAACAGATATTCCTGAGCAAGTTTGTCGGGCCATGAATTGGCTGATCTTTGGCCTGGATGAAATAACACTTGGGGGGATCATTGATGCTCTTGCATTTGATTTCACTGAGGACAGGCTTAGGTTTGATGAAGATGAGAGGATGGAAGCACAAGCCCTGCTTGATGCCTGTGGCAGTCTGGTTTCTGTTCCTCAGAACTGGGACAGTAGGTCTGTGATCAGACTGTCCCATGCTTCAGTGAAGGATTATTTCCTTGGATCTGGTTCAACCAAATGGGGAGTCCAGGTTTCAGATCAAGCAGCACAGAGTCTGATTGCAAAAACATGCCTTGCTTATTTCAATAGTTTGGATGCAGATATAGGCATTAGGATTGCTGAACAGAATTATCCTCTCATTGTATATGCATCAAGGAATTGGTATGACCATCTAAAGGACTGTGAGAACTTCGCTCAAGATTCCGCTTTGTGTGAGCTGTTCCTAGAAGCGCTACAGGAAAACAACCCAAGATACATTTTGCTCAAGAGACTTGTGAAAACCTATGTAATTCCATATGATCTGGGGCCACCACTTTCCTTGATAGCTTGCGTAGGTATTCAACAGGGGGTTGATTTGCTGTTGAAACAAGGTGTCAACACCAATGTACAGGGTGGAAAGTATGGCACTGCACTACAGGCTGCTGCTTCCCAGGGAAACACTGAAATTGTGCAACTGCTTCTGGAACACAATGCTAATGTCAACCTTCATAGTGGAGAGTATGGCACTGCACTACAAGCTGCTGCCTCCCGAGGAAACCTTGATACCACAAAACTGCTCCTGGAACACAATGCAGACCCCAATGTTCTTGGGGGACAGTATGGCACTGTACTTCAAGCCGCTGCGTATGGGGAATCCATTGATATTGTCCGGCTGCTCATAAAATGTGGGACAGACATCAATATCCAGGCAGGGAGATTTGGTACTGCACTCCAAGCTGCTGCTGCATATGGAACCATTGATATTGTAAAACTGCTTCTGGAGCACGGTGCTGATGTTAACCTGCATGGTGGAGAGTATGGCACTGCACTACAGGCTGCTGCTTTCAAGAGAAACAGAAACATTGATATCGTGCAGCTGCTTCTAGAACATGGTGCTGATCCCAACATCCTTGATGGAAGGTATGGCACTGCACTCCAGGGTGCTGCTATTGGAGAAAACATTGATATTGTACAGTTGCTCCTGGAACACCATGCAGACCCCAATATCCTGGGTGGAGAGTATGGCACTGCACTACAGGCTGCTGCTTACTGGAAAAAGATTGATATTGTGCAGCTGCTCCTAGAACACCATGCAGACCTGAACATTGCGGGTGGTGGGTATGGCACCGCACTCCAAGCTGCTGCTTATAGGCAAGCCATCAATATTCTCAAGCTGCTCATAAAATGTGGGGCAGACATCAACATCCAGGGGGGGGAGATTTGGCACTGCACTTCAAGCTGCTGCTGCATCTGGAAGCATTGATATTGTAAAACTGCTTCTGGACCATGGTGCTGATGTTAACCTGCAGGGTGGAAAGCATGGCAATGCCCTACAAGCTGCCACTGTGGAGGGACACTCAGATATTGTGCAGCTGCTACGAGCGCACAGTGCTAATTTGTAGTAGTTGAATTTTGTTTGACCTGGCTATACACTATGCATTTCATGCCTGCTCAGGTCATTATGTAACAGGAACTCATTTCAGGAATCTCAACTGTTCAGTATTTGCATCTGAGGACTTTTGTCTGAATTACCTCCTTCGGTGTGTGTCATTGAGAGTTTTCATTTGTGGAATCCAAACAGAGAATTTGTTTGACTATATGATGGCCAACGAACTGCCCATTTTTTTCAAAGTTTCTTTTGCTGCATGCCATTCAAAATAGCAGTGAACCATTTTTGCACAACACTTTCCTGGTACAAGTATGTTTAATGGCTATTGATAACAGTCTTCACTCCAAACATCTCTATCATGTTCCAGAGCACTGATCACTTTCAAACACTCCCTTTCCTAACCATCAAAACTGCGGCAACTAGGCTTCACTAGAACACACAGATAAGATATTCTCTAGCAGGCATAGCAATGGATGAGCATGTATGTATTATTGACTTTGCTACGTGCATGGTAGAGTGAAATACACTGTAAATATGTTCCTGATACTGAATAATCAAGCCAAGCACCGATCACAGACAGAAGAAAGTATTCTCCAAGGTGGGTTTTGAGATGGTGATCCACACAAATTCGAAGTAGATGAATTCCACATACCCGTGCTTCTGTTGAGTAGAGAGTAATATTGCCGCGACTTCAAAAGTCGAGTTTCGGCTTCGCAAGTCACGACAAGTCGCACTTTTGACTCGACTTCGACCCGACTTTTCGGGTTCAAGTCGAGTCAAGTCGTCCAAGTCGACTTAAGTCGACTTTTTTGTACTCATTTAAACTTCTGTACTATGTGTGCTGTGCGGACCTTGTTTTTTGATCATAATAGATAGAATTCCATTGGTACAAGACATTTACAGCTAGTGGATGGACGTTCATAGTTATTTACTCCAATTGATCCTCGGGCATCACAGGGTATTCAGCTTCCACATCTTCGCAAGTAAGGAAAAGGCCCTTTCGAACAACCTCTCGATCCGTATCAGATGCAGTGGCTAGAGAGCGAAGCCAATCCTCTTCATCATCTCCCAATGCTGGTGCCTGCCAGTCAGCCATGAAGTTCAAGCGAGATTTTTTATAGGTAAATTTCAGCATTTGCAGTGCCTCCATCAGGATAGGGCTAATGCGATTCCGACGTTTGGTATCTGTTTCTGCAGACGAGGAAAACACTCTCTCTGAGGGAACTGATGTGGCCTGGATGGGAACATAGTCGGCAAACAGAAGGAAGATAGTTGGCCATTGTGTGCTGCTGTGATTCTAAAAAACAGTCAGCCATGCACAAGCGTCACATGAAATTAAACATACATCCCAGTATCCCACCATATCAGTTGAATTTCGAGGTGGAATCGGGCTCCTGAGATAGTTCTGCATTTCTTCCTCCACTGACCATGTTCCCTCACTCGCAGTCATATCGGTATGAGCTGAAAAATCAAGTGCTCTCTGTGGCCTCCGATAGCGATTCTGTAGTGTGGGGTTTGAGGAAGGTCCTGAAGTTGCTCGACTGCGTGATGGCTGCCGAGACTGAGAGCCCGAGCCTGCAGGAGTACTTCCATGGGAGTTTTGACCCTGAGAGATCTCACGGTAGTGCTCCAACTATATTCGTTCAGTTGGTCTTCAGCATCTTGCACAAGTATAACGAACCTTTGCAATGATCATCTCCCGAGCTGCCTTAGTACTGTAGTATTTCGTTCAATTCGTAAGGCGGTTTGGGGTGTGACACCATCATACGAATTGAACCTTTCGTATGCAGGTCTGTGACTGGTGTGACTTACAAAAAATTTCGTATAAAAAGGCCCCGCAGGGCCACCCGGAGCGCTTTTTTGACCGAAACCTTTCGTAGGGACCGCTTGTGACGCTGTGACTTACGAAAATTTTCGTAGATTTTTGGCTGTGTGACGCGTGACCATACGAATTGAACGAAATACTACAGTATCCTCAGTTCCCCAATTCTTCTCAATCCATGCGAATCGAATGGACGGGTTAATAACTGGGATTGTGGTGTAAATATAATATGTGGAGTAGACATGGAACACATACACATTGCAATAATATATGCATCAGTGTCACCGAACCGGTTGTAATACTTCTTGGCGATGGCAAGGCCTGGTTTGATAAACTGGACAACATTTTCCTTGATGAGATCAGCATCTTTCACCATTGTCTTCCACGAGTCGACAAATAATTCAAATGCGGGAAGAGCACTGGCCAACACTGGTGTGTTTTCTGCAGACATGACCTGTTGAACGACATGAGGTTGCTATGAATTATGGTTCAATAAGCTATACAGCAAAAAGCAACATAAATTTGTGGACATGCCTCAAGAATGAGTTCCAGGAGCTCAAGTCGAGCCCAGTGAGATGCTTCAAGGGGATTTTTAAAGGACAGAGCATCTTTATCCAAGACAAAGAATCGCTGAATGGGTTGTATAATATATGTAAGTGGGAAGAATCTCAATATGAATCTTGGATTCTCACCTGTTGAAGGTAGCGTAGCCGGCGAAGCATATAAAAGACAGAATCCCAATGAGTTCGGACATCAGGTAAAACCGTCACAGGTGCCAAAGTTATTGGAACTTGAACATTATTGTCATTGTGATTGGTCCAAAGACTGGTTTTATTTCCCTCCTCAATTATTTGCAACAACATGTCGCAGCGCTGACCCGATTTGCGAATGTAGGCCACTGTTTTTCTGGCACGGCAAATTGGGCCAGATTTCCGTGTTTTTCTGACCTGGCGAGTGGGTTGGTTGTCTGGTGTGTCTGTCTCTGTCGCAGAATCTGTATCTGTGTCCGGATACTGGGGGCTAGTATCATCGTCTGCCTCCATTGCCTTGATACATGCTTGAGAGCACAGATTGACGATGTGTGCAAAGCAGCGGATGTAGTTGTTCTTAGCACTGAAGTCAAGGATGCCCCTTTGGGCCAGAAGCCGCTCAAGGCAGTCCATAAGTGTTTTGTTATTTGAGGCATTATCCATCGTGAAGTGCCCAGTCTAGAATTACTAAATTAAGGACCAATAGTTCAGTGTGGCTTGACCATACCTTATGCAGAATATTGGCCTGATCAAGGATGTTGAAAATAACGCGAGCTATGCGCTGTCCGCTATGAGCTCCACGAATCCTCCGAAAGGCGAGCAGAGCTTGTCGTAAAACCAACTGCTTGTTGGCAGTTTGCGCAAGCCAGTGCGCTGTGACAGCAAGATATGTGCTGAGACCACTGCTACTCCAAATATCGCTAGTAAAAAGAGACTTTTCCAACTGCCGCCTTTAAATTCGAGTTGGTAAGTTATTGGTTATATACCACAAAAGATTAAACCAACTTACCTGCAATTGAGCTTGAAGCTCAAAATAGTATAGAATCCAGGCATCGATTATAGCCTCTCGGACCTTGGTTCTATGGGGGATAGCATTATCTTGAAGTGTCTCTCTTAGAAGCAGCAACAGGTCTCGAAATTCTCGGTTTTCCACAAGATTTATGGACTGTATATAACAAAAGTTAATTCAGCCAATTTGAAGCCAACAGCATCACACACCAGATCATTTGCAACAAGGACTTTAATGAGTTGCTTCAAAAGCTCTGTATTCGAGAAGGGTACACGATTGAGCTCCTGCGCCCGCTGCTTGGCGAGCTCAGAAGTTCGTTCGTTCGGAAGCATATTTGACCATCCATGCTTCTTAATTACTTCCAAGTACTCTTGAAGGTGCCGCTTTTCCAAGTGGCTACGTCGTGTGGTAAGACTACAACTGCCCTTGTATACATGCCTAAATCAGAAAATTCAAATCAGCCTTGTGGACAGAGGATTCAAGACCAAAGGAAACATACTGGCAAATTTTGCACTTGTAGCAACCACTCTCAATATTCTTTCCAAAGAAATAGCTTACATCCGGAGACTTGGAGTTCTTCAAAGTGTCATCGGTGTTCCATGCAAATTTGTCTGCATCAACGATATGGCCATATGATTTATCTGTGGCAGCAATTGGGGGCCCCGCTGGCTCAGGTATGGTCTGAGTCACAGCACGAGAAGTCCCTCGACGGGCAGGTAGCTTTCGTTGAGCACTAGGCTGGGTTTGACGCGCTGGAATGGGTGCCGCATCATCATCTGAGTCAGAATTCAAGCTAATTGCTACGGTGTTGAGTGCGTCGGTCAGATCCTCCATAGGCCCAGAAGGTGAGAACAGAGTGGTGCGTCCTCGGGCAGGTTCACCTTCGGATTCCAGTTGAATATTCCTCCGACGGCGAGGCAGGGGTATAGCTGGGAGATCCTCCGAGCTAGCTGATTCTTCATCATCACTGTAATGCCCTCGATTACCCCGCCGAGGGCCAGGGCTCGCCATTGAGATAGTCGTGGTATCTAACCGCCCCAACAGTTGGCTAGCCATACGGGCTGCTGGTGTTCGAGATTCAAATGTGTTTTGAGGAGAACCCTGTGATGCTGAATATCAGCCATTGAAATACAAGCAAAATAACACTTGCAATCTCCTCTGTAATGGTATTCAAAGCTGCTCTTGTATGAGCCAATCCAGTTCCGCTTGCCTGAGACGTAGCTGGATTAAAAATTCAGTATGGTAGGCGCACACCAGCCAACAACACCTGGGCGTACATGGGACAGATGGCGCAGCATTTCGAGCATCGGAAGAACGTCTCGTAGAAGGCGCCGGGGCTGGATTCGGCCCAGATGTAGGGGTTGTGCTGTCAGGTACATGTTTCGAGGACCGGTCGGACCGTTGAGATGTCCGATGTTGAGGTGGAGGTATGGTGGGGTTGTCCGCAGCTTGAGGAAGTTCTTGGGGCTGCTTTCGACGAGACATGAGAGGTGAAGACTTACCGTGCTTGAAGCTGCATCTTTATATGCTGAGACAACGTTAAAAATAAGTGGAACTGACCAGGTGTTGATTTTGTTCAGCGATGGAATGCTGAGGACATGACATATCTCAGTTGAACTGCATATCTGTTCATTTTAATTTCAACCATCATGAAACAATCCACCAGTGACTGTTGATTTAATTTTTTGAGGCTCATTTATCAGGGTAAAGGTGCTAGAATCCAAGTGTTCACTGGGTGCAAATAGTGGAGGGCTTCAGAGTTCAATTGAAGATGTGCATATATGTGGATAGGCATGTAATATTACTCCCTGTCCACAAAGATATGGGGTCCCAGATTTCTGAGCACAGGAAGTCCCACATCGGGAAGTCCAAACCAGCTGGTGCGGGAGCACCTCATCATTTCGAAGCAAACAATGTTCATATATCTTTCATTAATATTCCTGTATCTCACATGCCCAGAAATCGTAGTAAAGATCCCTTCATAAATCTATGAACCACATCTTTCATATATCTCATTACAGCGCTTTTCGTATCTATGCGGAAAATCAAAATTTTGTTTGACTTGTTGGGGATTGTTTGTATGGGACCCCGGAACTTTGTTGAGATCCTTACATGCCTACTCGAACGATTTCTCGCGACCTCAAGGCACGAGTGCCTGTTCTCTTCTTCGAACAGGACAAATCTGTTGCCCAAATCTGCACTCTGCTCGGAGTCAAAAAGACTTTTGTGTATACGTGTCTCGACAATTACACCCAGTACGGTGTTGCACATAATCCACATGGACGCCAAGGTGGTCGCCCGTGGAAGCTCACAGCAGTGGATATCAAATACATCGAGGCTCTTCTAGAGCAGACCCATACCATGTATCTTGATGAGCTGCAAGAAAAGCTGTTTATCCAACGCGGAGTTACCGTCTCAATCACTACACTACTTCGAACACTACGCCGCCTGCATTTCACGCGTAAATGCGTGTCGGTTCGTGCCTTGGAGCGGAACAACGTACTACGATCTGCGTACTGGCTTCGAATTGCGGATCTTGCTCCTGATCCAAACATGTTGATGTTCGTTGACGAGGCGGCGAAAGATGATCGCACAACTGGGCGAATAAAAGGGTGGTCACTCAGAGGAACACGCTGTATGCTGCGACGCGCATTTGTCCGTGGGAAGCGCTTCTCCATCCTGCTGGTCCTCACGCTAGATGGGATCATCGCCCACGATGTGATTGAAGGCTCGGTCACTGCAGAACGCTTTCTCAATTTCCTTGAAGAACATGTTGTGCGTTGCTGATGTTCTTGCTGGACACCAACTGACCTAACATACAGATTCCACTTACCAATCCTTACCCAGGCCCTCGAAGTGTTCTCGTTCTCGACAATTGCAGCATTCACCATGCCGAGGAAATACGGGTTCTTGTCGAAGATCAAGCTCGTCAGTCTATTATTATTTTTTCCTTTCCAAGGTCCGGTCTCAACTCTTCTAGTGTGCAAACTTGTGTTCCTCCCACCATATTCTCCCGACTTTAATCCCATCGAACAAGCTTTTTCCTCCATCAAGGCATTTCTTCGTCGTCACTGGAAGGATACATGCCTGAGCCTGATTGACCGTGCATGTCATAATATCACACCTGAGAAGGCATGGGGTTACTTTCAAGCATCGGGGTATGTAGTATAGCTGGTTGTTACGAATTTCAGAACCGTGAATGGCTTTTTTTTTTTGTACTTACAAACACGATGTCCTCTTTCAAACGATGCAGGGTTTATTCGATGCCTGATAACTGTAGTTGTGGTCGTCTCAAACACCACTGCAGCATTACATTTCATGAACTAGGCACGTAGATCTTCATTTGCGTGCGTCTATGCATGAAATAATCAGCTTGCGATTCCAACGGTCTAGTGCGAACGAACAATTGAATGGACACAATTGAGTATCTCTGCATAGAGTTGACGGTGCTGATAGAAGGTTTCCTGCGAGATTTCAACTCCGTGCTTTTTCAGAAAGACTTGGAGGTTTTCAGGATGCATTGCGGGAGTTGCTATGAAATTATTGGGCACCCAAAGTCATGTTACGAAAATCATCTCTTTGTTCTCATTCATCGCTCTTTACCATGGCCGAACAAGACCAGACGCCTGAGTCTAATGGACACAAAGCCAAGATTACGGCCCAGTTACTTTACCACACCATTGTCCCAGGGAAGACTTCAGCCACCGGGGCCAAGAGCAGGGCAAAACTGAAGGAAAAAAAGGAAACAAAAACCAAGGAATTTCATCACACCTTCGAGGGTACAAAGGAAAATTATATTTCACTACTCAAGACAATTCTCGTGAAGCACGGCGAGGAAAAATATAACGTTACCGAAAAGTTGACCTACGGAATCAAAGTTCAACTCCCGCACGTCAAGTACAGTGTCTGGCAGAAACAGATTGTCTCATTATCTGACGCAGTTTTAGGAAGGGGGATGCTGTCGACATTGACACCTTTGAAGAATACCAAAGTCTCGTTGTTGACATCAACAACGATTTGCCGCCCAAAATGAATATTTTTGTGGACATGTCGGATGTCGAAAAGTATTGGAATAAAGTCAGCAGTATTGATTTCCCACAACGGTTTGACTTACGGTGGTTTGAACAGCGCGGCAGCCATGGGAGCGACGATGACGATGAAGATGCATCTCTCTACGATGCAAACGGCCTTTCTGATCTTGAAAGGGAGCTTGTCCGGTTGCGTGGAAAACTAGAAAAAAAATACCAGAACGATCATAATGCTGGCTACACATATGTCGATCCTGCGAGCGGGAACCCATACCCACTTACGCCACAAATGATGAAGGAATGGTCTCGTGCTATGGTGCGTAATGCTAAGTAGATTCGGTCTTGTTACTGAAGAAGGAATGTCAGTATGATGGGCAGGCAACACTCAATGTCGCACCCGATTTTATCACGAATTTCAATCCTGCAAACAAACAGGTGGCACTCCATCCTACCCGGATTGCGGCAGGTGCGAATAGGCCGCATGCGGAGTCTGAGGTTAACGGAGTCGTTAACGTTGTCGGCCATCTCGCGTCGATGGTTACAGCGCTTGCAGGCGGCCGTCCGATAGCTGCCATTGCAAACCAGCAGCCTCTCATCCTGACCACACCCAAGGGTACTCACCACGATACCACTGATGTTATCACCTCTCCTCCTATCCCATCTCCCAGCAAACTCACGAGATTCCTTGGTCATGCTGAGAAGAAGCTTGGTATTCAAAACGCACTTCAATACGAGTTTGCGATGCGCCAAAATGGATTCGGTCCGGACATCCTGCACATGGTGGATGACAAGGCGTTGATGGACTGTGGGATCAACAAGGGTGATGTACTGAGGATGAAAGCAGGAGCTTCGAGTTGGTGGAATGGACCAGAAGCAAAGCGGAAGCGAGTTGACAGCATCGCTGCTGCCAACAGCCAGGCATCCGGATCGAATTCAGCCGGCTCCACACAAATCGACAGCCTAGCGACCCCACCGAGCAAGAAAGTCGCGTTTGAGCGCCGCTACGAGGAGGGAGGAGCGTCAAGGTTCTGGGGACCGCGAATCACACCAGGTGCTCACGATAAAGATGTGTGGCTCAAAGTCGCCGGAGCATGGGTCCCCATGCCGCTGGGCTATCGTGCCGTACAGGACTTCGAATATGAGGATGATGAGCACCAGCCGGATGAGGCGGAAGGGAGTATGCCTGTTTTCGAGCAGGACGTTGGCGAAGCAGCTGAAGCGCTGCTCGATCTTAATTCCCAAGGTTCCCACAGAGATTGAGCCTGAAGGCGTGTTGAAGTCTTCTTTACTAGCCACGCAAACAACATCTTGAACACTCCAGAGTATCAGATACCAGTAGTTGCGCTCGTTTTGTCGAAATCGCTGTTCCGGGGTCCCGTATAAACAATCCCCAACAAGTCAAACAAAATTTTGATTTTCCGCATAGATACGAAAAGCGCTGTAATATATCTTCTTCCGTGTCCTCCTTTGATCAACAAACTCCTTGATAATGATATTAAAGATGTTTACTTTTGATGGGCTGGTAAATGAATCCAAGGGAAAATCTGAAGGTGCTTCACAACACGAAAAAGAACTGTTCTGTCTGATAGAACTATGTGCTATGCATGTGAGTACCGCGTTTCGCAGCGGTTTTTGATGGTGTTGAATTCCCTATTTTCATAAAGATGAATTAGCCAAGCCCATTTCTTGCAAGGTGACCTGATTCTATATACTTGAACTTGTAGCACATTTGGTTCATTGGTTGGTCTTGTAGCTCAGAACCTGGTGGAAAACACGGAGAAAAAAGAGATCAAAACAACATAACGGCACCCAGATCACTAGATATGTCACAATCTTACCGCATTTTGTCAATACCGCCATGATAATACAGCCGTCCTTCTATTTTCTTATCAAGGGGGACCCTATTTCTGGGCTCTTCTTGCCTGGCCAATCCATCAATACAACTTTTAAGTACACAAATCACCGTTCACACATGTCAAGATACGCCCAGCCGACGCCTAGACACCTTAGCCGATGCCTAGATAACCGATGTCTAGGGAGGCGCCGGCTGTGCGTCTAAGCGTCGGCTTGACACATGATGTGTCGGCATTTGACAGTCGGGACTTTAAAGGTAGTGAATAGTCGACTTGAAGTCACTTCAAGTCAGTTCAAGTCGACATGAATGACTTGGAAGTCGAGTCAAGTCACGCAAGTGACTCGACTCAACTCGACTTGAATCGACTTTGAAAAGTCGACTTTAGTGCTGGCCAAAAATATGATACGAAAAAATATATTTTGAATATATTCAACTACATACAAATACAATACAGTCTCTGGACCTCTGTCAGAATACGAATATGGCTGAATATGAATATGATATAATATGAATAGAATATGATATGGCCTGGGCATATTTGAATATATTTGGTTACAAAGATCGATTGAAATGTGATTTTCGGCTGCAGGGAAAGTCCGAATTGCGGATTTTGGGTGTGTGGAAGTTGGGTGCGGATCGGTGTTCGGGTCGAGATACCGGAGTTCGGCAGGTGTGGTCATATTGGCAACGAGTGTGATGGACACTTTTATGGCGGTCTCTATTGGACAAACTCAAGTGCACATGAATGCGCACTGATGCGCACCAATGGCATCGATGTGCACAAGTGGGCATGCAAGCACACGGATGGACATGCATGACCAAAGTGCGCCCATTCCGTGCACATTCTATGTACTCGGTTCCATGCCGCATGTGTGGCGCATTCAAGCCAGTTCGGGGGCAGTTTAATCACGAACCCTTCACTAGAATTTGGCATCAAGGCCAGTCATCTCTTTGGATATCATCCAAATCTGTCGTCTCCAGTTCCCCCTTTCGGTCGAAATAATTTTGCACCAATTCCGACCCCTTTCTAACAATCACCTTTGGTAGCTAATAACAATAAATAGGGGACGGAAGCTACGTGTCTTTTTGGGTGGTGTAAATGAGAAGAAAAATGGCGCATATCACGTGTTGAATGACACGTAAAGGAGTGCAGTTGAGGGAGAAACACGATTTTGCGCGTTAACGAACTCGACAGCCGAGGATTTGATCGGCAATCAAATCGCGATCGGTGTAATGGCGCGAACTCGGTCAACCGTTCTAGAAGTTCGTGTGACCAAATCAAGTGGGAATGTTGTGGGAAAATTGCGCGACTAATCCGTGGAATTGAAGTTCACATGAATAGGGTGTGAGCAGGATTCTAGGTGCAGCAGGCGCAGCTGCGCACCAAAAATTGTGTTGTGGCGATAGTACCCTCGAAGGGATTCTTGCGACATTAGTGTGCTTGCTACGTGAGAGGAGCAAGGCTCTATCCCGGGGTAAGAGCGGGGTGGGAGTCAGGAGGGACCATACAGAGATGAGATAAGGGACCAAATGATTGGTCAAGATGTGAGCATTTCCGTTGAACGTCTCTTTTTTTTCAAGTGTAAAACACAGTTTGACCGATTCACGTTCGTCGATGGCTGCTGAGACTGCTTGTGTTGATATTTTCACCAAGGAATGGCTGAAGTCTGGGCTCAACGAAGGTGTAAACTACATCAATTTCATCCACACTCACAACAACTAGACAATATCTAGATATATTCAAAATATATTCAGATTCAGCTGAATAAATATGAATACAATACGCTAAGAATATGATATGGGCCTGCGCAGGTGAATATGATATAGATATGAATACGATAGGGACATTTCCGTATTTATATCATATTTGGCCAGCACTAGTCGACTTCGCGACTTCAAGCACGAAGTCGCGGCAACATTAGTAGAGAGCACTTGAGGCCAGTTTTTTAGTCGCTTACTATGTGGAATGAATGAAGTGAATCAAGGTTTGTGGCAACACACTGAATATGCATTCCACATGCCAAGTTGGTTGCAAGTGAATCTTGCAAAAGGCAAATTCATAAACCACGAATTTGAACCCAGGTTTGTATTTTTCGATTCTGCGGTGTGAGTCAAACACGCTAAGTGGTGAATGTGAATGAAAGAAGCACATACCCTCAAAGGAAGGGCTTGTGGTTCGGGGGATGAGCCCCGGTTTTTTTTTCTCCTCCAATGAAATCTCCACCTAATCTGCTGTCTCCAGCACCACAGCGTCCGGCAAAGATCAAAGCAAGAGCGAAATGATGAGCCTGAGAACAAGAATTCAATCTTGTTTCCAAACGGACAACCAAGTAATGTGCGCACCAAAAATAATGGTCCAAACGAGACAGACCGAAGGAAGTAATTGTTGATTGTATGCAAGTTGTTTTTGTTCTGGAGTCAGCGAAGTACTGGGAGTGGTGTGCGTTAATGGACTTGGGAATGGAGATATGACGGGTGGAACAACCTGCGGAGGCCAAAATAAGTACTCTGTTGTGCTGAGAGCCATACCCTGTCTTTGAAGGAGACACAAGTATCGGGATCCGCTTGAGGGAGATACTGCCAGTCAAGGATGGTCAGATAATGATGACTAGAACCCCGTCCGACTTTCTTGACATTTTTTGCAGGCGTCAAGCCAGGCGTAGTGAGAAACGCTAGGGGAAGAAAAACCCAGAGACAGGGAATAGCAGCGAGGATATGAGCAGAAGTCCCCAGAGAAGGCGTTCCAGAATGTATGTCACTGTACGTCAGCCAGAGAGCTCAGAAAACTGGAAATTGACTGGAGTCCTTGTTATTCAATCCGCTTGGAACCAGCCCCACGGTGCCGGGTGTTTCTGTAGATGTGGGAGAGATCCCTGATTCCAATGTGAAATGACCCGCACTCCATCTTTGATGGTGACAGACTGTCGGCGTCTGAACTTCTGAATTTTTGCCTCTCAATTGCATCGGTTCGGAAGTATTTGATAAACAGCCAGCGCCGTCTTCGCGTTTAGAGAGCTTCCGGGCGTTGAATATAACCTTCGATCTCCCCGAGATGACGGTGAACGGCGGAGTGTAATAGTTATCTGGACTGTAATCTTTGAATGTCTGGTGCCTCTTATTTTCTGTGGCAGCTTGAGGGATCCGGCCGGCGCTTTTGATGGCGCTGATCGGAATGATGGGAGCGTCGGGGCTGCCATCGGCGACGTTCCCGCTCATGTTTGGTTGTAACAATGAAGCCGAATATGGTTGCCGAGCCAAGTCGGGCCGTGAATGACATGCTCAATGTCGGTTAAATCATCAAAATAACACTAACAATATTGATTACCATTACAGCCCTAAATTTTATGGATTACGGTGCACTGTATCCGTAAAGTTCCTGCCCAGGGGCCATACGGTTACGGTATGGTTTCTGTATATCCGTAACCGTAAACTGTCACACCGGAGTTTGCCGAGTTTCGGGCCAACTGAAATGTAATCCGAAACATGAACTGAAATGCAAGGTATCAGATTAGAAAAAAATCCAGCTGAAATTCAATCTGATTCAACTAGTTTCAGTTTGAGTTTCAGTCAGCCTGAAATCAGAGCTGAAATTATTAGATTCAGCTTTGATTTCAGTCAAACTGAATTTCAATCGGAAACTTTGAGTTTCAGATTACATTTCAGTTGACCTGAAAGTTGGCAGTCTTTTCCATGTGTAACATTTGGCTGGGGATTTCCCCTCTAATGGTAGGCATGAGTAAAATCCCCAAGTTTTGGAGCAGCTGAAATGCAAACTGAAATCAATTCCAAAATTCAAAGTATCGGATTCAGTTTCAGGTGAGCTGAAATGTGAACTGATTCTACCAGTTTCAGCTCTGATTTCAGCTCACCTGAAACTGAATCTGAAAGTTTCAAAATCAGCACTGATTTCAGCTCAACTTTTACACAATCTGAAATTTTTGGTTTCAAGTTGCATTTCAGTGGGCCCGAAAGTTGACACTTCCCAGTGTGTGTAAAATACGGATATGGTGGGGATCCCGAGCGAACGCCAAAGTGTCGTGACCCTAACCCGACAACGCTTCTCTGCACCACAACGACAATGATGCACTCGCGCTCGTGTCACTTAGATTCGCAATGGAGACGTTCAATGTCATGTTCACCAGCGTCCTGAGCACTTGACAATAACAGACGTCCCAGCTTTGGTGAGGACTTGCGCGATCTTTTTCCATCGTCAATGAAAGATAATGATGCTAAGAATTGTGCAGTTTGCCAAGGATCAGCTTTGGAACTGGGTTAGAGCTGGATCTCCAGCGTTATCGCAAGCCATTCGTCTCGTATTGCGCCGACTTCACAGCGTCCGTAGACGCGTCGATACTACTTCAACTGCACCACATCGGATCGAGTACGCAGTGTTGGAACTTAAGGGGTTATTAACAGTGAAATTTGAAGTTAAGGGTTAAATGTTAATTAACCCTTAATTAACGGTGCAAATTAAGGGTGAAGTTAAGGGTCGAAAATAATTTTCCAGCCAGTGCGAAAATACTAATTGGTTTGGCTATCTATCAGTTCTCCCTCAGCTACAGTGCTCTGCTGTCCAGAGCTCTATCAGTAAGTTGCTGCGACTGGCAATTGGACTTCGGCTGATGATGTGATTGATTTCGGACCTGGATACAATGATCAACTGGTGGAGAAACATGTCCCGAAAAGCTTTGGAAAATTGAAGGCAAGTGAAAGACAGTCTCCACTTGATCCCCCATGCCAATCTACTCACAACCAGCCCCCAAGCACCTATAACGTGCTTAAAAATATGATGTAATGCCATCATTAACTCTTAATTAACCGTTAAGATGAACACGTCTTAAAGCTAAGGGTTAAAGTTAACCCCAAGTTAACCCTTAAGTCAAGTTAACATTTAAGGGTTAATTCCAACACTGCGAGTACGACCACGAGCTAGACAAAATTTTGATATGATACTGGTTAGACGCAGGTCTGCCCACCCAGACACTAGCTATAAATCTCCAGTGGCACGGTTCATGAGCAACTATATTCCCTCCAGGCTACAGTGAGTGCTGTGTTAATTATCGTGCCGGTGCGATTCCACCAAACCCTGATCGTACTCCTTTTCTAATAGTATCATTGCAGGATGGCTTCACTCGGACATTTCTGCCTCACGTGTGGCTCAGGGTCGCCGCGTCCATTGTCTCTATCTCAATTTTCGACTTCACATACCATGGCAAATACAGAGGCCCCACAAGCGCTCATCTTCCATATCCACGTTGTCGCTTCCCGTATCGACCTTGATCCCGCACACCGCTCGTGCTCGTCCCATAGACACCCCGGTTTCTGCCCGCCGTTATACTGCATCCGGCACTGCTGAATCTTCGTGGGTCTCTGGTCGCTATGCTCGTGGTCGTCGAGATTCCTGGATTGACCCATCATTCGCGCACTTTCCGGGGGTTCGATCCTCCGTAAAATATTTACGGCCTATTCCACGTAACTTTATGTACATTTTTGTTTATGGCTTTGTGATCTTGGCGGTCTTTCGATCTGTTCCTTTCTTTGGACTGCACATCCTAGATAAGCACTGGATAGAAATTGTGAAGCAGCAGCAATGCCGCACGTATACCGCCTTTGAGCTGGAGCGCCGTCGTCTGCGGGCGTCGAGTTCCGTTGGTTCTGGATCTTCATCCATGGCGCCTCGAGTCGCAGTGAAGCTATGGAGGTACTTGCCGCAAGATGATGAGGCTTGTTGCATGAGCTTGAAGCTTGGATGTATAGTTTGAATGCATGCTTATCCGCGGTCGGAGGCCGTCGGCTTTTCCCTGTCGCAGGTGATTCCTGACTCCTCAAATGAGTGCTCGTTTCGGAAATTGTATGTTCTGGTATACTGATGAAGCCAGGGCCAACATACTACGTTCTATGCATGCTCTGTCGCAAACGTTGGTAGATACATCTCCCCTGCTTTGTATGTGAACTGTCCGCTGGCAGCGGCCAGGTCTCCTAATGCTGTGCGCATAGCTGAAGTGACAGCGATGTCGGTCCCAGGAAAGCGGCGGATACGGAGATGGAATGAGCTGGAGGAACCAGACAGCCGCGCGACCCTGAACGCTGCAAAGTCCACAAGGACACAATGCGCGAACGTAAGCCGTGACACACAGGCAAAATAGGACAGGGAAGGGACAAGACAGTCCCGCCCCGGTGCTTTGCTCATTGCCCGCAATAAGCTGTCAGTAATGAGATCTTCCGATTCGCCGAATTTTCCCCCCTGTTTGCTTGTGCCTGACTTCTCCGGCGCGTCCCCGATTTCTAGGCGTTCCAGTGCCACAAGCAGCGATAGAACCTGCAGGAGATCGCTCTCTGCAATGCGCACCTCGATTATGCGCAGGGTTCTAAAGGGAGTGAGCGAGGTCGGAGCGCTCGCATAACCCGAGGAACTCCACATGCGGCCACTGTAATGCAAATTGGGGGTAACCGCTGCATGCCATAACAAGCCGTTGTAGTTGGCGCGGGGTCACACTGGCAAAGATATGCTCCACAATCGTGGCCATGTCGTGGATGTTAAACTTCTCCATTGTCGTACACACGGTGAAGGCGGGAATGGACCCGGCTATCGAGGGAAGGCACATGTGCTGCAGCGAGGTATAGTGTTGCAGAAAATGCTGGCATTGGATGACGAAGGTGAGTGGCAGCTCCACCACACCGGTAACGTGCGGCTGGGCCATCCAGGAACGCACCACTTCGAATTCCATAGGATGGACAACCACGCATTCAAACGACCGCAAATGTTCGAGACGAAGAAATTCATTCAAGGATTGCGGGGATAGGAGCGGCGAAGCGATATAGAGCGTCACCAAGCGTGGAGCAATCGTAAAAGGCTGCATGGTATCAGGATCTCCTGGAATTGCGAGGTTGGTGAGACGCAGCAGTTTGCCCCTCAAGACGGACGTATCCAATCCGCGTAAGAACCCGACAACCTGCACGCTGTCCCACCGATGCGAGTGCTCGGCAAGGAGCTCGAAGACGCGGGGAGGGAAGGATGGGATACTCCTGTCGGCACGGAGTAAAATTGTGAGTGCAGTGTCACGACTGCGCGTCAGACGAGCATTCAATAGCGCAATCGTTCTCTCGAGCAATGCTGGCGTGTGCCCAACGATGCTGCTGACTTCCACAGTGGACCAGAGTGTCGGAGTATTAATTGCCATTTCATGCCACCGCGAGCACACCTGCGAAAGTATCAACAGGGGAGCATTTGCGATGCGCTCGAGCTCGAGCTCTGTTTGTCGTTCCTGCGTTGGCGTAGATTGCCTAGACCCCCAGAATGGCGGAGTGACCGCCGCGACAGCGGAGCGAAATATGTCGGAAAGAGTTTCGGCGGGGGGGCAATGGATGTCGCGGTGAGCCATGATAGCCGTCGCTAAGTGCGAATGCAGTGGGCTCGTCTTTGGCGGTGCCTGGGCGGTGCATTGATCGCGGCAAGGTTGTCACTGTCAGCATAATCATTACAGCTGTAATGCTGACAGCTTTGCAGACGCATGAACAAATTGAGACATTTCTCGAAATGCGAAGTGGGCGGTTCAGAGTCGTAAATACTTGACTGGATTCCTCACTGTGAGCTCATTAATATTGTATTTAAATTATTTTACCAGCCGCGACAGACTCGCCCTGATGAGCATCTATATTGGAATTCCGAGTTCATTGCCCGCTATCTCCGATGCTGTTGGCTGCCGTATTAAGCCACACCGCCCTTGCCCCTCGGCCCAGCTTATCATAATTAATTTTTTATTTACCCTGCCGAGTTTTGTATATCTACCGTAGTCTCGAATGGTTTCCCCGTACGTCTGCAACGGGTTCACTGCTGATCTTGGGATTCTCCCAACAATGCACTTGATATTCTTTCCAGCTCTACCTGGGACACTGCTACCTAAGAACCCTGTCTGCATCCCGTATCGACTCTATTTTCGCGAGCGCTGTATTTGGGCGCCTTGATCATGGGACTGGCAGTGGCGTTCCGGACCTGGCGCTTGCAGATCTGGATCAGCTGCGCCAGGTGAGCGGCTCGTCGCACTGCGTGCGCTGGAGGACGTACAGGAACCAAATCAAACGTTGAGGCAGTGCGGAGGAAGTATGATGAGATAAATATCACAGGCGAATTCGAGGAGATGAATCACATGTATCCATTGTTTCGGAGAAAGTAAGACGTTTACTTTTCTCGACTACGACAAGATTAGATGACGACGCGAATCGAGAATTTGACCAACATGCCGAGGATATACAAGTGCTCCGCGCGGAGCTGGTTGGGTCGAGTTGGGAGGGTGCCGGCTCCTGAACGGAAGATCTTGGAGGAATTGACGCGCTAATAGTCAAGATGGTTAGAATAAGCATTGAGTGTTGTGGATCCTCCAAACCCAGCGTGTCATGACTGAAGTCGAAAGAAATCAAAGAGTATATATACTCAAGTGTCGTTGGAAGGAACCTTGAGAACTTACTCGAGAGCGTCCGGCAGCACGAGAACGAAACGAAGCCCAATCAAACGAACGTAGTAAAGTGAATTTAGCTTCGCTTTCGAGATGAACAGTAAAAGCATACGCGCACCAAATGAGACGGTGAAGAAAGTACCCAAACGAGTGACAATACCACAAAAGCTGTGCGACGGTGATTCAAGCGCAGATGGGTCCCACACGCGGATGGTCTGTAGAGTGTTTTTCAGTTGGCTGCATAGGCAGATCAATACAGCGGCGAGAATTGCCGATACGAAACGATGTGACGGAAGGAAAACTGTCGTGGATATCGGAAGAGACGAATTCGCTGGTGGAAAACCTCCAAAAGACGACGACTGAAAATTCAAATTTGAGTCCGATTATGGCTGCCAGCCAGCCAGTCAAGGACGGTCTCCGGCTTATGTAGTGTCGCAGCGACAAGAATACTGTCGCCTTTTGCCAGATTTCGGAGGCACTGTCCCATAATCGGTAAGAAACCAAAAGATAAGACTATAGCCAAAAGGCAACGACGCGAGCAGGGGTTTCACCTCGTCGCCAGAGAAGACGTCCCAGAACGCATGTCACCATACATTGGCGAGAGAGCGCAGTGTGGCAGAGGGTCAATGTCGAGACTGGAGTTGGGCTGGTGTTCGTGTTAATACTATAAAGTCCACCTGGAGCGAGATCACCGCCGTCGGGATATTTCTATAGGTGTGGGAGGTATTTCTGGTTCCAATCCGAAATGGCCCGCACTCGATCCTTGAGAATCCTGGCAAAACGCCGACATCGGTACTTCGGGAGTTTTGCGTCCAAGTCGCAGTTGGATCGGTAGAAATCCAGCGCCATGTTCGCATTGAAACGACACGGATTCCGGAGGTTGGATTCGACCGCAGCTTGTGGTTACAGACAAAATGTCGTGACCCTAACCCGATGCTAACCAACTGGGCCGGCAGGCGCCGTGCCGTAATCACCAACGCTTTCTCCCGCACCACAACGACATCGATGCATTTGTCCATTCACTCGCGCTCGCGTCCCTTGGAGTCACAATGGAGACATTCAACGTCGCGTTCACGGGCGTCCCGAGCGCTTGACCTGACTTTGATGGGCTTTTCGTCCGAGCTTTGGGTGAGTACCTGCCCGATCTTTTTCCATCGTCAATGAAAGATAATAATGCTATGCAGGAATCGTACAACTTGCCCCGAAGTGGCGGTCTTGGGGCCAGGTTAGAGCTGGATCTCTAGCGTTATCGCAAGCCAATCGTTTCCTGTAACGCTGCACCTGCGCTCCGACTTCTCAAACACCAGGGACTCGTGGAGCCGCTTGAACTACACTGCGTCGACTTGAGTCCTGCCCCCCGCGGACGACCCAGAGCTCGATAAGATTTCGGTACGATACTCGTTTTCGGTGGCGGGTCGGGGTTTTTGGACGTATCATTGTGAGTATCTCTTCAGCATTCTCTGTGAAAGACACTAATCCTATCGACGCAGATCTGCCCACCGTAACACCGGAGGCTACGACGCTGCAGCGGCACCACGCCATGGGCCATTTATTCCCTGGGGTTAGTGCTGGACGCCGTCAAATATCGCGCTGGTGCGAATTCACCAAACTCGGATCGCACTCCTTTCTGGCGGAAGCATTGCAGGACTGTGCCTCGCTCAGGTAGCTCCTCACGGACGTCTGGCTCTGCGACTGAGAGCACAGCGTACTCGGGACTCGTTCGGCTAAAAGATACGCGCCACCGCGGCGCCGGGGGCGGATGAGACTGGTGCCACTGACCTTGCCGCTGCGAGGGGCACGATCTCGCGACCGCGACGACGAGTGGACTTCGGCTATGGATTTACAGAGAAGATTCGACTGCCGCCTCATCTCGCTTTCGTATACCCCTACGACGAATATCGACCTCCACGGAACTGGCGTTCCTCCACGTCGACCTCGCCTTCTGTACCTTCTACCACTCATCGCCCAATCGCTCCGTCGACGCCGAGTCCCGACGCGCCCCCGTCCGTGCACCAACATTGTTCTCGCTGTCTACGTCGACGTCGACCGCCACGTCATCGAGTGGACGCCGGGCCCCGACAGCACCACGCTACTGCCGTTCTTCAGTATGAGCGTTCAGGAGGACTTGCGCTCCGGTCTGGAGAGAGGAAGGAGCGCCCGCACGACAGGTGCATCCTTCCCTGCGCGCATGAGGACGAATACAGCCGTACTCCCCGCCCGCCCGCTCTTTTCCCCGACAACGTGGGCACTCATTCCTCATAACGGCTTACGGACGGACTGTCTACGTTTACACCTACATCCCTGCTTCCTCCCGTCTGGACTCGCATTCTCCAGACCGCAGATGCCGGCGCGCGTTTCTCGCCACCCCGCGCCCTTGGGTCGCATTCTTCCATGCCCACCCGCCCGGCCATCTGCTGCTTGGGGTACGACTCCGATGGCGATGTCGTCTCTCTCTACCACGACCTTGGCTCCACCATCCACCCGACCTCGCCCTCAACGAGCTCCTCATCGCTAGCGCGCCCAAGCTCGCAGATGCCGTAGCGCGCGCTTCTTGCCGCGGGAGCTTCGCTGCAGGTGGAGGACGTACCGCTCGAGAAGCCGAAACGCGCCGTTCCTCCCGCTGTACCCCGCGTGCGGCGTCCACCGCTCCTCGATGACATTTGCCTCGACGGCCTCGACATCGACGTGTTCCTCGCCCCGACTACAGTGTCCTTCTTTCCCCGACGCCCATGCTCCCGCACCTACCCCTCCGCCATCCGTCCCTCGCTCCGCAGACGCCGGTGATGTTGGGCGTGCTTGAGATCTCGCGGACCACAGGCCGCGTTTCCTCCTTCCTCCGCCGCCTAGCTGCACTCGCGCAGAGCACTGTCATCCCCATCCGCACCGCCTACATCCTCTGCCGGACTCGTGGCGACCTTGGCTATCGACGGGCACGGGACCGAGCGCGAGCTAGAGCAGCTGGATGTGCGGGGGTCGACGATTCAGACGCTCGGGACGCAGGCGTCTTATCCCGCCACTGGTGAAGACGTTCCCAGAGGCGCCGGCGGAGATGGAGAACGAGAGACGGTGAAGGAGTATCTGAGTCTGGAGGGCTGTCACCGGCGCAGACAGGGCTATAGGAGGAAGATTTACACACATGTATGTGCGTTTTACTGGACTCTTCCGGTCGATGCTGACGATGAGCGTACAGCAAACGCCGGGACTAGGTGCACCTCCGCGAGGCATCGCCTGCAGTTGTATGGGTGTCACCGCCACGGCTCAGGGCCTCCGCATCCGTCGTCTCCGTCGTCTTCTTCCTCGACTTCGACCATCGAAAATTTGGATTTCACCTGCCGGCACCCACGGCGACTACCACTACCGCCAAGCACCAGGCCTTTATCCTTCGCGTCTACATACCTCTTGGTGTATGCCTTGCACCACATCTCGCTCAAGCATCCCTCCATGCCCTCGCCGATCTTCTGCTCGAGGCACGGCGAAGCACCATAAGCAGACGTTTCTCATTGTGACTACCTCGATCAGCCCCACCATCCGCCCAGCCCTCCCTTTACCAGCTGAGCACGGTTCGCTACACACATAATACACCTGCCCGGAGGAGTACGTACTCGTCGTGCACCTCCGAGCGACGCTCTTCATACGCTCAAGGCCGCAGGCGCATCCCTCGTCGCGCTCCTTCATCCGGACCGCTTGCTGCGTCCCTTGCCCTCGCACCACGCCCACAGTGAGCTTCCCGGCCCTGCTTGACGTCGCTGCGCGGGAGCTGGCGGAGGTGGACGTTCATGTCTGGAGAAGGGCTTTCGGTATGGGCTTCAGCGTGCGAGATACGCGGCTCGAAGCGGGGAAGACGAGGATGTTAGCGATGGGCTGGTGCTCATGGAGCTCGGGGATAATCTTTATGCGCCATCTCACCGACGACTCTTCTACTTCGTCCCGCCGACTCCGCCCTCCGAGTCCATCTCTCCTCCTTCCCTTGCGACCCCGCGCTCTTGCCACCGACGACAGTGGCGTTCTTCGTCCATTTATCCGCGGATGGTATCTGCATACCTCGCCCTCACACTAAAAGCACCGCGAATTCTACGGCGCTTTGGATGCCGGTGCGGGCAAGCTGAGGGAGGGGGACGTGTACGCCGAGGTGGAGGTGCATCGTGCGGATGGGAGTGCGGGCCAATGGCCATGTATACGAAGAACTTGTCGACGATTAGGTCCGATCAGGTCCGCCTGCGCGTATGAGCAGGCCCTGCGGTGAGAAACCCGTAGAAGCTGGCGACGCTGGTGTGGATGGGGGAGAGTGGGGGACACGGATAAGGACGCCAAGAGGGAAACAAAGATATCAGCGACGAGCTGAGCGAGCTCGAGCCCAGGACCATCTATATGGGCTGGTCTGTACAACTTTTTCCCGCCTCGCCGGCACCGCTACTACGGCTCTGCCGCCCGATTACATCCCTCTCTCCCCTGCGACTTCACGTTCCTGCCGCCGCATTCTTCGTCGCCATTGACGCGCTTCGCATTGTGCGCGGTGCCTGCCCACACCGCTACGCACCTTCGCGGCTTACTGCATCCCCCCGTCGCAGAAACAATGCTTGGGGCACATGCTACGCCAGCTGATGTCGGTGGACGTGTACGTCGTGATGCGGAGCCCGATGGTGATGGGGTCGATGCTAGAGGTTGGTGGACGAGAAGCGGCAGCGCGGGCGGATCTGTATGCACAGGTGCTGCCGTTCGGGGTTTGGCGTTTTGCTTGTTCGATCGGGCGCAGGAGAGCCACCACCTCTTTCACGGATGGGTCGTACCCGTGCCTAAGGCTCCTTACCCTGACCTGTCTGCGTGTGTAGAGGAGGGTAGAATCTTTCGTCCAATGGGCTTTTCTGCCGTTACTTTCATCTCGAATGGACGCAGCTAGCCAGAATAACTTCGTGTAGACAGCGGAACTGTACAACCTACCTATCTGCCGTGGCTTTGGTTCGCAATATGCACATGTGGAATATATTGGATGTTATAACCCTTGATGCTTTAGGACAGGGTTAAGGCGGAGCGGGCGTAAGAGGGAGCTTGAAAGTCTCTGGTGATACGAACGCCAGGCAGGATTAGTGGTCCTTTCACATGTGAAATGAAGCGAATGACTTTATGGGAGATGGACGAATATACAAGCAGATGCGCTGAAAAGCAGAATACACTAAATTTCCCTTGGCCCAAAGAAAACATTGCACTTGACCTCGCTCGTTTGAGAGCTTGGGTCTTCTCCGGGTCTGCAGCAGAATAGCGCTTCGCTTCATCGATGTATTCCAGCGTCTCTTCATTCGTTTCTCTCTCCGTCGGTGATTCGGCCTCGGGCTCAGCGCACGACTCGGGTTTATCCTCAGTTGGCGACTGCGGTGGAAGTTCACTGTGCGAGCAAGGAGGGCTTGTCTCCACCATCGAGCTCGTGGTCACGTAAATCTGAGCGAAAGCAATTCACCAGTCGAAATCGGCTTGCATTTCCGGTCCATTGACCGACACGTACGTGGGGTTTCCTCGGGATCACCGACTTGAGTGCAACTTGAAATTCAAAGGCTTGAGCTGAGAGTGGCGCTGCAAGCCTGGGCGTAAGCTGTCCAGTGACGCTGCTCGTTCCGTATTCACCTGGGTATTGGGTTACACACGACCGCTGGTAACCCACTTCAAAGACAGCGGTGGCGTTAAAGACGACCTGGTAGGGACGTCAAAATGAGTGCAGGCGTGGATAAATAAATACTCATGTCGATTCCACAACTTGCAAGACAGAGCCATCCTACTCAATTCACGACCGTGGAGTATGGTCAAAACTGCGATGTTTACCTGGTGAACTATTCAGCAAAAATGATGCGCTGAGACCGCAGCTGTGTATCTCACAGGCCTTGTCACCAGCACGGAATTCCGCGATACGCTCTGAAAAAGCAAACAGCGAGCGGGTGAATAGACGGAAGGTGAAACTTCTCATACCAAGGAACATGGTAAGATTAATTGTGAAATACAGCGGGAGGGTCCCAATGCAGACGAGGAACACCAGAGTTTTGAGCCGGCTGCGAACACCATTCGCCCATACGATGTACGCCTTTTCCCAACCTTTTCCGCTGAAGGAATGAAATAATTGATAAATAATTCTGGTGAAAACACGACAGCCAAATTCACTCAAGAACACGTAAATCAGGACCTTCGACGTCGCATAGAATAGTACGCAAAGATAAATCGCTACATACCGTTTCATTTCAGCCCAATTAGGACCGGTGTTTATTGGGTCTGAGGTCGTCTCAAAAGTTCGGACGGAATTTGGAATTTTGACCTCGAAGGTTGGGCCAAAGTTTGGACAAATTTGGGCACCCAGGCCACAAGGTCGGATCAGAAGTTCGGACAATGAGGGTGCTTTGACGAATGTCGGATACCATTCGGACATTGTGTGCCTGAGGCCACTGATTAACTTCCCAAACTAGTTGAGCTTAGTTTTGCACTTTGATTGGGACAATAGCTAGCTGAATATAGAAACAAAGCATTTGAATTAACTACGGTGCTGGTGGCATTGAGTGTATTAATGTTTTTGCACATTCCTCCTCTTTCTCAATCATAGAAACAAAATTGTACTTGTTTCCAAATCACATTGAGATCGGATTCCGAGGATACAGTCTTTTTGACACATTGATAGGGGAGAAGGAGGTGCTGTGCAAGGCGGTTGTAAGCTTGAATACGGTACGGCAGAAGGGCCAGAAGAATATTAGCCTTGTGGGTGTTCCAGAGGATGACAGGATAGCAGGATAAAAAAATTTGCGATTTTTAGGGAATTTTCTCGATTTTTGAGGTTGAAAGCAAAGTTTGGACAAATTTTGGGAGCCAGGGAGGTCGGACACAGAATTCGGATGAATTCCGAGGCCCGAGGTACGTCAAAAGTTCGGACGGATTTTTTTTTCAGCCAAATCTGTGGGACGACCTCAGACCCAATAAACACCGGTCCTGCCCAATTCCACTGAAATGAAAGGACCGGCATATATGTTATCTTCGCCTTTTATCCCTTTTTTCTTCCTCTTCAGTCGCACCGTCAGTGTTGTTCGCCCTGTATATCCTATTTCATTTACAGCGTGCATTGCTTGATATTCATCAGTCCGGCTTCGATCTTCGGGTGCATTGTTCTATAATAAGTTGACATGAGGTATCCACGTTCCGTGAAGTGGCTTGTCTCCCACCATGACACCCCCGCACCCCGCGCCCGAGTCCAAAGCCACGAAAGTCGTCGACAATACCACAAATGCACTTGATACTGCCCTCAGCATTCTTGAAACTCTCAGTGACTTCACTGCCAATATCCCTTATCTCAATACTGTCACTGGCCTTGTCAGAAGTCTGATCGAGATCCGCGAGGTTGGTTGCCTCTTCGCTCCTAGATTGTTCGCTTATCCATGAGTTACAGACTGTGAAAAGCAACAAGGAGCGTGCTAGTATGGTTTTCGAGAAGATTGGGACAATCACCCAGACAATCGCAACTGGATTGCTTGGGCTGGACGACATGCACAGGACTCCAGCTGCAGATGCATTGAAACGAGATTTGGAAAAATATAACAGGTACAACACTCTGGGCTTCTCCCTGCCACTTTACTGACCACAATAGTGTATTGGTGGATGCTGCACACATTCTGGAAGAGTGGACATCCCACAGTATAATTGAGCGTGTCTTCAAGCGTGGTGACTTCAGCAGCATTGCAGACAATCTGGAGAAGAAAATTGAGAGTTTCCGTGATGCATTCAGTGTATGTGCTGATGTTGGGATGTGCTAGTTAAGATTAAAACAAAAGACCACAGGTTGCACGGCTCACCACACTTTCACAAGGACAAGATGAGATAAAGGCAATACTGTATGATTTGAGGTCACCTTTCAGTTTTGTATCTGACATGACCTGACAGAACAAAGCTTGACAATAACAACACCCGTTCAAAGATCAAGGAATGGCTCAAACCCCCTGGTGTGGCTGCAAATTATCAGAATGCTTCAGACAAGAAGCATCCAGGGACAGGCAAATGGCTTCTTGAAAATTGTCTAGAGTTTAGAGAATGGATTTATGTGCCAATGTCATTTCTCTGGCTCCATGGAATATGTGAGTTTCTTCCTGAATCCTTTGCCATCAGGTTTGAGGTCTCATAAATCTTTTAGCTGGCTCAGGCAAAACTGTTCTGAGGTAACTGTTGTATAATTCTCTCTCCTAGCAGGCTAATTGGTTGCAGTGCCATGATCATTGACAAAATTCAGAACTTTGGGGTATTATATGCCTTCTTTTATTTTGACATCAACCATGCAGAGCAGCAGAGGGTTAACAACTTGCTCTGTTCTCTTGTGCACCAGCTGTCAACCCAGCTGTTCTGCCCTGCCCTCTCTGAACTCTGGGAAACTTGCCAAAAAGGCGAGTTCCTGCCAACCAATGCCAAGTTGCTCCCAATCCTGGAAGATTTCTGTAGAAAAAAGGAAGTATATCTGGTGGTTGATGCACTTGATGAATGCTCTGAGCGTGATATGCTCCTGAACCTCTTGGCCAGTATTCTTGAAGCAAAGTTACCTAACATGCACCTTGTTGTAACAAGTCGAACTGAAGTCACCCATTCTGAAATTGCCAAAGAGGCAGTGCTGCTTTCATTGGAGAAATCTGTGCTCAGTGACATTGAACTCTATGTTGGGGATCAGCTTTCCAAGATGGGTGGCTACATTGCCAAAAATAAAGACACTATCAGACGAGAACTGCTGGACAAAGGGGATGGCATGTAAGTTGAAGCTTCTCATAGATAGCACAGTCTAACTCTACCAAAGGTTTCGCCTTGTAGCTCTGCAGCTTGAAACACTGCAAAAGAGTGGTGGTACCAAAAGCAAGGTCAACCAAGCCCTTGGAACAATGCCAACAACACTTGCTGGCATCTATGACCATATCTTGAAGATGACAGATATTCCTGAGCAAGTGTGTCAGGCCATGAATTGGCTGATCTTTGGCCTGAGGGAATTGACACTCGGGGCGATCATTGATGCTCTTGCATTTGATTTTTCTGAGGACAGGCTTAGGTTTGATGAAGATGAGAGGATGGAAGCACAAGCCCTGCTTGATGCCTGTGGCAGTCTGGTTTCTGTTCCTCAGAACTGGGACAATAGGTCTGTGATCAGACTTTCCCATGCTTCAGTGAAGGATTATTTCCTTAGATCTGGTTCAACCAAATGGGGGGTCCAGGTTTCAGATCAGGCAGCACAGAATCTCATTGCAAAAACATGCCTTGCTTATTTCAATAGTTTGGATGCAGATTTAGGCATTGAGACTGCTTACCAGAATTATCCTCTTGTTGAATATGCATCAAGGCATTGGGATGATCATCTAAAAGGCTGTGAGAACTTCGCTGAAGATTCTGCTTTGTGTGAGCTGTTTCTAGAAGTGCTACAGGAAAACAACCCAAAATACATTTTGTTCAAGAACCTTCTAAGATACTATTCAGTTAGATTTGATCTGGGGCCACCACTTTGCTTGCTAGCCTACATGGGTATTCAACAAGGGGTTGATTTGGTGTTGAAACAAGGTGTCAACATCAATGTACAGGGTGGAAGATTTGGCACTGCACTACAGGCTGCTGCTTACAGGGGAAACAGTGACATCATGCAACTACTTCTGGAACACCATGCAGACCCCAGCATCCTTGGTGGAGAGTATAGCACGGCATTACAGGCTGCTGCTTACCAGGCAAACATTGATATCATCCGACTGCTCCTGGAACACAATGCTAATGTCAACCTCCAGGGTGGAGAGTATGGCACTGCACTACAGGCTGCTGCTTATAGGGAAAACATTGATATCATGCAACTACTTCTGGAACACCATGCAGACCCCAACATTCTTGGTGGAGAGTATGGCACTGTACTCCAAGCTGCTGCTTATGGGAAAGCCATTGATATCGTTCAGCTGCTTATAAAATGTGGGACAGACATTAATATTCAGGGGGGGAGATTTGGTACTGCACTTCAAGCTGCTGCAGCATATGGAAACATTGACATTGTGAAACTGCTTCTGGAGCACACTGCTGATGTCAACCTGCAGGGTGGAGAGTATGGCACTGCACTACAGGCTGCTACTCACAAGGAAAACATTGATATCATGCGACTACTTCTGGAACACCATGCAGACCCCAACATCCCTGTTGGAGAGTATGGCACACTACCGGCTGCTGCTTCTAAGGGACACATTGATATAATGCAGCTGCTCCTGGAACACCATGCAGACCCCAACATCCTTGGTGGAGAGTATGGCACTGCACTACAGGCTGCTGCTTACCGGGAAAACATTGATATTATGCAACTGCTCCTGGAACACAATGCCAATGTCAACCTTCAGGGTGGAGAGTATGGAACTCCACTCCAAGCTGCTGCTTTTGGGGACACCATCAATATTGTCCAACTGCTCATAAACTCTGGGGCAGACATCAACATGCAAGGGGGAAGGTTTGGTACTGCACTTCAAGCCGCTGCTGCATTTGGGAACATTGAGCATGTGAAACTGCTTCTGGAGCACGGTGCTGATGTTAACCTGCAGGGTGGGGAGCATGGCAGTGCTCTCCAAGCTGCCACTGAAAGGGGACACTTGGATATTGTGCAGCTGCTTCAAGCACATGGTACTAGTTTGTAGTAGTTGAATTTTGTTTGACCTCCATACACTATGCTTTCATGCTTGCTCAGGTAACAGGAACCTATTTTCGGAATCTCAACTGGCTAGTATTTGTATCTGACGACTTTTGTCATGAATCATCTCCTTTGGTGCATGTTATCAAGATTTTTTCATGTGCAGAACCCAAACATAGTGTGACTAGGTGAACCATTTTTGCACCACACTTCTTCAATATAAGTATGTTCAATCACTGTTGACACCTCCAAACATCCATCACTGTCGTAAATCATCATTCAGAGCACTTAGCACTCTCTCCTTCCTAACCACCAAAATTAGGTCAACTAGGCTTTACTAAAACACACAGATATATGATTCTTTAGCAGGCTGATTATCAATGGATGAGTATGTACATATTCAAGTATTGATTCGTTGTGTGTGTGATAGAGTAGGACTGCTGATTATTGGGTCTGAGGTTTGATCCCGAGTCCCGACAAAATGTCCAGATCAGTCCTCAGATCTGAGAGCCCAAATCCCGACAAATCGGACGCTGCACCAAGTGGGTGCGATGTGAGGTCCTGGCAATGAAGAATTTCACGAACAAGGTGCGAGCCTGAGTCCCGACACGCCGAAAAAGGTAACTGACCGCTTTGAGGCGCGACACATTTCAACGGCCACATTGAGGGTTTGAGCACGCTTTGGAGCTCGCATTTCCATAGCCACTGTACATTTGTATCCGAGAACAATGCAAAAAATATTCCCCAGAAGTAACTTGCGATAAGTTATCTATTCTCTCCAATAACTCTCATTCTCAACTATGCACGACAACATCGAAATCTACGACGACGATGAATTGGCCTACCTGCTGGCCGCTGAGTGGAATCCATCGCACACTTGCCAGTTGGCTCGTCTTTGGCTCTTCTTCCCAAGGACGAAGCAGTGAAATGTTTTTTGACTCACCTAGAAATTGGGGCTCAAGATCTTTGATGATCTTATGGGGGAGATGGACCAGCTTTCTAAGGCAGTCACACGGTGCGCTGCAATTGCAAGGTTAATATTCATGTATTGGTGTTGTCAGAGGACGATTGTATAGACTAGAATTTTTTCCCCAAATTCTTTTTTTTTTTGGATATTTTTAAGCATTTTTTGAGGTCCGATCCAAAGTCCCGACAAAACTCAGACCGGCTGAGGTCTAAGCCGGGATCCCGACACAATTTTTGGCGGGCCGCAGAGCAAAAGTCCTGACAAAATTTTGCAGACCCCGAATTTTTGGATCAGACCTCAGACCCAATAATCATCGGTCCTGATAGAGTTATGTAAATATGCTGAGCAGTGTGTTTGAGTTGGACATATACATACAGTAAGAGCAATAGAACATATTGCTGTCAGAATGAGGACTAAGGGTTATTTCCGAAAGCAAGATTAGATCATAATTCACTCGAATTGAATCTTGAGGTTTACCTACGATTTGGGACTTACCAAGGATCTTGATTCTTGACACTGCACTCGATTAGCTTAAGCTGGGCAGCCAAGCCCTGTAAAAATACCACCGGTTCTGCTGGCAGGTACTCAGGATCCTCTCCATCTGCGCATGCTTCGGATTTCTTTCCGGAGATACTGATACAGCAAGGAAGAGTCTTCAACATAGCACGGTGAGAAGGGCGGATTGAGTTGAATGCAAATTGAAAAGATATCAGCAGGAAATTGGTTTTTTTGGCTGGCGGTCCCGAAACGCGGAAATGCTTCCAAGTAGTAGTCAGTGGGAAACACGTCAGGTTGAATATTGAATAAGTCAACATGGCCGCCGTACTTGGTTAATATGTGGGAGGTAAGCATTTCTGCTTAATCTAAACGACTCACAGTTTTAAAAGGAGCTCATGGAGTGTTTGCACCTCAAAATCCTTGCATCCGAGTCAGATGAAGAACAAAGACGGAAAATCATACTTGGGTTGTTAGAATGAACATTGAGTTTTTTGAGTATTGTGAAATTGCTGGGACCAGCGTAGCATGTAGGAAGTCAAAAGAGATCAAAGGTAGGTGTGAAGCTAGTCGGAGAGAACTTACAGCTTGTAGCCGGAATGGAGCTCAATCAAACGAACGGAGTCAACTGGCAACATTAACTCAGTCTCGCTCTTAGGATGAACAGGAAATGCATGCACGCACCCAATGAGTCGGTGATACAAGGAAGAAAGTATCAGGAGCTCAATAACACGGAACTTCGACAATGCCGAGCAGATGAATCCCCCACACACATCAGTTCGGAAAAAATGAGGCACCGGTGGAAATTATTCTCTATATTCTGGCGTAGAGTCCATAGAACAAGACAATCGCTGACGGGAGTCGAGGATTTCGGGAACAAACCGAAGATGCATACTGTACGCAATGTTTGTTGAGTTGAGTTAGAACGGTGGCGCGCCGGTTCGGAGAGGCGCTGTGGACCCCGTAAAAATTTAATCAGATCATCAAGACACTCATGCCATTGGTGAGTGGTTGTTGATTTTGAATTTGCGGCTTCCGGGATAATCAGACGCGGTGAGCGATCACGGGTGTAAGTGTCACCAGTACTAGCTGGAGGGAGGACTTGCCTCGGTCATTGGGATGAGTCTTGGTTGCAGAGGCGAATAAACAAATCAGCTTTGAAAAGAACCCAACCGCGACTTATTTAATTGAATTTATAATTTGCTCAACCGAAAAATCGAGGTTCACTGACCTGCGAGAGATATTTATGCAAGTCAAAGCACGTTCGAAGATTGCATGAAGTCTAATGTTTCCAGCAAATTTGAGGTACCGCTGAATTTTCAAAACAGTCGCTGGAAGGAAGGTTGGTTCCCGGCCCAGATAAGTAGTATAGTGATGCCGACTAGAACTCTGTCGATTTTTTATTTGGAGTCTTTTCTGAAATGAAGCAGAGGAAAACTCCGGATTGCGGTAGCAGCAAGAACATGCAGATAGTGGGAAGAAGCAAGGATATTTTGCTTGTTGGCACAAAAGATATCCCAGACTGCATGTATATCTTGAGCGCACTCGATGCGCATGCAAAGTTTAGTTGCTGAAGGTTCTGGAACCCGGCCGTCGTGCTGACAAGATATTTATGTATCTGGCATACGTGTAATTCTCAAATCTGAGAAGACCCGCTTTCAATTTAGAGAGCGCTGGGAAGAATATTGGATCCGGAAGGCGAGAACTCAGAAGGCATCCTGGCTTCGTTGCGTCCACTTGCCGTTGTGAGAAAAATTCCCGGTTAAGTCGTATTCGACAACTGAACAAGATCCCGGCGTCGAGAAAGAATTGCAAAAGTTCCACAACTGTCAGAAGATGGCGGTTACTGAGGCCAACGTGTCGTGACCCTAACCCGAGACTCGCAAACCGGCCCGGCATGCGCGATGCCGTAATCAACAACGCTTTCTCCAGCACCTCATCGACGTCGATGCATTCGCTCTCTCGTTCGTGCTCGCGACGCTTGGATCTGCAGCGGAGGCGGTCAACGTCAAGCTCACGGGCGTCCTGAGCGCCCAACACGATTTCTGAGCTGGATCATCGGCGTCGGTGGCGACGGGACGGGTGCCACTGGCCATCTCGCGCTTCTGCTACTGCCCTGCGAGAAGCACGATCTTGAGTCGCCTCCCTCTGCGACTGTCGCTTTGGCGGGAAGATCCGACACACCTACGGCGAATACGGATCCCCACCTGCACTTTTCTCCACGTCGCCGCCGTCTAGGGCTTTCACTACTTGCCCAACGCCTCCCTCCACGCCGCCGCCGTCCGTGCACCGTCTCCCCCGACATCGTTCTCAGTACCTACCTCGACCGCCACGTCATTGCAGCGGACGCACTACCACCACGCCACTGCCGATCTTCAGCACCAGCCCTCGGTACGACCAGGACCTCCGCTCCAGGCTAGAGAGGCGGGAGAGCCCGCATCTTTCCCTGCGCGTCGAGCCCTCTGGGCGAAGCATGGACGAATACAGCCGTGCTCCCCCGTGCGCCCGCTCTTGTCCCCCGTCGACGTGGGAGCTCCTCCCCCGCATCGGCCGCGGATGGACTCTCTCTCTACGCCTGCGCCTCTGCCTCCTCCCGCGCGGACTCATCCCTCCTCGCGTTCTCGAGATGGTAGGGATATCGGAGCGCGCTTCTTGCTGTACCACCGCGCCCCGCCCGCCTGCGTCGTATTCCTGCACGCGCTCGGCCATCTCTTGCTCGGGTACGAATCCAGATGGCGGGGCGCTGTTCCGTCTGGTGGATACCTTGTCCTCGTCCTCGGCTTCACCACCCGCCCGACTTCGCCCTCGACGAGCTGCTCACCGCTAGCGGCGTACCCGCACTCCTCTGCATGCTCATTGCGTACCGCAAGTCATTCTCCCCGCGCTCAAGGCAGTAGGAGCCGCACGGCGCGCGTTTCTTGTCGCGGACGCGAAGCTTGATCTTTCGCCGTACATCGATTGGCTGTAGCAGTCGAGGATGCGAAGCGCTCCGTTTTTCCTGCTGCGCCCCGCGTGCGGCGTCCGCCGCTCCTCCCCGACGTCTTCCTCGACGGTCCCGGCATCGACGTGTTCCTCGCCCCGACTACAGCGTCTTTTACCCGACGTCCATGCTCCCGCACCTACCCTGCCGCCATCTACTTCTCTGTCCCCAGACGCCTGGGTTCGTCGTCGAAGGGACTGCCGTGGCCTCAGCGCGCATTTTCTCCCTCCTCCGACGCCCAGCCGCACTACGCAGTGCACCCTCGTCTTCGCCGTCCTCCGCACCGCCTGCATCGCTCCTACCTCCCGGACGTGCGGCGTTCTTGACTATCGACGAGCGCAACGGCGACGGCGCGCTGGAGCAACTGGATGTGCATGTCAAGGCGCCGCTGTGGGCAGGGGTGGCATAGCGGATGGGATGCTGCGCGGGGCTATAGGGAGGACGCGTATCGATAATCAATATGGTCTTGGCGCACACTTTCGCGAGAGACGTTCCGGAGGAACCGCATGCTGGAGCATCACGCTGCGCGCTGGATCTGCGCCGCGTCTGCTAGCCTGCACCCTGACGCAGCTCTCTTGGCTATTGGCCGGCTCGACGCCGAGTTGGAGCAGCTAGAGGTATGCGTCGAGGTGTTAGTCCGGCGGAGGGTGCTGACGGATATGGGTACGGGGCGATGGTGATACGTAGAGCGGGGATCGACGATTCAGACGCTCGGGGCGTAGGCGTGTTACCCCTGTCAGGGCGAAAACGTTCACGGAGGCGCCGGCGGAGGGGATGGAGAACGAGAGACGGTGAAGGAGGAGGGGTATCTCAGTATGGAGGGCTCGCAACGGCGCGGATACGGTGATGGGAGGAAGATCTACACATGTAGGTGCGTTCTTACTGCATCCTTTCTGCTCGATTCTGACCGACTATACAGAAAGCGCCCCGACTCGCTGCACCTCCGGGAAGGTATGGCCTGCGGTTGTATGGGTACCGCAGGCTCTCGACGACGACCGTCACGGCCCAGGGTCTCCATGTCCGTCGTCTCTGTCATCTCCCTCCTCGACTTCGACGACTGAAGACTCAGATTTCGATTGCCATGTCATCGTTACCCGTGGCAAATACGGAATGCAAATACAAGTACCGTTGAGCATCGGACACCCCTCTTGCACGGCTACCTCGCCGTTCCACTACTTCCCAATCAACGTCCTCTGTATTTTATCACCTCGCCGCCACAGCGTACGCCGCAAATGACTCTGCCTTCGCCGTCCACCTCTTTCTTCCGCGAACTTGCGCGTTCCTGTCGCCCACTGTAGCGGCGTTCATCAGATGGGTCGTACTCGTGTCTGAGGATCCTTACTCTGACTTGTCCGTGTGTGCAGAGGAGGAGGGTAGAATCTTTCGTCCAATGGCCTTTTCTGCCATCCTTACTTTATTCGTTACTTTTATTTCGAGCTAGCTAGAATAGGTTCGTGTAGACAGCGGAAATGTACATACCTATCTGCGGTTTACACCTGTGGGATGTATTGGATGTAACCCTTGATGTTTCCAGGAAAGGCTGAAGGCGGACCGGGCGTGTAAGAGGATATTCAAGCTGTCAATTCGCAATGGGCTTGGGTCATAGACGAGTTTTCTGCCCCATCGGTATGTGCAGGAGAATCGCGTTTCAATGGAAAGTCGTGGATTTTCATTCATTCTCTTGGTACGTATCCATCGAGGACGAGAATCCGCGAAATATGATATCTGCAAAGATATCCCGCTCACGACGGTGTAAGTGTTAATGCACGGCCGGCGGGCCTGTTGTGCTCGAATGTTAACTAAAATATTGACACTCTGTGAGTGGAGAATGGCATACGTGGAGGGATGGCGAGGCCGAGACAGACAGTGCAGCGGCGAAAACTTTGGAGAACATGGTTGAACTGAAGGGCGTGGATTTTAGCTCGAAGGTCTGGAAGAATTTCTGGCTTTGTACTCCAAATGTGCCGGGTGCAAGAACTCGTCGCGATCAGTGTACATCACCGAGCAGCCGGCGAGAAAGGATAGGGTTGTCCATTTGAAAGAATTAGATCAAGGATAATTGGACGGAACGAGTAACATTAGGATTTTTGTCAAGGCATTCCCGAAGTTGCAAAGTTTTGAGTTTGCGGGTCTGAATAAATACCGGGAAGACAAGTCAGTTGACGCAGACGACAGGTCAATGTGATGCAGAAACTCAATATTTTTTGTTTTCTATGAACATTTCGCGAGCCTCATTCTCGGTTGAGATAGATGCCGAACAACCCAGCAGCATCTTGATATTGAAGGCGGAAGGAGCGAGAATGAGGCTAACCGAAAATTCGAAGCGAAAATCGCGTTCCGACGATGAGACCTGAAGAAACTAACTCGGTAATAAAAGAGGAACATAAGTACATACTGAAAAATCAACTGAGTTCATGGGGTACGGAATAAGAATTGAATATCGTGAATTCGCGAGGTCCGGCATTCGATGGCTGATCCAAAAGAAAGGTCACCCGAAAGGAAATTTGAGAACTTGCGCTCGCATCCGACATACGACAAAGATTGACGCAAACGCATAGGGAGAACGGAACGAGAACCAATCAAACGAATGAAGTGGACTGCGCAGGTGAATTTAGTCTTGCTTAGAAGATGAACCTGGAGGATATGCACTCATACCTATGCTTTCATTTGCATTCTCCGAGGTAGATGCTAGTAGAATAATCACAACGCTGCCTACTTAAGTTGAAACGTCGCTAGGTCCTGGAAGAAAGATCTAGACAGAGCGATCTAGACAGAGCGATCTAGACTTGATCTTTCGTAAAAGTGAATACCTCCGACCAATAGAGTAGGATGCAGGGGATGGGTCGACGAAGACATAATTCTGATAAAGAAACTACAAGTATTTGCAGAAAACCGTAATTCGCTCGAATGATAATTCGAGAATAAATCGCCTGAGCACGGATGTCCAAATCAGAGCATGTACTTCCAAGCATGCGATTAACGAGCTCACCTGGATCAGAGAAGTGTCATTGACGTCCGTTCTGAGCCCAGCCTTGGTATTACGAGCGCTGATCAGAATCCGATTCAACTTGGTTGAGCTTTCCCAGAGAGTTATGGAAGAAGAATCCTGAACGCTTGCTTCAGCGGTGCCAGGTGGCGTAGACGCAGAGCTCGAGTGAGATCCTCGTCGGTTCGGCGACGGAAGCGAAAATAGCGTAGACGCGGTGAATTGGTTCCAGAAGAACATATTAACCGCGAGATAGACCAGTGGAGCCGAGAGATAACTGGGGTAACGTCCAAAACGTTATTCGACACTGTCAAGCCGAATCGTGGATGGAATCGACGGCAAAAAAATAACTTGAATACCCAAGTAGCGCGGGATGAATGGTTTCAAGTAGTATGAACAGGATTGAATCATCTTGGACACCATGCTCGACCGAGGCTCCAGAGCAAGAAGTTACTTGATGTACTTGATATGAGACGGGATCGACAGACGAAACACAGATTGAATTGAGAGTCTGAGCAACCAGGAGCGAGATGGTTTATAAAGATGGTGTTCGAGCACTGCCTGGCGGAATGCGAGCTGAATACTGAGAGGAAGTTTTGAGTGACGTATGAATCCACGCGTACGGAGCGGAAGTATAAAGTACTTGCCTCGCATCTATGGTCGGTGTGCCCGTAATGAATGGCAGATGAATCAGACGAAATCGCGAATGCAGACAAGTCAGCCGTGTTGACATTGCAATTGGTAGCACGAAGCCGAGATGTGCCAATAACGACCATCGTCCTTCCGCCATATAGACAAGAACTGCAACGGGATCAGGGGGGGAAAAAAAGACGGACGGCAGGGTTGGTTGGGCATTCAAGAAGTTGGATTTCATGCGACTTGGGGACCAAGACGGTTGTGGGAAATTGGAGGAGAAGGGATGGGTGACGACTGGCCTGCCGCTCGGCGTCCCATGTCTAAAACGAACTTGACAAAATCAAGGTTACGAGGAAGGAATTTGGAGAGCTGAGGCTCGCAACGTCGCAACGTCCGGCAAGGAGGCTCTGGCGGGCGAATTGCGAGAACGAACGAGGCGTACCGGAAAGGAACCAAGAATTGAATCCAGTCTGACTTGCAATTGCAATTTCAAGATGAGCCGCGAGCCATGCACAGCGTGAGACGGACCCAGGCCGAAGAAGGTAAGGTATATATCTATTTATTTTGCAATGCCACTGGTGACAATGTTCTGGAATAATCGCAGCATGAATGGTGAGCGGTGTGTGGATAGTACGGGACGGGACGGACATACGCTGAATTGGAGGGGCGGGGCTGTTGGGATGAGGCCGAGTTGCGACGTGCACGAGGAAGGATTCCTGAAGAGCAAGATTATTTCTAATGCGCATGAATTATGGGTCAACTACGCACTTAGAATGAAGCAGGTACATCAATGAACGAACTCCCGACTGTCGAAAGAAGTGTCGTGGAATACGAGACACAGTCGGCTCCCGGGTGATCAGAATCTTCTTCGACTTTTGTAATCTCCGGGTCACATCAAGAAGCAGCTTCTTGGAAGAGCAAAGAAGGCGAGACAGCGCAGAAAAGCAAGCAAATGCGCGGAAATGGCAATTTGTCGCCAGGGAAAGACGTCCAAACAATTGCTATTGAAATTGAAGTAGTTTGGGAACTTGTTCCTCGTCCGTCGTGCTGGCAAGCTTATGGACCTGTGGGAGGTATCTTCCGGTCGAAACCCACCGAAAACAATTTGAACGCGTAAAATGAATCATAATCGACCAGTCCGTCCGTTGTCCGAGTCGCAGTCGCTAGTACTTCGTCTCCGCCTTGAATTGCGCTTTGAGAGGGCATGCACAACAGTGACAAGAATCGGCGATAAATACCACAGACGCCGGAGACACTGCCTAGGGGTTAGATTCGAGAAACGGCTGAGCGGATGATGGTGGTTGCGGACAAGGCGGTTCGTAACCGGGCCGGGCGGACCACCGTGCCGTAATTCTTTTTTCTCCACTACAACGAACGAACGTTGGACCCGCGAAGCGCCAGTGGCAATAATGTTTTTCCTTCCGGGACTATTCGGAATCATTCAGCGTCTACGTCTCCTTCAAACCTAGCTCGTTTCGAAGGCCGATGCTGCGGCGTGCATTAGACTGCGTCGAGTGTCTGGATCATCGGGAACTTGGTGGCATTGTGGCTCATCGAGTGAACGAGCGCACTACATGGTACGCTGGTGCGGAAAGCGAATGGAGTCGAGAGCCACCGTGAGTATCCCTTCCGTTTTCAGTGGAAGATTATATTCTCAGTGACGCAGCTCTGCTCACCACCTCGATGGCGACTTGGGACCGCAGCACGCGGGATGTTTTGGTGCGGTGCGGCGCGGGCAGGATCTTGGGGCAACGTCTGCACCGGTCGGCTGGGACGATCTTCGGATCCTTCGACTCGCTCCCATCTGCTCTTCCAAGACCCGCGGACACTACGATGCCGCAGACACTCGGCGCTCCCTCCCCGCTTCTCGCTGTCTCCGTTCATTGCTTCCATGGCACCTCGCTCAATCTCAATCCCTCCCTCAATGACGACAAAGACATGCACCTCCACTTTTTCCCCTCGCGCTTCGGGATGCAGCTCGATGATACTTTGGAGACCTCGGCGTGCCACGTCGTCCGTCGGCGGATTTACGTGCTTCGACGGAAGTACGCCTACATCGTCCCTGTAGAAGCTTGCCGAGTCATTCTCCTTCGACGGCACTCCTTCCAATGCAGCCCTCCGCCTACGCCTCTGTTCCCGGGTTCTTTGCGATTCTGTCCGCCATTCGGGACGCACGAGTGGCTGGCTGTCAATCTTGCGACGTTCTTCCTGGGAAGCGCAGTGTGCTCTTCAATCCTCCGGTACCCGCTGCCCTTGTCTCGAGCTATGCATCCACACTCGAGTTTTATCATCGACGGGTCGCTCGTCTCGCTACTGAACGCGGGCGCGAGCGCCATCCTGGATCCTGGATACCGAGGCGGATCTCTTCATCGTCCTCCACGCGCTCGAGCCTGTAGGAGCTGCTGCACGACTTTGGCTTGCCACAGGAGAGCAGCTTCGTCCTCCGCTGCCGCTGGATCACATAGCGCTTTAGTGGGCAAAGAAACAATAGCAGATGCCCTTTCCCCTCCTCTACGCTGACGTCACCTTCGCTTAGCCGCTGCTCCTGCCTGACTATCCCTTCTACGACGTCCAGGCTTCGAGTACGGACGAATGCCCTTCTTCGACCCGACCTCTCCACCATCCTGATTTCTTCCTTCGATCCTCGTTCCGCCTCTTCTCGTCGTCTTTGTACCCATACCTACTGTTCTGTCATCTGTCTCTGCCCCCTCCGCAGACACTCCGTGTCTTGTCGACGGGGGCTGATACACCGGCTATGCTCGTCGTCGCGGGGATGCCACCTCCAGCTTCACCGCTGTCCTAGTAGCACGACGTCGGCGCGCGCGGAGCAGCGGGAGGCGGACGTGTACGTCGAGGTGGAGGTGCTGGTGCGGAGGGTGATCACTATACGACCATCGGGTTCGTCTCCGAGGTCTTGTACCCCGTGCTGGGGGAGGAGATATCGCCTTCGGTTTGGGATGGGGAGAGCGGGGACACGGAGGATATGGAGGACAAGGAAGATCCCAAGAGGGAGATGAAGATCGTTCCTGGGACCGCGGTCTTGATCGCCATTGATGCGCTTCGTATCACGCACACCTCGCTCCGCATCCCGCGTCTCCATCCCCGTGCATGTCGCGACCCGAACTTCCGCCCTTCTGCACCTGCAGGTGGCCCGCCTCGCCATCGACGCGGACGAGCAGCGGGAGGAGGGCCTGTGCGTGAGGCGCTGCTGCGGGTGGGGGTGCTGGCGGATTGCTGGTGGATCTAGGCACGGGGAGGTGGCGATATGGAGAGCGGGATCCAGGTCGTGATGGGTGGATATCTTGGTGGAGATCTTGCCTCCGAGCGAGGACGTGGATAGCGGAGGAAATGGAGAAGAGTACGTGGGTGAAGAGACTTGATGCGGATGAGGGGATGAAGGTCTGCTTCTCTTCCGTTTTTGATTCCTGGTGCTGACGGTGGATGTACAGGAAACGCCTTGACTTATCCTTGGAGCATCACCGTCTTCTCGCGGGCGCCTCGACTCGACTCACGACCTCCACGTTTGCCGTCTATCTCGACTTCGAACATGGAATATGGGATACTTCGACTTCGTCTGCCACCTCACCTTCATACGTACGGCGAATACAGATGCGCCCAAGCACGCAGCGCTCATCTTCCGCATCTTCCGCTCTGGCCGTCCTCCGTACTCATCTCGACCGCTCGACCTCTCCCTCAGGGACGACACGCTCCCGATTGGGATCTATGTCGCGCTACCCTCCGCGTTTTCTCTGCGCGTCGATCGCTTAAGGTCAAAGACATGGAAAGCCCACTATGCGGACGCTCGTCGCGTACTTCGACTCCTTTCTCTGGCACGGCGACCAAGGGATCTGCCGCACTCCACTAACACTTTCCACCTCCGCCTCCGCTCCCTCTCCCCACGGAACCCGCGTCGCCGGCGGCGGTGCTCGCGACCGTCAATCCTCAAGCGGTGCACCTCGTCGCCGGTACCCCTTGCCCGCTCGAGGCCGTAGCATCGTGCGTCTGCGCGCTCCTCGCCGAGAAGATGAAGCATCACACACGCCACACCGCACCACAAGCTCTGCTTCCCCACCCGACTTCGCCCTCCAGGATGCCGCTGCGTCTTTGTCACGCACGACTACCGACGCAGATGCTGCAGAGCCGCGTCTACCCGAGCGCTTCTTCCTCGTCGAGCCATGGCCTTCCACCCACACGTGGAACTGGTCATTGTCCTACGGCGATCCGCAGCCCGCAGCCGCAAACCCCATTCTGCATGTCCGTCTCTTTGCGGGCCACTTCGTGTCCATTTGCCCTCCGCCTCCCTCACCACCACCGCCCGAATACACGCGCGGATGGAGCACGATCACGGCATAATACGCCTCTGCCTTAGCGCTCCGTACCCAACATCACGCAGTCCCAGCGCTCGAAGTACTGCGTGAACACTGGCACTCGGAGCACGCGGGAGTGCGAGGGGATGGGGAGAGTATCTCACGTCGTTCACCGACGCGCCATGATACAGATCTAGCTGGCGTTGAGGATTTCTGGATTAACACATTATTCGCGTACATACTTGCCGGGGTCTCGATCCTCCGTAAAATATTTATTGCCGATTACACATTACTTCGTGTAAACATCTCTTTTTTGTGATCATGGCTGTCTTTCGATACGTTCAAAGAAAGAATGAATTCGGCTACAATCGTGCCTCAT
This sequence comes from Mycena sanguinolenta, assembly GCA_014462675.1. NCBI lineage: Eukaryota > Fungi > Basidiomycota > Agaricomycetes > Agaricales > Mycenaceae > Mycena > Mycena sanguinolenta. Next base: position 633,090 of record JACAZH010000037.1, on the reverse strand, counting down.
GGCGAAGGTGCGAATGATGCTTGTCTTTATCAAAGGCACCATTACCAGTTCTCCTTCCGGCATATATATGCTATCTCTGCTTTTATCCCTCTATTCTTTCTCTTCAGTCGCACTGTCAATGTTGTTCACCCTATATGTCTTATCCTATTTACAACGTCCATTACTTGATATTCATCGGTCCGACTTCGATGATCGATCTTCGGGTGCATTATTCTATAATGAGTTGACACGAGGTATCCACGTTCCGTGAAGTGGCTTGTCTCCTACCATGACACCCCCGTACCCCGCGCCCGAGTTGAAAGCCAGTAAAGTCGTCGACAGTGCAACAAATGCACTTGATACTGCTCTCGGCATTCTTGAAACTCTCAGCGACTTCACCGCTAATGTCCCTTATCTCAATACCATCACTGGCATCGTCAAGAGTCTGATTGAGATCCGCGAGGTCCCTGGCTTCTTCACTCCTGGGTTTTCCTCTTATCAATAATTTACAGACTGTAAAAAGCAACAAGGAGCGTGCTAGTATGGTTTTCGAGAAGATTGGGATAATGACGGAGACAATCGCGACTGGATTACTTAGTTTGGACAATACACAAAGGATCGCAGCTGCAGATGCATTGAAACGAGATTTGGAAAAGTACAACAGGTACAACATTGTGAATGTCCAACACCTACTTTACTGACAGTAATAGTGTATTGGTGGATGCTGCCCACATCCTGCAAAAGTGGACATCACAAAGCACGGTGCAGCGTGTTTTGAAGCGCAGTGACTTCAATGATATTGCTGCCAATCTGGAGAACAAGATTGACAGTTTCTGTGATGCATTCAGTGTATGTGCCAGTCTTCAGATGTGTCTGCTATTGGCTTCTAACAAAAAGTACAGGTTTCACGTTTGACTGCACTTTCACAGGGACAACATGAGATGAACATGATGCTGTACAATTCTAGATTTCTGACATCCACACACCATCTAACTAACATGGCAGGATGACACTCATTGACAGCGACACTCATACAAAATTGGAGAAATGGCTCAAACCTGCAGATCTCACTGTGAGTGATCAAGATGCTTCAAACAAGAAGCATCCTGAGACAGGAAAATGGCTTCTTGAAAATTCTTTTGAATTTGGGGAATGGATTTATGCCCCAATGTCATTTCTCTGGCTTTATGGAATATGTGAGTACCTCTCTTCATGATGTCTTTTGACTACTCACACTGCTTCTAGCTGGGTCAGGCAAAACTGTCTTGAGGTATCCCACTCTAACATGATGAGCATTCTCTCAGTTTGCTGATTAGCTATAGTTCTATGATTGTTGAAAAAATTCGCCACCTCGGATTTTATGCATTCTTTTATTTTGACATAAACAGTTTGCATCAGCAAAAGGTTAACAATATGCTCTGCTCACTGGTCTACCAATTATCTTCTCAGCTGCCCTGCCCCCCTGTCCTTTCCACACTATGGGAAACTTGCCAAAATGGCAAACGTGTTCCAAGCAACTCTGATTTGCTTTCAATCTTAAAGGAGTTTGGTAGCTCAGGGGAAATATATCTGCTCATAGATGCACTTGATGAATGCTCTGAGCGTGATATGCTCCTGAAGGTCTTGGCTGGCATTCTTGAGGCAGAACTTCTCAAATTGCATCTCATTGTAACCAGTCGAACAGAACTCATTCACTCTGAAATTGCTAAAGAAGCGGTCCTGGTCTCACTTGAAGAATCTGTTCATGGTGATATTGCACTCTATGTTGGGGATCAGCTTTCCACAATGGGTGGTTATATTGCAAAAAATAAAGATACTATCAGGCAAGAGCTGCTGGACAAAGGAGATGGCATGTAAGTTGAAGCTCCTTATTGGTAACACATTCTAACTCTGCCACAGGTTTCGCCTTGTGGCTTTGCAGCTTGAAGCACTCCAAAAGAGTGGTGGTACCAAAAGCAAGGTTAACCAAGTCCTCAGAACAATCCCAACAACACTCACTGGTATCTATGACCACATCTTGAAGGCAACAGATATCTCTGAGCAAGTTTGTCGGGTCATGATTTGGCTGATCTTTGGCCTGGCTGAATTGACACTCGGGGCAATCATTGATGCTCTTGCATTTGATTTTTCTGAGGACAGGCTTAGTTTTGATGAGGATGAGAGGATGGAAGCACAAGCCCTGCTTGATGCCTGCAGCAGTCTGGTATCTGTTCCTCAGAACTGGCACAATAGGTCTGTGATCAGACTGTCCCATGCTTCAGTGAAGGATTATTTCCTTGGATCTGGTTCAACCAAATGGGAGGTCCAAGTTTCAGATCAGGCAGCACAAAGTCTCATTGCAAAAACATGCCTTGCTTATTTCGATAGTTTGGATGAAGATATAGGCATTGGGACTGCTGAACAGAACTATCCTCTTGTTCAATATGCATCAAGGCATTGGAATGACCATCTAAAGCATTGTGAGAACTTTGCTGGAGATTCTGGTTTGTGTCAGCAGTTTCTAGAAGTACTACAAGAAAACAACCCCAAATACAGTTTGCTCAAGAGATTTTGGGAGCACTATGCACCTAGATATAAATCACATGATCTGGGGCCACCACTTTGCTTGCTAGCCTACATGGGTATTCAACAGGGGGTTGATTTGGTGCTGAAACAAGGTGCCAGCATCAATGTACAGGGTGGAAGGTTTGGCACGGCACTACAGGCTGCTGCTTACAGCGAAAATATTGATATCATGCAACTACTTCTGGAACACCATGCAGACCCCAACATTCTTGGTGGAGAGTATAGCACTGTACTCCAAGCTGCTGCCTATGGGAACTCTGTCAATATAGTCCAGCTGCTTATAAAATGTGGGACAGACATCAATATCCAGGGGGGGGAGATTTGGTACAGCACTTCAAGCAGCTGCTGCATGGCCAAACATTGACATTGTAAAACTGCTTCTGGAGCACAGTGCTGATGTTAACCTGAAGGGTGGAAAGTATGGCACTGCTCTACAGGCTGCTGCTTCCAAGGAAAACATTGATATTGTGCAGCTGCTCCTGGAACATCATGCAGACCCTAACATCCTTGAAGGAAAGTATGGCACTGCTCTACAGGCTGCTGCTTCCAAGGGAAACACTGATATAGTGCAACTGCTTCTGGAACACAATGCCCATGTCAACCTTCAGGGTGGAATATATGGAACTCCACTCCAAGCTGCTGCCATCCAGGAACATCTTAACATTGTGCAACTGCTTCTAGAACACAGTGCCAATGTCAACTCTCAGGGTGGAGTGTTTGGAACAGCACTACAGGCTGCTGCTCATGGTTACAATATTGATATTGTTCAGCTGTTGATAAAATGTGGGGCAGACATCAATATGCAGGGTGGAAGGCATGCCACTGCACTTGCAGCTGCTGCTGCATTTGGGAACATTGATCATGTGAAACTCCTTCTGGAGCACGGTGCTGATGTCAACTTGCAGGGTGGGGAGTATGGCAGTGCCCTCCAAGCTGCTATCGCAGAGGAACACTTAGACATTGTGCAGCTGCTTCAAGCACATGGTGCTAGTTTCTAGTAGTTGAATTTCGTTTGACCTCATACACATGCATTTCATGTCTACTCAGGCTGTCATCTAACAGGAACTCATTTGAGGAATCTCAACTGGTTAGTATTTGCATCAGAGGACTTTTGTCATGAATCACCTCCTTTGGTGCATGTTATTAAGATTTTTTCCGTGTGCGGAACTCGAACATGGTGTGGCTATGTAGGTGAACCATTTTTGCAAAACACCTTACCAATACGAGTATGTCCAACCACCGTCAATAACGGTTTTCACCTCCAAACATTTACCACTGTCATAAATCTGATCACTTTCAAGTTCTCTCCTTCCTAACCCCCAAAATTGCCGCAATCATTACACTTTACTAAAATACACAGATTCTTCGTATCTTAAGCAGATGTCCTGATTTCGTATGTACATGTTTGGCGCTTCTTATTTTGTCCCATCTGCGCACGATCTCCGCCCCGTTCCACTCTCTCGGTGCTTGGATGCTTCTTTGATCATGCAGTTAACTTTCGGCGCACCTTCCCGCTAGACTATGCCTTTTTGAATGCGCCACATGACTGGGAATCTTGCGCTCAACATCCGCTCAAAAGGACGAACAGCCTCGAATCGCCTTTTCGCCTCTACCCCCATCATTCCGCCTGCTGCAAGCTGTTCCTCACCGGTTGATCGCTGTTCTATGCTGCTGTCCTTCAACCCTAAAATTCTCTGTATATCTACGAGTCCCTCGACTGGCTTGGTCTGCATCAAGACAATTCAAGGATCAAGAGATTTTGCTCCTCAATCGTTCTTCTGTACACTGCACCTTCAAGTGTAAAAGCCTTCAAGACCCTGTTTATCAAGCCAAGAATTCAAGATCAACTCTTGACGTCGCTGGCTGTCCTCCTTTCCCCATCAAGACTATTCCAAGCTACCGTCTCTTCGGTGGATCAAGACCTCAAAACTTAGTCTACGGCAAGATTCCCAGTATGGTCGCGCGCAATCCGGAGAATCTTGAGAGTCGGTTCCGCAATATGACCTTGCATCCGCTATTCCAACTAAAGCTCGGTTATTCTGTCTGGTATACAGCGTACCTCATCGGTGAGTACCTTACCTTGCTTCTCTTACCTAACCAGAAATTCCTCACCGTGAAAATCCACTGCACAGGTGATTTTTCTTTCCAATTCGGCATCGTCCCATGATCATCTCCAGTTTTACCCGGATTTGCACTGTGCCATCCAAGGTCGGTAATACCGTAATGACGGCTGCTGTAATATACGGAATGACTTAAATATTGTTCTCCTATAGTGCCGCTCACCGAATATGCTCTATCTGTGGTTCGAATCTGCAAGCCTGTTGGATTCGTAACAGCGGGACCGGAGTTTGAGGTACGCTGATGATTTTCACTCCTCATTGCTCGTAGTTTCCATTTATCGTGCTCATTGCCTTTTACTGACCGAAATGCTACACAGAACTCGGCTTTCCTCCGGTAACGATGTCGATGGCACCCCTGATCCGCCCTTGGGAAGTGATACTCGACGTTACCATCCGGTTTGACTTCGACCATCACTTCCACATTAATTCGCATTGATGGACATTTTAGGTATTTCTGATAATATCCGCCAGGTACCTGCGAAACCAGCAACAAAATCGAAGATATTTGGTAAGTTGTTCCACACGTATCACCGTTCTAAATTTCATTCCGAAGGACTCTAACAGTTTGCCTGGCTGTCGTCGATGGATCCGAACGGAGAAGAATCAAGGATTCAACTGTGCGCTGCACCGACCAAGACTTGGTAAGTGCGGGGTTTTTTTTTTCTAGATTTTCTTCGAGCCGCAGTCCAGTTCCGAGAGACTAGTACATCGAAGCCTGCCTTTCTGCTCGGTCTTCGTCATTGTGTAGTATGAATATGAATGCATTTAATCGCTGATTTGCAACCGTGGCACGGTTCAGCTCGCACCCTCTGCAACCCAATTCGAACCAATCGGCAAGATCGACATAGCTAACAGCCGGAGCGAAGCGACGGCTTATCTTGTATATGATTCTCTAGCAGGTGTAGCAATGGCTGAGTATGTATGTATTTATTGACCTTGTTGCATGTGTGATAGAGCTCAATAGGCTGAGTGGTGTGCGTGAGTAAGACATATACGTATGTTGAGACCAATGGAATGACCTGCTGCTCCTGGGATCAGGCCCGAGGCATAAATATGTCTGAAAAGTGAGGTTTATCTACCCACTTGCGACTCGCCAAGGATTTTGAAACTAAACTCAGTTCAAGCATCCCAATAATGAAGCTCAAGCTGGCCAGCAAAGTGTTGCAAAATACTGCCAGTTCTGTGGATCAGTGCTCGGGATCCTCTCCACCTGTGTATGCTTCAGATTTCTTTCAGAGACACTGCGACAAGGAGGAAGAGTATTGGAAATGGAATAGGCACAGTGACAACAGTGCATTGAGTTAAACACAACCTGGAAGGATCTCGACAGGGAATTGGTTTTTTGCTGTTGTCCTGAAACGTGGAAATACTTACAAGTAGTAGCCGGTGAGAAACACGTCACGTTGAGTGTTGAATAATTCGAGCTGGCCATTGTACTAGGTCGATATGTGCGAGGCGAGTGTTTCCAAAAATTGCTTGACAGCAAGTCACAGAATGTTCGAATCTCCTGAGAATCCTTGCGTATGAGTCAGTCGAAGACCGAAGATGGAAAACGATCATACCTAGATTGTTGGAATAACCATTGAACGTTACGTTGTGAATTCTCCAGACCCAGCGTGGTATGCCTGAAGTCAAAAGAGATCAAAGATATATGCAAGGGTAGTTGAAGAGAACTTGTGGCTTGTAGCTAGAATGGAGCATAATCAAACGAACGGAGCCAACTGGGAACGGCAATTCGGTCTCGCTTTCAAGATGAACAATAAAAGCATGCATGTACCAATGAGTCGGTGACACAGTGGAGAAAGTATCAGGATATCGATAACACGGAACACCAACGACGCCAAGCAGATGAATCTTGCACACGCTCATTGGTTCGGACAAAGTGAGGCATCTGCGGAAATTGTTCTCCGAATGGACTATATTCTCTGAGTAGATAGACTCCATTGAACAATACAACCAGTGAGGATTTCAGGCACACACCGAAAATGCATACTGTGCGCAAGTGAAGTTGGAACGGTGGCATACCAAGTGCGGACGGTGGCGTGCCGAGTGCCCCCGTACAAGGTGATCCAGGTCATCGAGATGCATATGCCAATGCGTGGCTGTTGATTTTGAATTTGCGGCTTGCGCAATAATCGGATGTATGAGGATGGCATGGGTGTGAGTAACACCAGTCAGAGAGAGGACTTGCCTCGGTCGTTGGGATGAGTCTGGCTTCAATAATGGCAATATATACATAAGTCACCTGTGGAAAAAACAAAAAAAAAGAACCTAACCGCGACGCATTCAGTTTGTAATCTGCCCGACCAAAAATTCGATATTCACTGACCTGCGATGAATATTTACATATGAAAACACGTTCGAAGATTCCATGAAGTCTAAGCTGTCAAGCGAATCTGAGGTACCGTAGAATGTTCAAATGAGTCACTTGAAAGTCAGTTCCCGGACCGGAAAAGTGAGTAGCGTAGCGCTGACCGTAATCCTGTGGAGCCTTTTACGAAATGAAGCGAAGCACGGTGTTGGATTGCAGTAGCAACAAGAAGAACATGGAGATAAGGGAAATAACTAAGGATATTATTTTGTTCTTGGCGGGAAAGATGTCATAGTTTCAGCAAACTCGGCCAGACTCACCCAGAAAGTGATGCAAAGTCGACTTGTTGAAAGTCCTAAATCCTGGGCTGTGGTGCTGGGAGGTTGGTTATTTATCTGGCCAACGACGCAATTCTCGAATCCAAAACGGTTTGCACCCGATTTTAAGAGCGCTGGGAAGAATATTGGATCAGGAAATGGCGATCTCGTTTCGATCTCGGCTTCTTTGCGTCCAAGTTGCACTTGCCGTTGTGAGAAGGATTTGCCGGGGAAGTCGTATCTGACAACCGAACAGGATCCCGGCGTCGAGAAAGAATTGAAAGAGTTTCACAATTGTCAGAAGATGGCGGTCAAGGCCAACGTGTCATGACCTTAACCCGAGATTCGCAAACCGGCCCGGGACGCGCGGTGCCGTAATCAACAACGCTTTCTCCAGCACCTCATCGACAGCGATACATTTGCTCTCCCGTTGGTGCTCGCGATGCTTTGATTCACGCTGGAGGCGTTCAACGTCGAGTTCACGGGCGTCCTGAACGCTCAACACGATTTCCGAAGCTGGATCACGCCGCGGGTGACGACGGGACTGGTGCCACTGGCCATCTCGCGCATCTGCTACTGCACTGCGAGAAGCACGATATCGAGTTGCCTCCCTCTTCAACTGTGGCTTTGACAGAAAGATACGACACACCTGCAACGAATACACCCACCTGCATGGAACTGGCGTTCCTCGACGCCGTCCTCGCCGTCTAGGGCTTCCACTACCTACGAGGATATACAAAGAGGCGGGCCCAGATGATGAGTGATGTGAGGCAGATTTGATTGATGTGAGGCAGATTCTTCGAGAAGAGGCAGATAGAGCGAAAAAAGGCAGATTCCCAAAATGGAATCTGCCTCATTTGATCGAGTTCGGCTGCGCGCAGCGCACGTAAGATTTGCTGGCAAAAAAAAAAAATTGCTACTCGCTTCCATCTACCGCGCTTCTGTCTACCACGCTTCAGCCTACCACCACCATCGCTGGATTGTACAACGAGCACAATGCGTCGCCGACGTCCCAATGTCTTTTTCCATGCGCAAAAAAACGCCCCGTACACCTGCGGACATCGAACTCCTTGACAGCTTGTCTGGCCGGGATGTCATGGCGTCAAAATTTGTTACTGTCACGCTAAAGAGTGAGTCTCATGTTGCCCTTTTTAATTGTATGCACTCACTAAATTGAATTCCATTTCCAGGGCTATTCACAACTTCAAAAAACTGTTGACACCCGAACAGTACAATCGACTGATGGAGTTCATGTATACTATTGACTAGCCGGAGCACCTCGCTGAGTTTTCTCAATACATAAAATCGCTTAAGATCAAGGAAATTCAATGTATGTAAATCGGATGCACGCGAACAGGACTGACGAGAGTCTTTTCAAGCCTGATGGGACCACGAGATGAGTGATTGGATCCTTCGCTGCCTCGTCAAAGACTTGTCCAATATTCATTCAGAGGATTGGGACACCACGCCTGCTACAACAAACACCGGTGTTGATACAGCGAACATTGTTCATTCTAACTGCATCCGTGTCCATTTAGCCAAGGCATGAGATAATGAAAATGGTCCCACTAAGCGGCTAAAGACCCAGAGAGTAGGTGCTCAATCCCTGTTTTTGTGTTTATACTCATGCACCATTCACAGTGAACAACTTGGTTACTTCCATAAGTAGTGATCTTAATCGTATTGGCTAGCTAGTAGCTATTAAGACTTGGTATACAGTATATTTGGATTAATTTGGAATTATAATATCTTTGTATGTCCAGTGGCTTGCCTGACTTGAATCCAACTTGAATCCAGCCCAGATTGCACTTCAAACATGTCACACGTGTGATCCTGTGCCGAGCAATCAGTGATCCCCGAGGCAGCCGAGCAGCATCGAAGGCAGATTCCATTTTGGGAATCTGCCTTTTTTCGCTCTATCTGCCTCTTCTCGAAGAATCTGCCTCACATCAATCAAATCTGCCTCACATCACGCATCATCTGGGCCCGCCTCTTTGTCTATCCTCACTACCTACCCAACCCCTCCCTCCACGCCGCCGCCGTCCGTGCACCGTCTCATCCGACATCATTCTCAGTACCTATCTCGACCGCCATGTCATGGCAGCAGACGCACTACCACCACGCTACTGTCGATCTTCAGCGCGAGCGGTCGGTGTGGCCAGGACTTCCGCTCCAGGCTAGAGAGGCGGGAGAGCCCGCACGGCAGATGCATCTTTCCCTGTGTGTCGAGCTCTCTGGGCGAAGCAAGTACGAATACAGCCATGCTCGCCACCCGCTTTCCTCGTCAACGTGGGCACTCCTCCCCCGCATTGGCCGCGGATAGGCTCTCTCTCTACGCCTGCGCCTCTGCCTCCTCCCGCGCAGACTCGTCCCTCCTTGCGTTCTCGAGACGGTAGGGATGCCGGCACGCGTTGCTTGCTATGCCGCGCCGTGCGTCTGGATCGTATTCCTGCACGCCCACGCGCTCGGCCATCCGCTGCTCAGGATACGAATCCGATGGCAAAGGGCGACGCATCATACGCTGACGGTGTTCCTCATATGCGACTCTGTCTCTGCCTTGACGTCGAGCTGGGTCAGCTTCAGCACCCGCCCGACTTCGCCCTCGGCCAGCAACTCACCGCTAGCATCGCACACGATGTAGCCGCGCTCCTCGGCATACTCATCGTGTACCGGAACCTCCCCGCGCTCAAGCCGGCAGAAGCGGCAGCACGCTTTTCTTGTCGCGGAAGCGATCCTTCACTCTTCGCTGCGGGTGGAGGACGTACCGCTCGAGAAGACGAAGTGCGCTGTTCCTACTGCTCTACCCCACGTGCGGCGTCCGCCGTTCCTCCTTGAAGTCTTCCTCGACGGTCTCGACGTCGACGTATTCCTCGACCCGACTACGGCGAGCTTTTTTACCCGATGCCCATGCTCCCGCACCTACCCCTTCGCCATCCGTCCCTCGCTCCGCAGACGCCGGTGATGCTGGGCATGCTTGAGATCTCGCGGACCACGGGCTACATTTCCTCCCTCCGCCGCCCAGCCGCACTACGCAGTGCACTCTCGTCCTCGCCGTCCTCCGCACCGCCTGCATCCTACCCTTCGGACTTGCGGCGTTCTTGGCTATCGACGGGCGCAACAGCGACGGCGAGCTGGAGCCGCTGGCATCAGGAAAAACTTCCCTGGAAATTTTTGCATATTTTTCGACAAAATGTGCGAGAATTTGTTCAGTTTCGCCCATGACCAAAAATGAGCAAAAATATGTTACCCCGAAAAAAAATTGTCAAATTTCTGCAATTTTTGAAGAAATTTCAGAGTAACTTGCGTCTCGTTCTTTCAGTTTTGACTGTTCAAATCCATATGAATGACCAAAAGAAGTACTATTCAAGTCTACGAACATACAAGGCAAGAATTGTACACTGAGATGGAATGTAATTACAGAAAGCCCAGCTGGCACCACATGGTCCATGTATCATCTCAACATTCAGAAGCCCGTTGGTCAAAAAGCTTCGTTTGCATCGAGTAGGCCTCCGTACACGCCGAGGACATAGCCCCTTCGACTTGCCGGTAACTGAGCATGGGCAAAGCAACGAGCAGCAGATGGATATAACCTGGACTTTAGTTAGAACCTACGCTGGAAGAACAAGGGAAAGGAATACCTTGAAACTGAAGTCTGGACACGAAGGACAGTAAGCCAGAGCCTCATTTATGGCGGCGTGTATCACCCGAACATGCTGTGACTCGCTTAATCTGCAAACAGACTGTTTATTCGGATCAGCGGCATATTTGATTCAATGCAGAAGGTACGCACTTGGGGAATATTGCCTGTCACAATGCGAGGACCGGTCTCAATGCGGTGCCCAGCAAAGGGACATCCATCTACAGTACAGAAATGTCAGCGCTCAAGTAAAAAGGAATTGTAAGCTGCGAGCCACATGAAATGGGTATATGGCCGACGTACCTTGACCCAGCTCACACATATTTTACAGCTCACAGCAGATCTTCGTAGAAGCTGGCGGAGAATTGACAAGGTTTGATCGGGGGCTTGAGAATGCTTGAAAGGCTTGACGACATTGGATGATGCTTGACGGAAGGGCGACAGAAGGGCAGGACCAATAGGTTTGCGACCTGCGTTTGAGGGACAAGAGAGCCTGCAGGGAGAATAGCTTGAAGATGGTTGATGATTTCCGGTGCTTGACGTTGCTTCAGACAGAGCGTAAGATGACTTTGAGAGACGAGGATGGAGGTGAAGACGAAGAAAGAAGTGACGTGGCAGTGACCAACCGCCGCATCATCCATCAATCACGGCATTGATGGGTCGGAGTTTCAATGACTTGTCAACTATTTCGTTTTTGACTCATCCTCGGCAATGTGTAACACCGCTGTATTTTGGGGCATTTCTGTGAAATCTACTTGTATATAAGATGTAAAGATATGCCAAGCATCAACCCAGCTATTGCTGTTTCTTGAGCTCACGATGTTCATAGTTTATTAATACTTATCTAAAGGGTTCGTGCGCAGAGTGTCCTTGCCAGTGGTAGGCTGTCTGAAGTGCTAAGGACTTTACTAAGAATTTGAGCAATGACCAAAATGAATATGTCCAGTTGAGAAAATGTGAAACAATGAGCAAACTTCGGGAAGAATTTTACAAAATTTCACGAAAATATCATGAAATATCGAAATTTTATTGGAGGCAAGAAATTTTATCGAAAAATTCCGAGGGAAGTTTTTCCTGATGGGACTGCATGTCAAGGCGCCGTTGCGGGCGGGGATGGTGTAGCGGAGGGAGATGCGGCGCGGAGCGGTGGGGGAGGACGGATATCCATGATCAATATGACCTTGGCGAGTCTTTGCGAAAGACGTACGGGAGGAACCGCACGCTGGAGCATCGTGCTGCGCGCCGGATCCGCGCCGCATCTGCTAGCCTGCACCGTGACACAGCTCTCTTGGCTATTGGCCGGCTCGACCCCGAGCTGGAGCAGCTGGAGGTGTACGTCGAGGTGCTGGTCCGGCGGTGCTGATGGGTATGGGTACGGCGCCATGGTGATACGTAGAGCGGGGTCGGGGTGTCTCGCTGAAGGAGGAGGGGTATCTCAATGCGGTGGGCTCGCAGTGACAAAGATAGGGCGACGGGAGGGAGATCTATACGTGTAGGTGTGTTTTTACTGGATCCTTTCTGGTCGATGCTGACCATGACTGTACAGAAAACGCCGCGAATCGGTGCATCTCTGCGAGGCATCGCTTGCGGCTGTATGGGTGCGCAGGATCTCAAGGACCACCATCACGGCTCAGGGCCTCCACGGCCGTCGTCTCCGTCGTCTCCCTCTCGACTTCGACGGCTGAAGACTTGGATTTCGCGTGCCAGTACCGACGGCCAATACCACCAGTGCCCCCAAGTACCAGGCCTTTATCCTTCACGTCTACATACCTCTCGGTGTATGCTCCCCACCACGTCACACTCGGGCATCCCTCCATGCGCTCGCCAATCTTACCCTCGAAGCATCATGCGCAAACGTTTATCATTGTGGCTACCCCGAGCTAGTGATTGTCTCCAAGGCTAGCAGGCTGACTTCGCCCTCGACCAGCTGCTCACTGTTAGCTACATGCACGATGCATCGACCGGGAGGAATGCGTGCTCATCGTGTACCTCCGGGCGACGCTCTTCATGCGCTCAAGACCGCAGGCGCATCCCTCATTGCACTCTCACCGACCACTCTTCCTCCTCGCCTCGTCCTCCCGACACCGCGCATCACTTGCCTCCGCCGTCCATGTGCCGACTGTAGTGGCGTTCCTCGTTGCCATTTACTCGCGCACGGTACCCGCATACTTCCGCCGCTCGCTGCCTCGCAAGAACCCTACCTCGTCCACCTGTCGCGCCTGGACGCGGCCCTCGCCCTCGTCAAGCTGGCCGCGTACGTTGAGGTGCTGGTACGGATAGTGGTGCTGGGCTGGATGCCGGTGTACTGGAATTCGTCGCAACTGCTGGTGACAACGTTCCCGGAGACAAAGATGCTGGTGCCTAGCTCGTGGAGACGGGGAAGCAGCGCCGAGTTGGCGATGGTCTAGCCGGAATACGGCAAGAGCTGGATATTGGCGGGTGGCTGCCATCGGTGACACGAACGGCGCAGGAGAGACACCGCCATCTGGGGAAGGAGCTCTTGTGGGTGTTGACTCTGCGGGCACAGTTCGCTTGCGACTGCCGAAGCTCGGGTCCAAGACACGGTGGAGGCAGCGCCGTGCAGTCCTTCGCGTCGATCCCCAGTCGAGCTTCGCTTTCTGGATGCGCTTTCCGGAACGGCGAAGTTGTCATGTACGAGCGGTATCTTGCGGGCAGCGTTTCAATTCATAGATCCCGCAGATGGAGATCGCGATAGAGCTGGACGGGGGAGGGGAGGTGCAGGTGCAGGTGCGGGAGAATGATGGGGTAGGCGCGGGGCAGAGAGTGATGAGGTTGCAGGTACGTTCCTCGCTTGACTTCGATCGCGTGCGTCGTGTGCTGAGTCTCTTGCAGCGCTGCCTCTGGGTCTCCCGGCTGCCCTAGACGTGTCCTCGAGCGCAAAGGCGCTTCTGGCTCCTCGTCGTGTCGCCCAGAGTAACTGCCGCCGCTGCGACGCCCCACCACTTCCGCCGTGCCTCCACGCCCCACGAATAGGGGGAAATCCTCTGCTCGCGTACCTCCACTTCGCGCTGCGCGCTTGTCGCAGGACCAACCGTACCTCGGACCTCCGGCGTGGTCTAGCGGCGGCGCGGCTTCATGGACGGAGGCACGTGTGGGTCCTACTCATGTCTGAGCCTCCTTACCGACTCGTTCATGCGTGCGGAGGGTAGAACCTTTCATAGAGGACTACTTTGAGATTCGATAATTTCTTTTTTCGTTACTTCATTCTGAATGGACGCGCCTAGCTACAAGATCTTCGTGTACAGGTAGCAAAACGTATCTACGTCTATGCTGTACTTAGCTTTCGCTCTACAGTACAAGAATGTGAGACGCTTTCTTGGTGTTCTCGAAGTCAGGGAGCCTTGGCAAGTCGTTTCGCAATATGGCGGCGGAGAAGCGTTCACATATAAAATTTATAGCAGTGATTGGATGCGGGAGATGGACAAATGCACAGGCAGATATGCTGAAAAGCAGAATACAGAGATTTTCACTGGCCCAAAAAAAACGTACCACTCGAACTCCGTTTCAGACATTACAGTATCTTCTCCGAATCTGCGGCGGAGAAGCACGTATTCCAACTTCGCTTCATTCATTTCTTCTTCCGTTGATGATTCAGTCTCGTACTCGCCGCACGACTCGGGTTTCTTCTCCTCCTCAATTGGCGACTCCGGCGGAAGTTTGTGGTGCGGGCAAGGAGGGCTTGTCTCCACCATCGAGCTCGTGGTCACCTATATCTAAGTGAAAAGAATTCACCAATCGAAATCAGCTTGCATTTCCGGTCCATTGACTAACGTACCTCGAATTTCCTCAGAATAGCCGACTTGGGGCGCGCAGCTTGAAAAAGTGGCGCCGCGAGTCTGGCCGTAAGACGTCCGGTGACGCTGCTCGTTCCGTATACACATGACCACTGGTGAGTCACTGACAGAAAACAGCGGTGGCGTTGAAGACGGAGGTAAAAATACGAGCAGGTGTGTAATGAAATACGCACGTCGATTCCGGAGCTTGCGAGACAGAGCCATCCTAATCCGCGACCATGGGGAATGATCAGAACGATGTTCGCCTTGGGAACGATTCAGCAAAAAATGGTGCGCTAGGCAATTACTGGAACAACTTACGGTGTACATTGTGAGGGCCGCCATGGATGCACTCGTGTGAATAAACCATAAGAGTCGACGCTACGTCTCGAGGGATAGAGCTTACACTGAGGTACGAGTGGCAACACGCTTCAATCTTGGATTTACGATGTTGGGGCGTAGGAGCGGCCAGAGGAACAGAGTTGTTGGGAGAAGGTTGATGCAACTGGGCTTGAATCAGTAATGCTCTATGCAGAATAATTGAATGATCACAGGTCGAAGGCCAATAATGGGAGGGATGCCGCCCGTTTCAGACCAATGACGCCTGAAATGAAATCAATTGAAGTACTTGAGCCAACCGCTTATCTCACAAGCCTTGTCACCCCCACGGAATTCCGCGATACACGCTGAAAAAACAAACAGTGAGCGAGTGAATAGACAAGGTGAGATTTCTCGTCAAAGAACATGGTAAGAATAATTCCGAAGTAGAGCGTGACGGTCCCAATGAAGACAAGGAGCACGGGAGATTTGAGCCGTCTGTGAACGCCGTTCTCCCATACGATATACACCTTTTCCGCTAAGAAGAAATAACTGATGAATGACTCGGTTGAAAACAAGACGGCCAGACTTCCTGAGGAATGCATAGATTGGGGCCTTCGACATCGTATAGAATAACATGCAAAAATAAATCACTACTAGATGCGCAGGCCAGCTATAGACCCAGATCAATCAGGGCGACCGCGGTGACTGTCGACGTACCAGAAAGTATGAAGAGATACAATCTTGAATCTTATGAGCAGGAATCTAGTGTTTGCGAATCCGAGCGTTCATTGAATTCTTTTGCCTTGAATGAGGGCCGTCGCTTTCTTGCAGTTGTACCAAAATCTGTGTGAGTGTGAGAAGAAGAGGCTGTTCACTACACGTGAATTCAACCACGGTAATCACTGCGTTGACGGGCCGGCTAGAATGCTGCCCGGCTAGGCCCCTAGCCAGAGCATTGCCTTTTTGGCAGCGTAGCCGGGTCTAGCCGTCTAGCCACGTTGTGTCGAGACGGCTCGGCATGGCTTCATAAGCAACGTGGAGGCAGGCCGGCGGCTAGCCGTCTAGACTCTGGCTGTGGAGGCACGGCGCGCCGTCTAAACTCCGCAAAGTCTACGTTGTCGTCGCGGAGGTAAGAGGGCCTCGACTCCGGCTGTCTCTAGGCAACCTCCAATGGCTGAGTCTAGACGCAACCGGTCGCCTCCACAGGTCTCGGCGCGCATAGCCATCGGCTAGCAGCGCCTAGATTTTGGCGGTTTTAGCCGGCCCGTCAACGCAGTGAATCGCCGGCGGCGGCAATTATCTGACCACTGATCCGTTCCGACCACCATGGCGTAGGAAGCTCTCAATTGCTTGATATTCATCGGTTTGACTTCGATCTTCGGGTGCATTGTTCTATAATAGGCTGACATGAGGTATCCACGTTCCGTGAAGTGGCTTGTCTCCCATCATGACACCCCTGCCCCCCGCGCCCGAGTCCGAAGCCAGGAAAGTCGTCGACCATACCACAAATGCACTTGATACTGCCCTCGGCATTCTTGAAACTCTTGCTGACTTCACTGCTAATGTCCCTTATCTCAATACCTTCACTGGCATTGTCAAAAGTCTGATTGAGATCCGCGAGGTCCCTTGCCTCTTTGCTCCCGGATTGGCCTCTTATCCATGATTTACAGACTGTGAAAAGCAACAAGGAACGTGCTAGTATGGTTTTCAAGAAGATTGGGACAATCACCCAGACAATTGCAACTGGATTGCTTGGGCTGGACAACACGCATAGGACTGCAGCTGCAGATGCATTGAAACAAGATTTGGAAAAGTACAACAGGTACAACACTCTGGGCTTCTCCCTGCCACTTTACTGACCGAGATAGTGTATTGGTGGATGCTGCATGCATCCTGGAAGAGTGGACATCCCGCAGTATAATTGAGCGTGTCTTCAAGCGTGGTGACTTCAATGGTATTGCAGACAATCTGGAGAGGAAAATTGAAAGTTTCCGTGATGCATTCAGTGTGTGTGCTAGTGTTAGGATGTGCTGGCTATGGTTGAATCGGAAATTCATAGGTTGCACGGCTCACTGCACTTTCACAAGGACAAGATGAGATGAAAGGAATACTGTATGTTTTGAGGTCACCTTTCAGTGTTGTATCTAACATTACCTGACAGAACAAAGCTTGACAACAGTGACACCCGTTTGAAGATCAAGGAATGGCTCAAACCTGCTGGCGTAGCCACAAATTATCAGGATGCCTCAGTGAAAATGCATCCGGGGACAGGCAAATGGCTTCTTGAAAATTCTCTGGAGTTTAGAGAGTGGATTTATGCACCAATGTCATTTCTATGGCTTCATGGAATATGTTAGTTGCTTCCTAAATCCTTTGCAATCTGGTTTGAGGTCTCACAAAGCTTTCAGCTGGCTCAGGCAAAACTATTCTGAGGTAGCTGTTGTATAATTCACTGTCCCAGCCGACTAATTGGTTGCAGTGCCACAATCATTGACAAGATTCGTAACATTGGGGTATTGTATGCCTTCTTTTATTTTGACATCAACCATCCAGAGCAGCAGAAGGTTAACAACCTGCTCTGTTCACTTGTGCACCAGCTGTCAATTCAGCTTCCCTGCCCTGCCCTCTTCGAACTATGGGAAACTTGCCAAAAAGGCGAGTTCCTGCCAAGCAATGCTGATTTACTCCCAGTCCTGGAAGATCTCTGTGGACAAGAGGAAATATATCTGCTGGTTGATGCACTTGATGAATGCTCTGAGCAAAACACACTACTGGGGGTCTTGGCCAGCATTCTTGAAGCAAAGTTACCCACCGTGCATCTTGTTGTAACAAGTCGAACTGAAGTCACTCACTCTGAAATTGCCAAAGAAGCAGTGCTGCTTTCATTGGAGGAATCTGTGCGCAGCGACATTGAACTCTATGTTGGGGACCGGCTTTCCAAGATGGGTGGCTACATTGCAAAAAAATAAAGATTCTATCAGACAGGAACTGCTGGACAAGGGGGATGGCATGTAAGTTAAAGCTCCTCATGGGTAACACATTCTCACTCTACTAAAGGTTTCGCCTTGTGGCTTTGCAACTTGAAGCACTAGAAAAGGGTGGTGGTACCAAAAGCAGGGTCAACCAAGCCCTTCGAACTATGCCAACAACACTTGCTGGGATCTATGACCGCATCCTGAAGATGACAGATATCCCTGAGCAAGTTTGTCGTGCCATGAACTGGCTGATCTTTGGCTTTGATGAAATAACACTTGGGGGGATCATTGATGCTCTTACATTTGATTTCTCTGAGGACAGGCTTAGGTTTGATGAAGATGAGAGGATGGAAGCACAAGTCCTGCTTGATGCCTGTGGCAGCTTGGTTTCTGTTCCCCAGAACTGGGACAACAGGTCTGTGATCAGACTGTCTCATGCTTCAGTGAAGGATTATTTCCTTGGATCTGGTTCAATCAAATGGGGGGTCCAGGTTTCAGATCAGGCAGCACAGAGTCTCATTGCAAAAACATGCCTTGCTTACTTCAATGGTTTGGATGCAGATATAGACATTGAGACTGCTGAACAGAATTATCCTCTTGTTGTATATGCATCAAGCTATTGGAATTACCATATAAAGAGCAGCGAGAACTTTGCCGAAGATTCTGTTTTGTGTCAGCTGTTTCTAGAAGTTCTACAGGAAAACAACCCCAAATACATTTTGCTTGCAGGACTTCTGAACTACTATTCAGTTGGATGTGATCTGGGGCCACCACTTTGCTTGCTGGCCTACATGGGTATTCAACAAGGTGTTGATTTGGTGTTGAAACAAGGGGCCAACATCAATGTACAGGGTGGAGAGTATGGCACTGCACTACAGAATGCTGCTTCTCAGGGAAACACTGATATAGTGCAACTGCTGCTGGAACATCATGCAGATCCCAACATCCTTGGTGGAAAGTATGGCACTGCACTACAGGCTGCTGCCATCCAGGAACATATCAACATTGTGCAACTGCTTCTAGAGCACAGTGCTAATGTCAACCTGCAGGGCGGCAAGTATGGAACAGCACTACAGGCTGCTGCTCATGGTTACAATATTGATATTGTTCAGCTGTTGATAAAATGTGGGGCAGACATCAATATGCAGGGTGGAAGGCATGCCACTGCACTCCAAGCTGCTGCTGCATTTGGAAACATTGAGCATGTGAAACTGCTTCTGGAGCATGGTGCTGATGTTAACCTGCATGGTGGAGAGTATGGCACTGCACTACAGGCTGCTGCTTCCAAGAGAAACAGAAACACTGATATTGTGCAACTACTCCTAGAACACAATGCAGACCCCAACATCCTTAGTGGAACATATGGCACTGCACTACAAGCTGCTGCTTCTGAGGGAAACATTGAGATTGTGCAGCTGCTCCTGGACCACCATGTAGACCCCAACATCCTTGGTGGACATTATGGCACTGCATTACAGGCTGCTGCTTCTGACGGAAACATTGAGATTGTGCAGCTGCTCCTGGACCACCATGTAGACCCCAACATCCTTGGTGGACATTATGGCACTGCATTACAGGCTGCTGCTTCTGACGGAAACATTGAGATTGTGCAGCTGCTCCTGGACCACCATGTAGACCCCAACATTGTAGGCGGAAAGTATGGCACTGTTCTACAGGCTGCTGCTTATCAGAAAAACATTGATATCATCCAACTGCTCTTGGAACACCATGCAGACCCCAACATTGTGGGTGGAGAGTATGGCACTGCACCACAGGCTGCTGCTTACCAGGAAAGCATTGATATTGTCCAACTGCTCTTGGAACACAATGCAGACCCCAACATCCTTGGTGGAGAGTTTGGCACTGCACTACAGGTTGCTGCTTTCCGGCAGAACATTGAGATTGTGCAGCTGCTCCTGAAACACCATGCAGACCCCAATATCCTGGGTGGAGAGTATGGCACTGCACTACAGGCTGCTGCTTACTGGGAAAACATTGACATTGTCCAACTGCTCCTGGAACACAATGCAGACCCCAACATCCTTGGTGGAGAGTATGGCACTGTACTCCAAGCTGCTGCTTATGGGCGAAGCATCAATATTGTCCAGTTGCTCATAAAATGTGGAGCAGACATCAACATCCAGGGTGGAAGATTTGGTACTGCATTTCAAGCTGCTGCTGCATGGGGAAATATTGATATTGTGAACCTGCTTCTGGAGCATAGTGCTGATGTTAACCTGCAGGGTGGAAAGTATGGCAATGCCCTCCAAGCTGCTATTGCGAAGGGACACTCAGATATTGTGCAGCTGCTACAAGCACATGGTGCTAGTTTGTAGTAATTGGATTTTGTCTGACCTCTTCATACACTGTGCATTTTATGCCTGCACAGGTTACCATCTAACAGGAACTCATTTGTGGAATCTCAACTGCTTTGTATTGCATTTCAAGACTTTGTCATGAATCACTTCCTTTGGCACATTCTATTGAGATTTTTCTGTGTGTGGAATTCAAACATAAAATTGTGTGACTGTGTAGGTGAACTATTTTTTGCACAACACCTTTCCAATATAAGTATGTTCCATCGCTGTTGACACCTCCAAACATCTATCACTGTCGTAAATCATTGTTCAGAGCACTTAGCACTCTCTCCTTCCTAACCAGCAAAATTGCATCAACTAGGCTTTACTAAAACACACAGATATATGATTCTTTAGCAGGCTGATTATCAATGAATGAGTATGTGCGTATTCAAGTATTGATTTGTTGCGTGTGTGATAGAGTTATGTAAATATGCTGAGCAGCGTGTTTGAGTTGGACATATACATACAGTAAGAGCAATAGAACAACATATTGCTGTCGGAATGAGGACTGAGGGATATTTCCGAAAGCAAGATTAGATTATAATTCACTCAAATTGAATCTTGAGGTTACCTACAATTTGTAACTTGCCAAGGGTCCGGATTCTTGACACCGCGCTCGATTAGCTTAAGCTGGCCAGCCAAGCGCTGTAAAATACCACCGGTTCCGCTGGCAGGTGCCCAGGATCCTCTCCATCTGCACATGCTTCGGATTTCTTTCCGGAGATACTGATACAGCAAGGAAGAGTCTTCAACATAGCACGGTGAGAAGGGTGGATTGAGTTGAATGCAAATTGAAAAGATATCAGCAGGAAATTGGTTTGTTGGCTGGAGGTCCCGAAACGTGGAAATGCTTCCAAGTGGTAGTTGGCGAGAAAGCCATTGCATTGAGTGCCGAATAAGTTGACTTGACCATCATACTTGGTCAATATGTGGGATGTAAGCATTTCTGCTTAATCTAAATGACTTGCAGTTTTAAAAGGAGGTCACAGAGTGTTTGAATCTCAAAATCCTTGCATCTGAGTCAGACAAAGAGCAAAGATGGAAAATCATACTTGGGTCATTAGAATGAGCTTTGAGTATTGTGAATTCCCGAAACACAGTGTGTCATCCATGTCTTGAGCCAAGAGAGATGAAAGATATGCGCAAAGGTAGTTGGAGAGGACTTCGGCTTGTAGCCGGAATGGAACTTAACCGAACGAACAACTCAACCTAGAAATGGGAAGCCAGCCTTGCTTTCAAGATGAAAAGCAAAAGCCTGCACGTACCAAGCAGGGTGGTAACATAGTGAAAAAAAACTTCCTGAGATCAATAATACAGAATGTCCACGATGCTGAGCCGATGAATCCCACACTCATCGGTTCGGGAAAGATAAGGCATCATCGGAAATTATTCTCTGAGTTGACTATGTTTTCTCTGACTAGATAGACTTTATCGAATAATACAATAATGACTGATGGAGTCGAGGATTTCGGGAACATACCGAAGATGCATACTGTACATGACATTTGTTGAGTTGAGTTGGAATGGTGGTGTACATGCCGAGTCCCGAGAAAAGAAGGCACTGTGGACCCCGTACAAATCGAATCAGGCCGTCAAAACGCTCACACCATTGGTGAGTGGTTGTTGATTTTAATGTGCGGCTTCCGGGATAATCGGATGTGTGAGGATGGCACGGGTGTGAGTATCACCCATCGGAAGGAGGGCTTGCCTCAGTCGTTGGGACAGGTCTTGGTTGCAATGAGGGGAATAAATATGTCACCTTTGAAAAAAACCTACCCGCCACGTATTCAATTGAATTTATAATTTGCTCGACCGAAAATTCGAGGTTCACTGGCCTGCGAGTGATATTCATGTAAGTCAAAGCACGTTCGAGGATTGCATGGAGTCTAAGGTTTCCAGCCAATTTGAGGTACCTGCTGAATTTTCAAAACAGTCGCTTGGAAGTCGGTTCGCGGCACATATAACTAAGTAAAATAGCATAGCGCTGAACAGGGTCCAGAATCCTGTCGATTTTTGGAGCCTTTGGTTCTAAAATGAAGTGATGCGTGGTCCCAAGAAAACATAGAGATAAGGGAAAGAAACAAATATATTATTTTGTTTCTGCTAGAAAAGATGTCCTAGAACACATGCATATCTTGAGAGCACTCGGTCATCTAGAAGGTGATTAGCATGCGAAGTTTACTTAGTTGTTGAAGGTGCTGGAACCCGGCTGTTGTGCTGACAAGGTGTTTATGTACAGTAGAGTTGCTCATATGGAATACTGTCAGGAGAGGGCCTAAGGCTATTCCATATGACAGATATTCCAGATGGAATAAATGAATAAAAAAATGGAATTAATTCTGGTTTTTGATACAGAAACATCACTATGGAAGGAGCAAGGATTATAGTGCATGGTAAAATTGTATGTGCTTTTTCGGGGTCTGAGACTGGTTTGAAGCAATCTCTCATTCATTTAAGACCCTTGAGTGGGCCATCCAACTGTTCAGCAGCCATCATTAAAAAGAACAAGCAAAGAATAATTTATTCATGCACACTACAAGCCCAAGGTGATATTCCACCACCAGAAAAGCATCTCAATTTCCGAAATTACCGTTTTCAGTCACCTTTCCAATGGAATATCAGCCTGGAAGTGCCCAAAAGTGTATTCCATATTCCAGATGGCGGGAAGTGGAATATTTGGCCTGCCCCATGTCAGGAGAAGCCAAAATCCTATTCCATATGACAGCTATTCCATATGAGAATATTCCATGTGAGAGACTCTACTGTATCCGGCATACATATAATTATTGAATCTGAAAAGACCTGCCTTCGATTTTGAGAGCGCTAGAAAGACTATTGGATCCGGACGGCGGAGAATGAAATCCCAGCTTCGCTGCCAGTGCGTCCAAGTTCTGTAAGAGGAATTCCCCGGGAGGTCGTATTTGACAAGCAAACGAGGATCCCGCGGCTGAGAGAGTATTGTAAGGATTCCACAGGTTGGATTCAACTTCCACCACTGGTACAAGATCTATCATAGCCAAAGACAGCGTGTCATGACCTTAACCTGAGACTCGCAAACCGGCCCGGCACGCGCGGTGCCGTAATCAACAACGCTTTCTCCAGCACCTCATCGACATCGATGCATTTGCGCTCTCGTTGGTGCTCGCGACGCTTGGATTCGCAGTGGAGGCGTTCAACATCAAGTTCACGGGCGTTCTGAGCGCTCAACACGATTTCTGAGCTGGATCACCGCGGGTGCGACGGGACTGGTGCCACTGGCCATCGGACGCCGGGCCGACACAGGCTCCTTCCTTTTTGGGAAGGCACGGCAATCAAGAGAAGCTGATCACATTGTTCGGGAGGTTCCGGCATCCGAATGCAGACATGACCAAGCGGCGACTTTAGTGGACGATGAATTAAATCCACGAAAAGTTCCTTCATAATTACTTAAATGAACAACTGTAATATTGAGATAATTCTACTGATAAAACTCAGGTCACGGCACGAAGGTGAGTCGCAGTGAAATGTATTCGAGCGCGGGAGGATACAGAAGACTACAGAGAAGTGCGACACACGGGGATTATATACAAGTCGGGGGGACGCCGGATAGAGGGTAACCGGGGGCGCGTGCCAGCAGCATATCGCAATCTCCATTCCCAACATCTACGAAAAAATTGCTGAGGCGCGCGTGCCACTGTATCCTTGTATAGGCGCGCGCATGCCTCACACGCTGTTACCAAGGGTGGCAAAGTTATTTTCGCAAGAGTTGTGGGCGGTGTTTTAAGGTGTGTAATGCCACCAGGAGATGCCCCGGTGGAGTGAAGAAGTGGCGGCCATCGACAACAGGCGGACAAGGTGGCAGAGTTCTGTCTGTGGGGATGAAGAACTCTGGGGAGGAGGGCTGGCAGGACGAGAGGTAATGGTACTCATTCAAAGCAAACATACTGGGCGATGGTGGTGGTAGGAAAGAAGTGAGCGATTGATGAAGGACAATGGCGCGACGCGTCTAATGGAGAACTCTGATGTGTGATAGGCGAGATTCCGAAAAAGGGAGCAACCTGTGTTGGCCCAAATTCCCTGGCCATCTCACGCATCTGCTACTGCACTCCGAGAAGCACGATCTCGAGTCGCCTCCCTCTTCCACTGTCGCTTTCACGGAAAGGTCCGACACACCTACGGCGAATACGGACCCCACCTCCACTTTCCTCCGCGTCCCGTCTATGGCTTCGACTCTTTACCCAACGCCTCCCTCCACGCCGCCGCCGTCCGTGCACCGTCTCCCCCGACATCGTTCTCAGTACCTACCTCGACCCCGACCGCCACGTCATCGCAGCGGGGGCACTACCACCACGCCACTGCCGTTCTTCAGCGTGAGCCATTGGTGTGGCCAGGATTTCCGCTCCAGGCTGGAGAGAGTGAGGAGAGTCCTCACGACAGGTGCATCCTTTCCGGCGCGTCGAGATCTCTATAGGCGAAGCATGGACGAATGCAGCCGTTCTCCCCGCTCGCTCTTTTCCCCGATGACGTGGGCACTCATTCCCCGCACCGGCTGCGGATGAAGTCTCTCTACGCCTGCACCTCTCCGTGCGGAATCGTCGTCCCTCATGTTCTCCAGGCCGCAGAGATGCCGGAGCGCGCTGCTTGCTTGCTCGCCCGTCCTGCCCGCCTGCCTGGAGCGCATTCTTTCTCGCGCTAGTCTATCTGCGACTCGAGGTACGCATCCAGATAGCGGGGCGCTGTTCCATCTCGCGGGTATCTCGATCTCGACGTCGACATCCGCTTCACCGCCCATCGAGCTTCGCCCTTGACTAGCAACTCACCGTTAGCGCCGCGCACGATGTACCCACGCTCCTCCGCGTGGTCATTGCGTACCGTACCCGTACCCTCCCCGCGCTCAAGCCAGCGGGAGTCGCACGGCGCGCTTTTCTCACTACGTGAGAGCCTTTGTTTCTTCGCTGCAGGTGGGGGACGTACCGCTCGAGAAGACGAAGCGCGCTGTTCCTCCTCCTGCTGTACCCCGCGTGCGGCATCCACCGCTCCTCCCCCGACGTGACCCTCGATGGCCTCGATGTCGACGTGTTCCTCGCCCAGACTACGGCGTACTTCTTTACCCGATGCCCATGCTCCCGCACCTACCCTGCCGCAATCCACTTCTCTTTCCCCAGACGCCTGGGTTCGTCGTCGAAGGGGACCGCCGTGACCTCGGCGCGCATTTCCTCCCTCCTCCGTCGCCCAGCCGCACTACGCAGAGCACTCTCATCCTCACCGTCCTCCGCACCGCCTGCATCGCTCCTACCTCCCGGACGTGCGGCGTTCTTGGCTATCGACGGGCGCAACGGCGACGGCGAGCTGGAGCAACTGGATGTGCGTGTCAAGGTGCCTCTGCTGGCGGGGGTGGTATAACGGATGGAGATGTTGCGCAGGGCGATAGGGAGGATGTGTATCGATAATCAATATGGTCTTGGCGCACGCTTTCGCGAAAGACGTTCTGGAGGAACCGCACGCTGGAGCACCGCGCTGCACGCTGGATCTGTGCCGCGTCTGCTAGCCTGCACCCTGATGTAGCTCTCTTGGCTATTGGTAATGGCCGGCTTGACGCCGAGCTGGAGCAGCTGGAGGTGTACTTCGAGGTCCGGGCCCGGCGGAGAGTGTTGATGGATATGGGTACGGGGTGACGGTGATACGTAGAGCGGGGATCGACCATTCAGACGCTCGGGGCGTAGGCGTGTTACCCCTGTCAGGGCGAAAACGTTCACGGAGGCGCCGGCGGAGGAGATGGAGAACGAGAAGACGGTAGAGGAGGAGGAGCTGTATCTCAACACGGAGGGCTCGCAGTGACAAGGGTACAGCGACGGGAGGAAGCTTTACACATGTACGTGCGTTTGTGCTGGATCCTTTCCGGTCGATGCTGACGGTGGGTGTCCAGGAAACGCCGGGACTAGGTGCACCTCTGCGAGGCATCGCCTGTGGCTGGATGGGCACACGCGGGATCCCGACGACGACCGCCACGGCTCAGGGCCTCTATGTCCGTCGTCTTAGTCGTATCCCTCCTCGACTTCGACAACTGGAGACTTGGATTTTGCCTGCCACGTCATCCTTCCCGTATGCAAATACAAATGCCAAGCACCAGGCCTTCATCCTTCGCGTATAGCTCTCGATTCATAGTTTCCGCTACGTCTCACTCGAGCATTCCTCCATGCCCTTGCCGATCTCCTGCTCGAGGCATGATTCCTGAGGAAGCATAATACGCAGACGTTCCTTGTGGCTACCTCGATCGCCTCCACTACCAGCCCGACCTCGCCCTCGACCTCGCTGCGCATGGCCACGGTTAGCTACGCGCGCGATGCACCGACGGGGAGGAGCGCGTGGTCGTCGTGTACTCCCAGCCGACCTTGACGCATATTTGCTGCCGTGCTCGATCCAGACGCTGCAGCGCACGGGAGACGAGCACCGCCATTATCACCGTTACCTCCCTCAGCCTCGCACCACGACTCTCCCCCGGCGAGCTGAGGGAGACGGACATGTACAATGGCGAAGACGTTCCTGGAGCTTTCGGTTATATCTTCGGTGTACGGGATACGCGGCTCGAAGCCAGGAAGACGGGGATGCTAGTAATGAGTTTGTACTCGAGGAGCTCTGAGACGTTCTTCATGCGCCATCTCGCCGACGATTCTTCTACTTCGTCCCGCCGACTCCGCCCTCCGAGTCCATCTCTCCTCCTTCGCTTGCGACCCCGCGCTCCTGCCACCGACCACAGCGGCGCTCTTCGTCCATTCCTTCGCCCTGCGCACCTCCACCGCTCGCAGGCGAAAACCCTCTGCCCGCGTACCTCCGCTTCACGCTGCGCACTTGTCGCAGGACCAACCGTACCTCCTCTGTGGATGACTTACTTTGGGATTCGATACTCTCTTCGTTACTTTATTCCGAATGGACAGAGCTAGCTACAGGATCTTCATGTACATATAGCAGAATGTATCTACGTCTATGCTGTACTTAGCTTCCGCTCCACAGTACAAAGAATGTGAGATGTTTTCTTGGTGTTCTCGAAATCAGGGAGCCTTAGCAAGTCGTTTCGCAATATGGCGGCGGACAAGCGTTCACATATAAAATTTACAGCAGTGATTGGATGCAGGAGATGGACCAATGCACAGGCACATACGCTCAAAAGCAGAATACAGAAATTTCCACTGGCCCAAAGAAAATGTCGCACTCGACCTCCTTCGTCAGACATTACAGTGTCTTCCCCGAGTCCGCGGCGGAATAGCGCTCAACTTCATCGATGTATTTCACCAGCGTCTCTTCATTCGTTTTTTCTTTCATCGATAATTCAGCCCTGGGCTCAACGCACGATCCGGGTTTCTCCTCTTCAATTGCGAAAAATTTGGAGAACGTGGTTGAACTGAGGGGGTGAATTTTACCTCGAAGAATTGGAAGAATTTCTGGCTTTGTACTCCAAATGTGCCGGGTGCAAGAACTCGTCGTGATCAGTCTATCTCATCGAGCAGCTGTAGAGAAATCACTTGAAACGATTAGATCGAGGATCATTGGACGGAACGAGTATCATTAGGATGTTTGTCAAGGCATTCCAGAAGTCGCGGAGTTCAAGGAGTTTGCGGGGCTGAATGAATACCGGGAAGAAAAGTCAGTCAACAGCGACGACAGGTCAATGCGATCCAGAAACTCAATTTCGTTCGTTTTCTATTAACGTTTCGCGAGACCTCGTTCTCGGCTGCGATGGGTTTCGCGATGTATGCCGAACAACTCAGCGGCCTGCGTGATATCGAGGGCGGAAAGAGTGAGGATGAGCTAAACCGAAAATTCGAGGTGAAAATCGCATTCCGACGATAAGATCTGAAAAAAACGAACTCAGTAATAAAGGAGGAACGGAAGTGCCGTTGGGATGGGTCGACGAAGACTTAATTCTGATAAAGCAATTACAAGTATTTGCAGAACACCGCAATTCGCTCGTGAGAATAATCTGCTTGAGCACGGATGTCCAAATCAGAGCATCTACTTCCAAGCATCAATTAACGAGCTTACCTGGATCAGAGAAGTGGTATTGATGTTCAAGCTGTTATCGAAGTCGGCTCGAAGCCAAGTCGTCGTGTTTGCCCGATGTGTAGGGTGGCTCCGGTCGTAAATTAAGCCGCGCTCGATTTCGAACGCACTCCAAATCAAGTTTTGAAGTTGGAAACTCCGCCTGGCTGCCCTTTGCGGTGAAAACCGGCCAGAAGTGACATTCGGTGAACAGCCGAGATAGTATTCAAGTCCAGTTGCGGGGAATTCGTTTGAATCGAAGGTGGTGCCAAGATCATTGGATTCAACTTGAATGAATTCGAAGATGGTGGTTGAGGACAAAGAGTCGGATGCCAACCGGTCCGGGGCGTGCCTTGCCGTGGCAAGCATTGTCGCTTTCCTTCGTACTTTGATGGCGTCCATGGATTTCTTCTCTACCTCAATAAGCTGCACGCGCTCAACTACAAGCAAACCACATGGTACTCGAGTCTCGGGCGTATCATTGCTGCCCTGAACGCTGGACAAGAATGGAATAATTTTTGGATGGGTCTAAATAAACGCGTCCGCGGCGCATTAAGGTATAGCATCTGTTCCACGATCCAGAGGTTGTTGTGCATTTGGGATTGTAAGTTTAGTGTCGGTATATGTGTCCCTAACCCTCGCCACAATATCAAGACAGCTATCGACAGCTGCCGCGCAAATCCCAAATCCGAACGATCTTTTGGCAAGCTATAGCCCGAATTTTGTTGCGGCTTCGTAGTGTCCGAAGAATGGATGATAAAGCGACTTGTGGAGGTGCTGTCGTGAAATTGTGGCATCTGAAATAATGGCCGAGCGTGGCCGGGTCGTTCGGATATCGAATGGTCGCACTTGAGTGTGTATAAGCCACTCGCGTGATATTTGAGTCCCTTTCTCTCCCAGATCCGCGAAAACATTAACAATTTCAAATTTTTAAATTCTCTACTGAAACCATGGAATTCCATTCCCCATGCAGACCCAAACAAGCACGTCGGCGATGAGAATCAGATTAGAATTCAATATCTATCTCGGTGCTCCCAACGGAATATTAGGGGAGGTCAGAGTTGACGATTTTATGTCGATTCTGACTTCGATTCTGTTTCGATTCTGATCCGATTTTTGTTCGAGAATCGATCAAGAATCCGCCGTACCAGAATCGAAACAGAATCGCAGTTCCTCCTCCGGAGGAGGAACTGCTCCAAAATCGTTTTGAGAATCGTTTTAAGAATCGTTTTCTCTCCTTGCAGTCCCGACTTAACATGACCAATAACACAATTAAATATGAAAGAAATATATTTTAAATGCATAAAATTTTACATCCTACCGTTACTCTTGTTACATCTCTCAGCTCGCCTTTTGACCTCAACTGTGTTCTCTACCCCCATGGCTCCCGGAAATAATAAATCTACATCCGCTGCTCCACAGGCTGCTGTTGTCAGACCTGCCCGCAAAAAAATCCGACCCTAAATGCCAAGGAGGTAGCCAAGGCTGCGCAAAAAACCGTCAGGAAAAAAGTCGGCCAAAAACACAGCCGACGGCAGCGAGGACGATGATGACGGCGAGAGAAAATCGAAGAAGAAATCGATCCAAAATCGGGACGGTCAGAGTTGATCCCCGATTCTTGATTGATTCTCGCCCGAAAATCGGAGCAGAATCGAAACAGAATCGAAGTCAAAATCGACGTAAAATCGTCAACTTTGACTTCCCCTATTATGACTCAAAATTCCATATCCGTTCTGATCTTGAATACTTGAGATGTTGCAGGCCATCCGAATAATATAGGGCGAATGGCGGGGTATAATTTAAAAGACCCGCACTTTTTGGAAAGCTTGGTTCCTTGCGTCCAAGGTGGTCGTCTGTCATGGTAAAAATTAACCGGAAGAATTGGCAAATACTTGATCGACTGAGGAAGCATCCGAGTCCAGCTGCAGAGAGTCAGTCAATTTGAGCGGACGGCAGGGGTGGGGATTCCAGAGGTTGGATTTCATGCGACTTGGACCAAGATGGTTGTAGGACACTGGAGACGAAGAGTTGGGTGACGACTTGCCTGCCGCTCGGCGTCTCATGTCTAAAACGAACTTGACAAAATCAAGGTTACGAGGAAGGATTTTGGAGAGCTGAGGCTCGTGACATCGTAACGTCCGGCAAAGAAACACTGGCGGGCGCATTGCGAGAACGAACGAGGCGTGCTGGAAAGGAAACAAGAAATTGATCCAGGCTCGCTTGCAATTGCGATTTCAAGGTGAGTGAGCCGCGAGCGATGCACAGATTGAGATGCGCGCAAGACCGAAAAAGGAATGTATTTATTTATTTTGTGCCGCCGCTGGTGACAATAATGTGCTGGAATAATCGTATTATGATGTTGAGCGGTGTGTGGACGGGACGAACATACGCTGAACTGAATGAAGGTCCTGTGGGAGGTGGGATGAATCAGAGATGTAGCGGTGTGGACGAGGAAAGGATTCCTGAGGAGCAAGATCATTTTCAAGGCGCTCGAATTAGAAATTTCGAGGGTCAACTACGCACTCAGAACGAAGCAGGTATATCAATGAACCCCCGGCTGTCGAAAGAAGTGTCGTGGAATACGAGACAAAGTCGGCTCCCGGTTGATCAAAATGTTCTCCGACGGTTGCAATCCCCCCAGTCAGATTCAGAACCAGAGTCTTGGCAGGGCAGAGGAAGACGGCGAGACAACACAGAATTTAGAAAAGCAGGCACATGTGCAGAAATTGCAGTTTTTTTGCCAGGGAAAAACGTTCAAAAGCGTGGATCGCGGCATACTAATAGCAAACTGTGTCGGCAAGAAGGAGCGAATGGAATCCGATTGTTATTGAAGTAGATTAGGGAACCCGTTCCTCCCCCGTCCTGGCAAGTTTGCGGACATGCGGGAGGTATCTTCCGGTCCAAGGCGATTTGAACGTGTAAGATGAGTCCTTATTGACCAGTCCGTCCGTTGCCTGAGTCGGAGTCGCTGGCATACAAGTACTTTATCTCCGCCTTGAATTGCGTTTTGAGGGGCAAAATGGTTGCATCATCAACACAGCAGTCAGGGGATTCATTGAGAAATACAACGGAAACCGGAGACACTGCCTAGAGGATGGATTCGGGAAACGGCTGGGCGGACGATGGTGGTTGCAGACAAGGCGGTTGTAACCGGGCCGGGCGGACCGTGCCGTAACTTTTCTTTTTGCACCTCACCACACCCAACGAACGTTGGACCCACGAAGCGCTAGCGGCAATAATGCTTTTCTCTCCGGGACCATTCAGATTCATTCAGCATCTACGTCTCGTTCAAACCTAGCACGGATGATGTCCTTCGAAGGCCAATGCTGCGGCGCGCATTACGATTGTGTCGATTATCTGGATCATCGGGAACTCGGTGGCATTCTGGCCCATCGAGGCCATGGACCTACAGCGCGCTGCGCTGGTGCGGGAAACGACAGTAGTTGAGAGCTATCGTGAGTATTCTTCCTTCTCCCGTCTTCGGTGGAAGATTATAATCTCAGCGACGTAGCTCTGCCCACCGCCTCGACGGCGACTCGGGACCGCAGGGCGTGCTAGTGCGGTGCGGCGCAGGCAGGATCTTCGAGCTAGGTCTGCACCTACACGGTCGACTTGGACGATCTTCGGATCCTTCGACTCGCTCCCATCTACTCTTCAAAGACCCGCGGGCACTACGATGCCGCAAACACTCGGCGCTCCCTCCCCGCGTCTCGCTGTCTCCGTTCATTGCTTCCACGCCATTTCGCTCAGTGTCCCCGTCGACAACGATAACGCGTACGATACATCTCTACTTCTTCCGTTCGCGCTTCGAGATGTAGCTCGATGGTATTCTGGATACCTCGCCCTGCCACGTCACCACCCGCACCGTAGGCGGGTTTGCGTGCTTCGACGCAGTAAGCCTCCCTCCTACCTGCGGAAGCCCGCCAGTCGTGGTCCTCAGGCGATCGGTGCTCGTCATGGCTCTTCACGCGTCACGCGCTCGAGGCGGTTTCTCGTAGACCCTTCTCGGTGCGAGTGACGGCTGCGGGCGGAGGCAACGAATACACGCGGATTCGTCTGATGTTTTCCTCGACGATGTGGCCACTCATTCCTCGCACCCGCTGCCGTACACGGACGCATTTCCACCTACGTCTCCCCGCCATTACAGGTGCTCGGCGTGCCTATTCTGATTCTGGCTCGACATCGTGGTCCTTTCAGTCTGCCCCGGGAGCTACACCCCCACTCTCGCTGCGTCAGGAACCGGATGCAGCCAAGGTACACGCCCGCGTCTACATCGCGGCCTACCTCTTCCTCTCATCCTCGTCTGGTTTGCCTCGACGACTGTGCCTAGACAGTTCTTCATCGCCTGACTACGACCGCGCTTTTCCTCCGTTCGGCGTTCCCGCCTCTGCAGATGACCGGTGCCCGGCCGCGGTCGTGGATCCCGAGGTGCTGGTCCTCGATCGCAGCGGCCGGATTGCACTTCCCTTGCGCAAGAGTACCGTCGTCCTCGCTGGGGGTGGACCTCGTAGCGGTTGAGAAGCCGAAGCCGTAGACGTGCAACGCCCCGCGCTTCTTCAGACTACGGCCATATTCCTGTGCTCAGAGTACTCCTCCACCACTCCACTTCTCCTTCCACAGCCGCCGGCACTCGTTGTCGATGAAGATCGCGACGTCCCTCCTTCCGGCCGCACTCACGCAGAGTACCTTCATCTC